>JARVGQ010000002.1:13216600-13236475 GCA_031762355.1 Hypsolebias martinsi | reverse complement strand
TACAAACTGACTCCGGCCCCCCACCAGAGAAGGGAAATGTTATGTGGCCCTCACAGGAAAAAGTTTGGGGACCCCTGTTTTAAAGTTTGCTAATAAACCATAATTAGCAATTCTATATATATTTAAAGGTTTTCTATTGTTATTTATCTTACATGGTTTCTGCCAATTCATTTTTTATAATCCACTGTTATTAACCACGAGAAGTTGAACTACTTAACTCTTTATATGAACTCAGCCTCTTTAGGATGATGCATTATTTAAGTGAACCGTGTTAAGACCTCGTCCTGTGTTAATATGTTTTGACATCTTCCTCCAAAACCAAGAATTTTTTGACAAATTTCAATTTTTGAAGTCTTGTCTGAACTTCTATCAGGTAATTTCTGTCCTAAAAAAACAACAATATTTCTCCTTTTTTAATTAACATTTTAAAGTGTTTCAGTTTAATCAAAAACAGGATTCTAATTAAAGCCCTGGCATTCCTTAAAGGAATGCATATCACCCGCCGTCTTTCATGTTGGAGATTTGAAGAGATTGAGTTAAAGCCGTTTTGGTCAAACTTTGTAAATCATGTAAAGGATGGTGATCTGAGATATGTTGAGGATGATGCTCAGCTACTACCACCCCACATTTTAGATCGATATCTGTAAAGATGTCAGAGTTAGAGCCATTTTTGTGTCTGCTAAAGTGGATGGGATTGACTCCAGAAGGTGTAGTGGTTTGTCCATTGATTTCTTTCTGAGAGTTTTAACTAAAATCCAACAACAAAAATGTCATTTGAATTAATTTAGGTGAGGACGACGTCACAGTCACGTCATCTCATTACATTATGTCAAAAACAGCTGCTCAAATTTCTTTCACATCCCTTTTCCCCCTTATATAATGTGTTTGTTATATTATATTATGACACTGTCAGAATAAACACACATGGTGTAATCCATCTGGAAATCAGCCAAACATCTGGGGGGGGAAAAAAGCTACGCTTAATCTTTCTAAGCTTATTTAAAGAGAAACATATAAACAAGACGATGCAGCGGAGGTGGGGCAGCACCGCTGCTGTCACTAACGAGAAGATTAAGGTCAGTTTGAGTGATTAAATAACATTTAACATTATAAAACATATCACGTGTTCTAGCTGTACCGTTGGGTCTCGATGACAGGTGTTAGCTGGTTAACATGACACCAAACCAGCACACACGCTCTGTTTCCCTCCAACTGGCTGTGAACCGTCTTCACAAAGACACGAGTTGTGAGGCTACTAATGACAGCTGGGTAATTATTACATAATGACTGCTTAGAGGCCCGGAGGAGTGGTTATGTAACAAAAGAAGAAGGGAGTGGCGGAGGGCAGTGACTGGATTGAGGCGGACGTCTCACACACGAGGGATGTTTCTGCTAGGAAAAGGCTAACAGTCATCGAGGGAGGGGCTCGCTTCAATAGTTAAACTTCTTAACTTCAGTTCTGTGTGTTTGGAAAGAAGCAGTCTGTTGAAACCTGAGCAGGCAAACTGGAGCCATCTAAAGCTCCTTTTGTGCAAAGTGAAGAAATACAGCTTTATTGGCCCAAACAAAAGAAGAGGAGTTCAAAATCGGCTCACTGAACTGTTACATAGTAACAGATTTTATTGAAGCTTGTCTATACTTGTGAGTTCACTGATGACATTGATTTTACAAAAACACCTCTGAGTCAAAATGAAAGTGTTCTAACAGCTTAAAAAAGTAATTAATTTTATAAATATGGCAACAATTCACAATTAAACTCATTTCAGGACAACATATCCAATTCAAACTCTAACAAGTGATCTAAATCAGTTGAAACTGCAAATTAAACTCAGTTTGATAAAATTCAGATTTAAATTCAGTTCATCCAGCTCAAAACAATCAGATTCTGAGGATTATAAAATGCCATGTTAGTGAATTTATTTGATTCTTAACTCTAATTCAGTCTCCCATCCTGGGCAAGCACAGCATGGTGGGCGCCCGTGGAGAGGAATGACTCAGTTTTTTCTAACAGAAACCTCCAGTCGAACCAGGAAAGGAGGTCATTAACGGACATTTAAACTGTTGTTTTACTCTTAATAACTTGATCTTAGAGGTGGGCACAGCTAACTAAAAAGTTATTCGCTAACAGCTGATTGGCTATCTAAAGAATTTGCTTTGCCGACGCTAAACCGCTAAACAGTTTAAAAAATACATACTGTATATTGGAAGCTAACACTGCTGCTGACACTGTGAGACTGTCTGTAATGTGACAACATTGTACGTGAACAGTGCACAACTCAGAACGGTTCATAAATCACAGATAAAGCGTCCATGTCCCCTTCGTGAGAGTGATGCATTCAATGTTTGTTGGACGTCTTCCTCATGTCCCGTCCGTCCGTCCATCCATTACCTTTACCTGCTCACTTTGATGATCCTCTTTGTGGTTAATTACCTTCATAAACTAAGTACAATGTTGCTGTACATCATTATCAATATTATCTTGGTAATAAATCTGTTTGTAGAGTCACGTCCAAGAGACAGTGTGAGCATCGCAAAGCATGCTGGGTATGAATTATGTGTGCCAATGTTTCTGAATTTTTATGATGTTTCTGAATTTTTATGATGGTTCTGAGTGTGAAAATTAGTTTTCATGTATTTTTCCCCCCGATCTGCATTGGTTTGGCATTCATGTTAAAGTCTCTGTTATTGGCTGTAAACTGACACTATGAGGGAGCACGGAGAGGGTGGTGATATCATCTGGCTGGTGCTCAGCTATGCCTTAGCTCTGCATAGTGTAGCATTGCTTTGAATATATCACCATTCTCATTATTCTCCATTTTCATTGTATGCTTTTAGTGCACGAACTGTCTTTAAAAATTTGCAGATTTAAATTTGCCAGATTAAGATTTAGCAGAAGCTAGTTTTGCTAAAGTTTTTCAGAGTTAGCAAAAACACTAATCCGATGAACAGAAAGTTAGTTCCACTATTGGATTAGCGGAACTGTGCCCACCACTGTTTCTTAAATTGATTTATTAATAATACTAATATTAATAATAATACCGTAATACCTACACTGCAGGTGTTCGACGAAACCCACAAACAGCCGTTTGAACTGATTAAAATAAATACAATTTGAAAGTAATGCTGAGACAGAGATATATTCCCATTATTTTAATTAGTTAATTTAATTTAATTCAGAATTTAGATTTTAAGAAACTTAAACTGTAGTACTGATGCATAGATTTAGAGAGCAGTCAAGAAAGAATTTACTGTTTGAAACATATTTTTTTAATTTTTATTTATTTATTTATTTATTTATTTGTTTATTTATTTATTTAAGTGGGTGGTTTAGTGCCATTTTTGGTTTTCTGTTTATATAAATCTATGCTTCTTTTGCCTCTCAGTGCCCCCCTACAGTATATAAAGTTTACATGATTGTTTAATAGTGAAGAACCTTTACCGCTGTTATAAAAACAACAGTGACCAGGCAAAAAAAAGCATCTTTTGTGCTTTTTAATGTAAACATATTTCTACCTTGACGTAACAAAGACTCACTTGTAGACTTGGCTTTTGTGTCTATGACTTTTTGGCGTGCTGTGAAATCCCACAGTGTACACAGGAATATGGGACATCTTTTTGGAGGGAATCTTCATCTGGAGGAGAGGAAGACGAAGAAGCAGGATGTGAGGAAATCAGCCAAACTGTGCTGAGGCACAGCAAGACGACGACAGCTCTCACGTTAAGAAACAGACTCGTAAATTTAAAAGGTTTTAAATGAATTGCACAAACAAAGTGTCAAGAAAACCCAAATCAAACACACGTTTCAACAAATGATACCGTATTTTTCAGACTACGAGACGCACTTAAAATCCTTTAATTTTCTCAAAAATTGACAGTGAGCCTTATAATCAGGTACGCCTTATGTATTCTGGTTCTGCTTACTGACCTTGAACCGATTTTATGTGGTACAACTGAACAATGTTGTGAGTTATTGTGAATGAGTTGAATAAAGTTTGACTTATCTGACTGTTTTGTTTCGCTTAATGTGCCTTATGTATGAAAACAGACTCGCTCATTGACATTGCGCCTTGTAATCCAGTGCGCCTTATAGTCCAAAAAAAAACGGTAATCTGAAAACAGATGAGCCACAGCACTGCACACATCACGAAAAATGCACGCAAAGTCCAAACCTACAGAGCACAGAACCACACATCCAACATGGGTCGGGACTAAGGCAACAAGTCAGAACCAACAAAACAACAGGAGAAAAAGTGACGTCAACAAAGAAGGCAGCTCGTCTAATAACATTATGTTCATAAAAGGTAAAATAAATAAACAAAAGTTTATAGAATGTTACACTTATTTTTATGCACAGTATGTCCTAATTTAAACATTAAATTCAAAAGATTATTAGTTTCAGCTGAACAAGACACAATCAAATTTGTAAAATTAAAATCAAAATATAGATATTTTTATAATTTTAAAAAATGTAGCATTTTTAAAATGTTTTTACGAAATATGAGGATCTTTAAATATTGTGATAACTGGTTACCACACTCTTAGTAGACAAATTACACACAAAAAAATCCAATCTTTTGAAAAAAAAATTAATCACAAATCAATTATTTCCATTTGTAGCTTTTGAGAGTTATTCTGAGATTATTTGTTTATTTGTAGATAAACTAAAATACAGACACAACAAAACTGCAAAAAAGAAGCTGAATCTACTTTGCTGCATCTTTTCCAAGACAGATTCATAACACAACTGAAAATAAATAAATAAATAAAAATCATTAATAAACAAAGTCAAAGGTATGAAGTTACCTTTGCACTGCAGGAGCTGCAGACTGACCTGCAAGAGGAACAAAATTAATAAAGTCCTGTTTATATAAATATCAAGAAGGAAATATTTATATTAACATCAGAGTGTCTGGTCTATTCTTTCAGCCTGGAAGAATGACGACATTTTATTTAAAGGAGCATGTTTGTTTGTTTTTTATTGCAATTTAATTTATATGAACTGTATTTTTCAATATGAACTAGAAATGAACTCATTTCAATCAATTTTCCTGCAATTTTCAGAAGTCATTCAACCAAATAAATACTCTCCAATAACTTTTTCTTCACGTATTTTTTACATGATGCAAAATTCATTTTACTGAAAATATCTGGGCGTATAACAATTTAAGTGATGCTCAGTCCTCTAACATGTTTTCTACATAGAATTTAGAGCAACTTTTAAGGTTGAATTGACGATAATAAAATAGTCTTAAAACTCCCGGGAGGTCCAGCGAAAGTTGTCTCTGACACCTTTTACACAGCAGGCATGTAGACGGCCAGGAGAGGAGAGGAAACTTGACTCTGCAGCAGCAGCAAACCTGAGAACACAGAAATACTGAGTGCACGTACTGTAAACACTGCAGAGTCGACAGCAGACAGGAAACATGGTTACCTTTCCTTTCTTCAGGTTGTTGTAGAGCTCTTTGCTCTGGAGAAACTTCTCCATCTCTGCTTTGACCAGCACTCGACGCACGTTGATGACCTCATCAACCGTTAAGGCGAGACTCTCCACAGGATGGCTGAACGCCTCCTGAGGACAAAAAGACAAAGAATCGTCCGGTCTGCCCAACTTTTCGTTTGGCTAACATAAAAACTGAACCGAGACTTATTTCGTTTTATGCTAATGTTTATTAAATGGTTAATATTTAACGGTTATTGTTGCACCAGGGGTCTGAGAGTAATGACATTTTGTTCCTGTGTATGTCCTGTACATACTGCAGTTTTGACAATAAAGTTGACTTTTAAATCCTGAAAGTGCAAAAGAAAAATGAAAGCCGAGCATGAAGTCATCATGAAAGCCGATAAAAAACTTAGAAACTGTTTTTATTTATCTCTGAAAGGTTGGTCATAATGATATTTAACAGCGACAGTGTTCGTGTGTGCCTGTCTGTTAGCAAAATATCTCATGTGCCACTGCGTGGATGTTATTGAGACTTTCAGGAACTGTTTCACCTTTGGAGTCAATCCAATTCAAGATGGCCACCAGGGCAACTAACCTTCAAAAACAGAAAAAAAAAAAGGCTACAACTGAGTCTCTTTTACAGATATTGAACTAAAATTTGGAACAATTTGGCTGAGTCACCGACAACTCAAACTCCAAATGCTACTTTGTGGTGTAAAATTTTAGCTTAAAAAACTTTTGCATTAAATGTTGTGGTCAACCCTGTTTATTAGCAAAATATCTCATGAGCCAGAGAGCAGACTTTAATGAAACTTTCACAAAGGAACACTTGGCTGTCCGTCTACAACTGATTAACTTTTAGAGTCAACACAGTTCAAGATGGCCGCCACAACTAGTTTACATTAGCTAACACAAACATGGCTGTAACTCAGTCAGTGTTGCAGGTGCAGAGCAGAAACCTGATGTGGTTTTCAAGGTTTAACCAAAATGTCTTTAACTCTATTGTTTCTCAACACAAGATGCTTTTAGTCTGAAAAACTGTGGCATGAAAGTCAACGGGCGATATGCATTCCTTCAAGGAATTCTAGACTGATTATTTTAAAAAAGGTGATGTAGAGCTTTAATACTGTGTTTTATAATTCCATTATTTTATCACTAAAAATGAATTTATTTAGGTTTGACAAAATAATTAGCATAAAATGAGATGCTCATGTTTGCTTGTTGCTACTGACACATAATCCACTTCCCAAGGAATGATGATCCCATAGATGATGGCCAAGATACTTATACAGATCAACACAATGATTTTGCCTTTTCTAGTAATCTTTTTGAGCACATGGCATTAATCTAGTAGTCCTGAGCCTAAAGGTTTATTTTTATTTCATTTTCTTAAGGATTACTTTGACTGAAATTACATTTTATCCCATTATTTCAAGGACCCTTCATAATCTTTCTGTATTTAGTGGATGTTTTTGCCTTGATCAAATGCTGATGCTTTTGAGGCCAAAATTTATTTGGATGATCTTGTGCTGTTCAGAGCATAGAGCAACAATTTTATCTCACCATCCACTCGTCTCCTGTTTTAGAGTTAAACGTTGATTCAGGTCCCTCTGTGGCCTCATCCACTGAACTCAGAGACAAGCGGGCAGGAGATGGCGGCACCCAGCCGTGAACTGGAAAGGAGGCTGGAACGTGAAAATGAATTCAAAGTCAGTAAAAGGAAATAATGAATTAAAGAAGGATGTATCAAATGAGTCCGACAGAGAGTCAAAGAGAAAAAAAAAAACTCAAATCTCAGTCTAACAACTCCATGAATTACACATCAGCCTCTTTCATTCAGCCCCGTCTCAGATCTCAGCTCCTCAGAGCGTCTGTCGATTGCCTCTAATGCAGTCATGTATTATTAATCTGATTTCAGGGCCGAGATTCAGCTCGTGCTCTTACATCTGTAACTTAGATCTCACTGTGAGGTCTGCACGAACTTTGCAGACCACACGCAGCTGAAAGTGGGCGCCTCTTCAGGCCTGCAAATGGAAGGTGTCAACTTGGCTCTAATGGAAAGTAAACAGGCTGAGAGGGAGGCTGGAACAGGCCAGTAAACATCATCTGTAGTATAATTTGGATCAGCTGCTCCTGACAGCTGGGGCTTAGGAGCTTACTGTACATCCTCACACAGACACAGCACAGGCACAGAAGCCCCCTGTTGGCAGAGTAGGGTACTACATAAACCTTTATCCTGCCAGTAACTCATCTTGAATGCCTGCTGCATGGATTGCACTGCAGGTTGGGGGTCACGATAGTTTTCCAACAATTGTCTCTGTGCACAGACAGTGAGGCATCTAATGCTTGAATCACAGCCATCAATCAGATAACATCCTATGCAAGGATTTCATACAGCACACACACTTTTGTGTCTACTCTCCATCACATAGTCAGACTTTATCATATCTTTATATCAAATTAGAATCCATCAGAAGTCTCTCAGCAGCTTTGTGGCTGATGTGAACCCCTGCAAACCTGCTGTCCAGAGGTGCTGCATCACGGGAGACAGACACAGCTCGTATTTCACCGAGGTAACAGTAATTTAATAACATTTGTGTCGAAATCAGAAACTGGTGACATAATGTCTCAGAAATCCTTACATGATTTTACTGTAATCTAAGGGCACTTAATTTTAATGTTTGTGGAGTTTTTAGTTAGTTTATGGACCAAGTTCAAACAAAAAAGTTCCAAATTTGACACATGATGACGACTTCTGTCTTTTGTCTCAAATGTGCCGATGATTTTATCTAAAAACATATTTTAGCTCTTGTTTGCTTTTAACCAATTTTACAGACGCATAAACACTTAAAACACCTTAAAACTTTAAATATACTCAGATCAATCCTAAAAAAGACTCCAGAGAAAGGTTAATGGACATTTTCTGCTTTCTGTTTAGATTTTTCTTGTTGTATGTTCATGTCTTTATTAAAGTTTATAATCAGATTGCGACAGCTTTGGCCATCAGGTAGGGAGGTGACTAGTTGGAGGATCAGAAGGTTAATTTTCAACACTGAACCTACTCCACCACCACATGACCTTGATATTATTTTACGTATATTAATGTAAGGGCATAAGACCTAGGGTGCAGAGGGTGCTGCACCCTCTAGTGGAGACTAGAAGAAATGCATGTGCAAATACACAATGAAAAAAAATCTACATCATTATTGCTGCGTATATTTTGATTAAGATGATATTTTGATATTAATGAGTTTTGTGTAGACCATGGAAACCAAAACTATTATACATTTGCACTAATTATTGATCCACTTAAAACAATGCTGGGTTTGAAATTCACTTTTGACAGAAGTTCTTTTGTTGCTTACTGTTAGTTTTGTCATTTGTAATTTGCCAATTCATTACAAATCAAACTTGCTGTTGACTCAAATTCAACCATAGGTCACGTGAATGAACACAACAATAAGCGGAGGATCATTTTGAACTTTGTCTTCTGGGTGAAAACGATGGTTAGCATCGCAAAAGTTAAGCTGGACAGCTATTTTTTTTTTTTAGAAGAAGAAATGTTTCACCTTTCACCCAAAAGACTTCATCAGTTTGATACCTGCCAACAGGATCTGCCGTTTTAAATATCACCTTATTGACGTGTTTCAAGCCAGTCTGCTGTGAAATTCCCAGAAATTGGCTTTGCACATGCAAAATGGAGGACCATCAGTCTAAAACAATCAATCATTATCTTCCAGCAAGGGACGCAGAAAAGACTAAAAAGGTATAACCCAACAGCCAAAGGTTTTTTTTTTTTTTTGGTACGTTATTGATTGGCTCTAACAAAGCGACAACTGTGAGCTGTGAGTTTGCTGTCAAGGAGCAAAACGTTATTCAAGAGTGAAGAACTTTTTAATTTATATGTGGTTTATTTCATGCTCAGTCCTGGGGCTTTTCATTTTGTCACTATCAGTATGACTGCTGCATAAATTAGAGCAACTATAAAAATCAGTAAAGCTGCAAACTATGAAGGTTTCGAATGCACTGTTTTGGACCTGATAATTATCAGTGTTGTGTGTTCTGTAGTTATTTGCTCGGCTTTGCATTAGCTTTGTTGTTGCCTCATAAAAAGTGAGAACATGGAAAGTGCCGGCACTTTACACTTTGCATAAAGGGAGTAAAATCTAAAACAAAAAGCGCTCGGAAAACTGGTGCAAGCGAGACGTTTTAAAGCAATTTGCAGAATATGGAAATGTTAAAAAGCTGTTATACAAGTGTGGATCGTTTACTAATAAAACATGATAAAATCAGAACATTTTATCAGACGCATCACCTGCAGTGCAGCCATTTTGTCGTTGCCTCTGTCGAGTTCAGAATCGCTTAGAAATGTCAAGGATCTGCTCCTCAAGTCTGATATTTTTCTCCTTTGAGAAGAGAATTAAAACTGCAGCGAATGTGAATACCCCGTCTGCAGGGAAACAGCAGCTCAGTCATCTTCCCTTCAGACAAACTGAAAGACTGAACCACTTCACTGAGCTGCACATGTGTTTGGTAAGGATTCAATAACGGCACATGTACAAATGATGATGATTGGTTATAATTCAGCTTCAGTTTTGTTCAGGGCTTTCCAGAAGAGCTGCAGTTATTTAAAAAAGTCTGATATTTTTTCCCTAGTAATTAAGATTTATGAAATATTTCAGGATGTGCAGGAGACGTGTTATTCAGATGATCTCAGGCACTAGACGGTCTGTTCATGCTGTTTAAATTTCTGTGTATTAATGTGAAGTGGACTGTAAGGAGTGAGACCTCTGTAATGAGGAGGAGGTCCAGCACCGGTCAACGTCCTGGACCTGGGTCTCACGTCCCGCAGTCTGATCGTCTCACCCAGCTGGGCTGAGTGCGACAGAGAAGGAGGCGTATCCCCTCGAAGTAAGGCGAGGTCCTGCTCCGAGAAGGACCGATCTCTCTTCAGAGGTGTGGGGGAGCTCTCTCTTCTCCTCAGCTCTTCGTGGTCTGGAGACTCTTCTTCCTGTTGTGGTTCAAGTGTCGAGTGGAAAGGTAGAAAAGATGGAGAAATGTCAATGTGACACACACCAGGTTATCAGGCAGTGTTTTTAAATCCATGCAACTTCAAACTAAAAGTTAAAGGCATAACCAGAAAACCACAAATAAAAAACGAAAAGTATCTGAATCAATCAGCAGAGGAACAAGAGGCTGCCCTAATTATGATGAGACATTGTTTTTAGCTTGATTGTAATTTCATACCAACCATTCCACATTTTCTCATGCGACAACTACAAACCCAAAAGTAATTTACTGTACTAGGATTTTATTTGATAGACCAGAGGTCTGCAACCTGCGGCTCTGGAGCCACATGTGGCTCTGTGGTACCTCTGCAGTAGCTCTTTCAGACTTTGACCAAAACTAAAATAAAACTACATTTTATTTAAATTATTGCCAACAATGAAAAGGCTAGTTTTAGAAGATCCCCTGTCATTTCCAAGTTTGTGAAGAATGGTACAAATTCAAGGCGTAAAACATGTGGACTACATCATACTAGTATAGTTTGAGACACTTTAAGTTGACTTCCAGTCTCACAGCATGATCTTTCTCTCAAAACCACCAGGGATATTTTTAAGACAAGCTGCTGAGAAGGAATATTTGATGACACTAAAAATAAAAAACAAAAAACAAAAAAAGTCAAACTAAACAAAGTATTCAGCTGATTTCAGCTTCCTTGTGCAAATTTAAACATTGTTTTCCAGAAACGTTCAGCTGTTTTGTGCTCCTTTCAGCTTCTTTCTGCTGACTTCAACTTTTTTTGTGCTTCCAACTTCTTTCTGCTAATTTCAGCTTGTCATGCTCCTTTCAGCTTATTTCTGAAAGTTTCAGCTATTTAGCTGTTCTCTGCTATTTTTAACTTTTTCAGCTAATTCCACATTTTTAGCTAATTTCAGATCTTTCTGCTTCCTTCTGGTAGTTTAAGCTTCTTTCTGCCTTTTCAGCTACTGATCAGCTACGTTTTGCTAATTTCAGCTTAGTTTTAGCAAATTTTCTCATTTGTACTTATTTCTGCTTATTTAAACCTAATTCAGCAAATGTGTTCTTTCTGCTTTCTTCTGCTAATTTAGGCTTGTTCTTCCATTTCAGCAACACTTCAGCATGTTCTTAGCTAATTACAGCTGTTTTCCAGCAAGTTCTTCTGCAATAAGCATTTACACTGCATTTTCACAGGAAATGCAATTTCTCTAGTTTTAATTAAAAAAAAGTAATTGGATATCCAACAAACTGGCCTAATTTTATACTGTCTAACTTTATGCTTTAAATAGTATACTTACTTCTTCAACAATTAAAAGAACTCACATCGATCGGTCTGCAGATTTCAGTGTTTTCAATTTTATAAAATTGTTAAAAATTATATATTTTTTCTTTCTTTGCATGAATCTGGTATTTTCTTTTGTATTAAAATGTAAAAATATCAAATGTTAATAATAGACATATTTTTGTTTTCTAATATCACCCCCAATGGCCAGGAAAGCCATCTCCAACAAACTTGAAGAGGTCCTCGGGCCTCCAGTTGACAGTGCACAGTTGTAGCAGGCTTTGCGGCTCCGGACACATCGTAATTAGCAAGCAAAGTGGAAAAAACAGCTCTTTTTATTGCAAAGGTTGCAGACCCCTGTGATAGACCAACACAAAATGGAGCATATTGTGAACTGTCCCTCTCCCTTTGGGGCTCTTTACCTGAAACAATATATCAAAGAGACACTCAGATTTGCAGGGTACACATGGTCATGGTTTTTGAAGGGTTTGTTGTTTTGTGTTTAATAAAGTAGTCTTCCTGTTTGATCCTTTGAATTTTTTGTGCCTCTCACTTTCCCAAGTTTGAAGGGATCTAGGCGGACGCCTCTTATCCAGTTCCTGTTCCCAAATCTGAGGGTGTCTTGGAGGATGCCTCACTTCCAGATCCTGTGTCTTGGTCTGAGGGGGTCCAAGAGGACGCCTTCCACCTAGATCCTGTTTCCAAGTCTGAGGGGGTCCTTGGGGACGCCTCTCATCTAGATCCTGTTTCCAAGTCTGAGGGGGTCCTTGGGGACGCCTCTCATCTAGATCCTGTGTCTGAGTATGCGGCGGTGCAGGGAGACACTTTTCGACCAATTCCCTTCTGCTTTATTGCCACTTCGTTTTGTTTTTAGGTTCTAATTTCTCCAAGGCTTTCATTTTAAAGTTTTCAGACTGAAGTCTAAAGAGGTAATTTTTTAAACCATTTTGGGGAAGTGTTTGTGTTTTATTTTAAAACTAGTTTGACATTAATATTCCCTCTTGTCATTTGCACACTGCACAGAAAAGACGTCCGCCTGCTGTTAAAAAAGTAACTAACTTTTACTTTGAGTTAATTTAAAATGAACTACATTTTTACTTTTAGTCTGGCAAGTTTATTTGAACTGCAGTCCTTTTTAAAATCATATGAGCTCTACTTGAGTAAAATTGTTCTTTCTGACGCTGTTCACTTTCGATCCCACAGAGAAAACTGAACTGACTGAGACTGTCAAACAGGAGCTAACATGCTGCTGTGCCAAACACACAAATAATAAAAGTCATCCCCCAAGAACCCCAAAATCTCAGCACTGGAGCTCACCTCAGAAACGTTCATCTCCTCCATCTCAGCCAGTGTCGGAGCCTTGAGCAGGATGCGAGGACGGGCCGGCAGCCGGGGCCCAGGCTCTGACACAGACAGGTCGATGCACGACGTAGATTTGACATTACAAGGACACATCTGAGCCAGACAGGGCAGAGAGCCGAAGGCTGAGGGACGAGAAACCAAAAACAGCAATAAGGAGCAATAAGTCAGGAGAATGGAGATCAGAAGGCAGAGATTCTCAGAATATGCAACATGTTACCATCAGTAACTCGTTAACAAAATAATTGTATGAATAATTACAGTATATGAACAAAGTTGTTGTTCCAGTACTTTCTACATTTAATGTTTATTCTAAATTAAACTGGTTGTATTTGGAGCAATATTGACTGTATTTTTGTGAAAATGTAGGCTCAGAGCAAATAAAAATAAAAAATAGGTTAAACTGTTGATGTGTTTAAGTAAAGGATAATAAACCTCATAAATATGGACTATGTTTAAGTATTGATAAAGTTTTGTGTGACAGTGAAAAACGATAAGTGAGAGGTTGTACTATTTGCTAACGACAGTGGAAAGTTAAAAGGCACATAATGCTGCAAAAAATAAAAACTGTAGTTTTATTTCTCTAAGATAAAACAGAAAGAAACAGTTGTTCTTACAGAGCAAAGTACAACTTTAAACTGTACTGAATACAATTTACTGCACTAAATGTGTTAGTTTAGCAGTCTGGCTGTGATGAATGGAATGAAACATTTAGCATCTTTTTATATTGCTGCTTTATTTCCCAGGAAATATGGACAGTTATAGATACTAGAGTATGGCAAAAAACAATAATAATAATAAATAATAATTAAAAAAAAACAAAACAAAACAAAAAAAAAAAACAATGAAGCTAACCATCAAAAGCAATAACTGCTTTAGAGGGGGGGGGGATCTGCACTCAGGTTTCAAAAATGGAAACATTTTAAAAAGACTAATACTTTCTAATTTCTTTTTGATGATTTTTTTGTTAAATGGAAAAAAAACACACTTACTCTAACATCAAATACAAAATTTCATCAAATCTAAGACTTTTCAGTTAGTTAACTGTTGGTTGTTCGATAAACCGTTTAACAATTTTAGAATATAAAATTTAAATATTGGAATAATTGGAATAATTTTAGATACTTGGGTCATTATTTGACTTCTTCCTCTTACATCAGCATCAGACATGCTGATTGTGCTGACCTTGATCTGTAAATAGCTGATCGATATCTGTGAAATGTGATCACCTCCTCATGTGCAGCTCTAAACTGAAAACTACTCCTGCGCCTCTTTTGGATACATTTATAAGCTTATATTATTATTAGCTCTAATGTTATTACTGTCTGTTTGTTGGACAACACATAACAACATTTTCAATTATTCTTTGTACTGTAGTCCAGTCTTCCCACTCTTACAGACTGTGCAATATCTTCGTTTAAAACTTTGACATGCAAGGCAGTGGGCGACATGCATGACGTGCATGAAACCTTCAGTTTCTTTAATTTTACTAATCAAGTTTTCTTCACAGCTCTGTTATTAAATACGGTGTTTGTAAAGACAACTTGTGTGAGACAGAAAAGTTCAGAAACCACAACTCCCAGGCATGTCTTGGTCTCTGAACCATTAAAATACAGGAACATGTTGGCCTTCACATGAAACTTATCTCTAAAATTCGTGTTCACATATTTTTCATGTAATTTTAATGTAATGTAATTTTTACTCTTCACCTCTCATCTCCTGCCTGATGCGTCTTTGTTACACAATCATGTCATGTGTGAAGAACAGAGGCAGAACGAAGGAGCTACAGTTGATCTATTCCCAACACGCCTCTCATTAATCATTGGCGTTGCTCGCAGACCTTTTTAAACCGTCTTCAGTTTTCTTGCAATAACTTGAAAAAGACTGACGGTTGTCGTCTTACGTCTGGTACAGTGTGCTGCCACTGGTCTGAGCTTTCTCTCCTGCTTGATCTCTGCCAGGACCCGGTCATGGAGGGACTGGTGCTGCGGTGGTGGAGGGGGAAGGCTGCGCTCTGAAACCTGATGTGAAGAAGCAATCAGACCACATCCACAGATCCATTTTTTAAACAAATAAAAATAAGCTTTTCTTAGCCCTGTAAGGCAAAAATTATTTATTATTCATTTATACACAAATGGAAGTCGTGTACAGTATATATTAAACATAGTTAAGTTCGCAAATGTAAAAGCGTGCTTTAACTCACTGGTTTAAGTGGAGGTCTAGATCTAATGAAGTCCAGTATCAGTTCATGGGCATTTCTCTTCACTCTGGTAGGAATGTCACCATCCACCTAAAAGAGGCCACGCAAACATTAGCACAGTGCATAAAAATAAACCCTTTAAATGCACAGGGCTGCAACCCCTTTGAATATACGGTTATTGAGGTCATTTTATGGTTAGAATAGAACAACACAGAAACGACATAAAAGTTGATTTAATAAATATACAGTATGAAGCCATTTAAATCACACCGGAGCAACATTTGCATTAACATCTTATTGTTTCTCATGGTATGACTTCATTTTGATGTATAAGCAGCAAACACAACAGCAATATCCAACGACAATGCTGTCCATTGATTCTGCAGTGCAGAAAAACAACAAGACTGTGGAAAAAGTCATTAATATTTTGTTTGTGAGTCTGAATAATGTAAGTGACTGTGCAGAAGTCCTCCAGGCTGCTCTCTACCTGAAACAGCTCTGAACATTTTCTTTCTGTAGAAAAGCCAGCACGCGACGTGTTGCTGTGTAGTTCCTGGAAAGTAAAAATGAGAAGATTCGAAGCCTTCAGTCCCTCTCGTGTCAGAAGTCTGCTGCCTCATATGAACCTCGTCAGGTTTTAAAAACACTTCACAGCAGCGCAACTTTAATGGTTTTTAAAATGACAAAAATGATTAATTCATTGGATTTTGGTGAACACTCAAGCTGTTTTCATCATATACAGACACTTTATATAAAGTTTAAAAGAAGGATGTGACTTAGCTCTTTCAGTGTAATTCTGTCACTGTGGTTTCAGACAGTATTTTATAGTTTTTCTCGTCTCCGTCCCATCCTACACTTGGCTGTCCTGGATATTTTGACAACTTTTTGCTGACTGGTGACGAGAAGTTCAGTTTATCATAACTCCTAACTTCATCCAGGACTCTGTTGCTCAGAACGTAACATTTCTCATCTCAGCAATGTCTAACCAGGCACTAACCAGTGAAACTTTTCAAAAACTTGCCTCTAAATCTGTTGTTCACAAAGTTGGGGTTCACACCGCAATGTCGGTAACCAGACACCAACTAGGGGTCACTATTTAATCTACAAATGTTAACTTACATTTAAAAATGACTGTATATGACATATATTTACTATAAATGTACAGAGGATGAAATATTTTGTATTTTTAAATCAGAAATAAATGGGTAATAAGCTTTTGTCACAGACATTTTGTGGGTCAGGAGTCAAGAAGTTTGGGACACGCTGCATCTGATCTTTTTGTATATTTCAGCTGCTTCCAGTGTCTCCAGATTAACTGCTTTTAACCACATGATTTGACATTTAAAACTTTCACACATTTCCAATCAACATATTAGTCATTACACTTAAATATTGCTCGACACAGAAAAGCAAAGTCTGAGCAATAATGTTTTTGTCTGTGTCCAAAACATCTTGAGAACCGCTGGACGAATTTAACAAAACTCACAGAAAGTAAACACTTAATGAAAACCTACAGCTGATGACATTGTGGAGGGATTCAAGATGGCCACCACAGCAAAACAACCTTAGCTAACACAAAAAATGGCTATGTTTCTGTCGTTTTTACAGATGTTGCACTAAATTTGGTGTGGAAGAAGCTGAAAGATCTTCTCACAGGTCTCACAGGATCACAGGAGATCAAGTGTAACGTCATTTTCAAGGTTTGACCAAAACAACTTTCTCATCGGAAGATGATCTCAACCTAAACTCTGGCATGAAAGGTGGTATGTGATGTGCATTCTTTCAAAGGGTGTTAGGCCTTTGGTTTTTCTTGTGATACATGAACTGTTGCAGTGATTGCAGCACTGCCTGGACAGAGCTACGTCAGGACTCTCACCATCACTTTGCGTAGCTGGAACTTGCGAGCTCGAATGTCCTGCATCAGCATCTCGAACGGAGTGAGGCTGAACTCGGTGGGCAGGGGGTTGAACGGCTGCTCCTGGACCTTCTTCAGCTTCACTCCCTGCCTGAGCTCCTTCATCAGCTGCACCCACAGATGAGCCTGGAGGAAAAAACAACAACAGCGACACATCTGCATTTGTGAGCGAGACAACTCTGCCTTCTCCGGGCGAACACACGGCTGTATTGTCCTCTGTGTCACAGAGCGTCGTCTCGTCTCACCCAGTCTCTGTGCTTCAGCGCGTCCAGCTCAGCTGTAGATCTGTCCTCCAGAGACTCCTCACTTGAAATCTTCTTCAGCATCTGCAAAATAAAACAGAATTTTTTTTTTTTACTTAAATAAAAGCCTGAATTGTGACAACTATGTTTTCTGTTACATCTTCTACTGTTTTAGGCTGGTTCAAAAGTTTCATGCTAATAATTCATCTTTCAAGCTTCTAGTGCACTTTAGAACTTAACTTTAGTTTGTTGTTACAGCCTTTACTAGTCGATTTTCAAACTTAAATGCTTTTACTGTACTATATAAAATTGGATGAGACCACTTGTAGAACTCATGAAAAAACTTAAAGTACCATATTTGTTGGACTATAAGGCCCACCGGGTTATAAAGCACATCAAGAGAAACGAAACAGTCAAATAAGTCAAACTTTATTCAACCCATTCACAATAACCATATAAAATCGGTTCAATGTCAGTAAGCACAACCAGAGAAATACATAAGGCTCACTGTCGATTTTTGAGAAAATTAAAGGATTTTAAGTGTGCCGTATAGTCCAAAAAATACGGTACTTTCACCTTCCTTAATTAGCTTTTTACTTGTTCAGCTACCTCAATTGATGTTTAGATGTTTCTTATGTACATGTACAAATCAATTTCATTATACCTAAACATTTCATTATTTATGTTGTCAATGCTTGAAATGTGTCATTTTTACATGTACGGTAATTATTTAAAACTTGTATACAAATTTTTAATCAATTCAAAGTCTTCAGCTGTAAATGATGCATACTTGACATTTTAGGTTTGCAGACAATGTCTTTGTTTCAGAACATAACTACTGTGAAACAATCAAATTAACTTTTTGTGTAGTAGCTGAGTCAGCATTTCAGCATTCTTGATATATTTCTGTCTTCTTATGCTTCTTTTTACTGTCTTGCTAATTTAACTTTTAGCTACTCTTATTGATTTTAGCTTTTAGCTAAAACTTTGCAGGTTTTTTTTTTCTTTTAGCTACTGCTTTTGCTTATTATAGCTTTTAGATAGGTTTACAGTACAGTACTTTATATGTTTTAGTTACAATTCTGTTCCTTTTAGTTTTTAGTTTTTATTGCTCCTATCAGCTTCTTTGTATTTTAACAACTCGGCTTTAGATTCTTCAGCAAACATTATCTACATCATTCAGCACTCAGCATTCAAAGAAAATTAACATTTTGTCTGTTATATTTATTTACTTTTTTTTAACTGAGCATAGTCTGTTTTATTTTCTCAAACACTGTTGAGAAATCAGTCAATACATTTAATCTGTTAATGAAGTTTGTTTTTGCATTTACATAATTTGCTTGGGGGAATAGTTCTTTCAGTTTCAATAGTTACTTTCTCTTTTAAGTTTTTCTGTGTACAGTATAGTGAACCGGATCAATACTCTAATCAGACACTGATCTGATAACTTCACAAACCTCCTTTGCGTCTCTGATCTTGATGAGGAAGGTCTGCAGCTCCAGAGTCTCCACAAACAGAGCCCTGCAGACGGCCTGGTAGTGCTCGGCAGCCAGACTTGGGTTGGCCAGACGGGATGCACAAAGCACCATCACCTGACGGAGCGTACAAACTGGCCTTGCGCCTCCCTCCTGCTGCTCCTCTTCCTCCTCCTCCTCCTCCTGCCCACTGTACCCCTCATCTGTCGTGCCATTCCCAGTGTTGCTGTTGCCCACTTCGTCTGGGTCTCCGCTCGCCATTCGATCGATGAGGCGCTCCAGCTGCGGGCTGAGCTCCCGCTCCTCACTGTCATCAAGTCCCCAGTCCAGAGCCCGGTAGATGGCCACACCAAGAGAATGAACCATCTGGACCAAAGAACAATGAGGAAAACTAACATAAGGCAGTGGGAAATTTTCTAATTTTTCAAAACTAACAAACATATTCAACATTAAACTAATTTTATTTAAAAAAAAAAAACAGTGCAAGATTTGCTTTTGTTTGAACATCTTCTTGGTTTAAATATTGCACTGGATATTATTTCTGAATTTAATATGTATCTAAAAGCTGAAAATGTGTAAGAACTAAATTCTCTTTTAGTTGAGAGAAGGTGGAGTTTTAATAAAATGCTGTTTGTTTTTTGCAACTTTCCAAACTACAAGAACACTAACTCTTGTGCAGGTTAGACACTGACTACGCATAACTTCTCCACAGGAATGAACCGACCATCCACTAAACATACACAGTTCCATTAATCTAGTCTGTTATAATATTATTATATTAAAGTGTGTGTGACATGATGTTGGAACTATGCATAAAGTGGCACAACATTTATATGTTGTATCATTCAACTACTGTATGTTCGTTTTTACAAGCAATATGATAAATCAATGAAAATTTGATTTAAAAGTGATTTTAAACTTGGCGCCGTGTTTCGTCACT
>JARVGQ010000002.1:13146936-13158492 GCA_031762355.1 Hypsolebias martinsi | reverse complement strand
ATTTACTAAGTCATTCACATATAAAGTAAACAACTTAGGTCCCAGTACAGAGCCTTGAGGGACTCCACATGTAATATTACCAAATTTAGATCTTATATTTAGCCACATTATTTATTCTTTATGTCTACTCTAACTGAACACTCGACTTTGTTTAAAATATAGTGTTGAAAAAGCATTACAATTTTATGTGGAAAAAAAATAGTTTCCTGTTACTTGATATCTAAATATTTTCCTTCAAATCATTGACCAGAGGTATTGCTACAAATAAACTGGGAAATAAAGATTAAACATTTTCTTTAAAAACTAGACTACTCATACATTTCCCCCTTTTTTTTTTTCCCCTTGGGACGTTGGACGCTTGAAAGTTGTGATATTGTTTTTAATTCATGTTTGGATTATGATACTACAGTGGCTCTGATTACATCCTTGTACAGATTAAAAAAATTATAACATCGCCTGAACTTAAATCAAGGGTCTAATGGTTGTAATGGTTACAACAAAAGCACAAAAAACTGCTGCAAAACACTAGTTTTGTTGTTATTGTTTTATTTTGGCATCAATGTGAGTATTGTTTAGGGTTGCTTAGTTCTAAAAAAAAAAAAAAAAAACTTATGTAAGATGAAATGCTGTTTAATATTGATTGTGATGTAATTGCCATAAGTGTTGATTCATGACACAAACATCCTGTCTCAGTAAAATCACTGTCACATCAACATTCCTGTAAACATTGTCATCATCCTTCAGAAGTACTGCCAAGAAGCCAGATCAATAAATTGTATTCAAATGAGCTCAAGGTGGCAACATATCAAATTATTTTTGGTTTTGCTTTGTCATCAGAATATTTGCATAAAGCAAACTCAGCCACAAGGTGACTTAAGGTAAGTTGATCACAAAACTAAACGCAAAAAGGAAATGAAATAATCTGTTCTTTCCCTTTCTTGTTTCTCCAGCTGGGCTAGCTACACGATCAGGTTGGTCTGTCTGCTGGACCCGTTTCTGGAGGGCAGTCTGGGATGCAGCTGCTGTGGTCCTTATCATCAAGCTGCTAACAAGACCACACTGCCAACAGTACCATGGTGCCAATGGGACCATGTTGCTATATTTTTTTTTCCCACTTTTGGCACTTTGTTTCTGCATTTTTGTTGCATGCTTTGAATTTCATCCAAAGTTATGTTAGTTTAGGGCCTCCAAGCCCGACTCCGCTCGCATTTAGCATGTAAATTATAGCCGAACCGAACCTATGAGAATCGTGCTGCTATTGTTCGGTGTCTTGTTTTTCACTTTCAGTGACTGGTGTATGTCTTAGTTTATATCTTAGATCCTTGCTTACTGTTTCTTTTTACACTTTATATTTTTACTATTGTAGGATGTAACTGACCCTGTGTACAGTTTCTTTCCACCTCATGTACCATCTGTGAGACGAATGACAGAAACAAACCTTGGATCCTTGAAAAAAACAAAATATCTGAACAGGAACTATCTCTGTCTGATATTTAAACATTACCACAAAGTGCTTATTGTAATACAAATGGTGACATTTCTGCAAAGCTGATCATTTCATTTTAAGAAAACACATAAAAAATAGACTAAACAGAATTAGTGGCTGATTATCCCAGCAATGTCAGATAAATTCAAAATGTGTGGTCACACAACACTTTGGGCTCTCAAGCTTTATTCATAAACCTACAGAGTTTGGCATTTTTTAGCTAGAAATTCACACTTTAAATATGATGCCGGAGTCTTTTTGTCCATGTCTTTAAACTCCTGTGCCAACTCATGTCTGATGCAGGAGGTAGACCAGAGGAAGTCTCTTGGTGTTCATCAGTGATTTGTGTTTTGAATGTTATCAGCCTGCTCTGTTTTAGCTGGTATCCAGCTGAACTGAAATGGCTCCTGTGGAACTAGCAGGTCTATGTCAAGTCTCTTCTGCTCTTTTTCACTGTCAACAGTCCTGTAGCCGAGCAGTGTCATGGCTCCTTTACACACTTCCTGGACACGCTTGACCTTGCTGTATGGCAGCCGGGTGCGCCAAGCCTGGGAGACGGCAGCAGCATTCCTAGAAGTAATTTGAAAAGCCTCTGCTGCAGTGCCTTTCCCTTTTCCATGAGTCTTCTTGTAGATCCACTCACCCATCTCTGTGGTCATCTCTAAACCTACAAACTCGTAAATGTCATTGACTTCCTTTAGTGGGTCTCGGGTCACATCTTCATATCGAACCATTTTGTAGCGGCCTTTTAGGAATGGAGGAGCTTTCAGGATGGCCCTCTCGTTGATGCGTATGTGGCTACGACAAATTTCCTGCAAGACGTTATATTCAACTTCAGCTGCAGGTATGTCTTCTTGCTCCAAGACTATAGAGCTATCTCTCAAAAATGCTTTGGGTGATGCCTCTCTAGAACTCATCACAGCTCGAGGGTCCCGGACCAGATGGATAATGCGGAGGTCCAGGCTGGGGTCCTTCAAAAGGGGGTAAAGAGACTCCAGCTCAAAAAAGCGCACTTCTTTTAAGACCACATGACTGTATGTGCTGCAGGCTGCCTCCACCTTCTCCAACCCCTGAGCGTCACATTTCTGTAAGCACTGAGTCTCGTTGCTAAACTGGCCTCGTTGAGTGAGGGAACAAGCCGGAGGCGAGCACAGTGCCCGACTCTGAGTCCACATAAACAAGGAGGACACATTGTAGTTTTCTGGTAAATATGGATCCATTACTGAGAAGTCACACTGGTACAGACTTCGCATTAAATCTCTCACAGTCATTCGGAGGAGCCTGGCACCAGGTTTTTCCACCTTGGACCACACATGCCAGGCGGGCTCCATTAGATAGAAAACAGACGGGTGCTGACTGAAAACCTGTCCCAGGAAGGATGAACCCGATCGCCACGATGACAGCAGCAATACGTGAACTTTGCCTTGAGGAGGAGCAGACTCACAGGGACCGAGCTGAACATACCAGCTGCAGAACAGCATCACAGCTGCTCCCTGCAGGACCACCAGGAGTATTAAGGCATTCAGATTAACTCTGTATCGAGGAATCATGGTGGTGGATTCCTCTTAGCTTTGACTGGAGAAGAATATCGGCTTCTTTTTGTGCTTTATGGAGAAGAATACTGCCTCTTCTGGAAAAAGAACAAGCCAAAGAGAAGAAATGGAAAGTACACATTAGATTGGCATGCAAGTTACCTAAAACCAAAACCCTGTGTTTTCATTGGCAAAGCTGTTATATTCATGGTTCTTCAAGTTGTTAAAATGTGAGAGTGTTGACCATGGTGTGTTCGTTACTATCTAGTTGAGAAAAACACTACATGCCTAGATTAATCAAAAGTTTACCAATGTAGCATGAAGGACCCCTTCTTTCATGACCCTTTTTCGTTTAAGACTGAAAGAAAACATGAATTTTGTTCTTTTAACTGACGTCTTTAAAATGAGCTACAGATAAAAGTATTTCACTTGTGCACCATGTGATTATCTAAAACGACTGCAAGTAAGACCCATTGGTTTGGGCACCTGCGATGCAGGAAGTGCTGATGGAATCACAAAACTGAAAGCTAAAAATAAAATTTGATGTTCTGTGTGAGACAGTGATCTAAAATAACCAGATTTTCCTCAAAATCTAAATGTTTTTCAATCGCAACAAAATTGAAAACATAAAAATAACTGTTGACAGCTGCTCAAAACAGGACAAACTATTTCAGTTAACAATAAATGTTCATAACAACTTGTTTTATGATCAACTGATATCATAAAAACGAGCTTAAAGTTGTTTAAACATTGTCTACCATCTCGATAACACACCTTATCTAGCCTGGGATCAATCTGTTGCGTTAAGCACATGCACTTCAGTGTCTTTGCATAACCGTGCACAAATCTGGAAATTCCCAACACTGTTATATATGAATACATTTTCCCCAAACAACGTAAATTTGAATTCATACATCTATTTGCTTTCCTCACCTTTTCCTTTCTTGGTACCATAAAATGTGTCATTTTCTCTTCTCTGTTGAGTTTTCCCTCTCGCAGCTGTCCTTGAATGCAGCATTTATACATTTATCTTTTTTTTTATAATTAAAGATAATTTAAAATCCAATGAAACTGATGCAACTATAGATATTCTTACAAAGTATCGTGTTGCTGATATTAGGATGGGGATCTCCGTAAAAAATTCCAGGTCAGGTGGAAACCTTTTAAAACCAGGTTAGCATGAATGACATGAGAACAAACAGGAACGTCACTTACAGTAACTGTAACTGGGCCTAGATCTTAATCACAGGGAAGGAATCCAAGGCTCAGGTGGTTTTACGTGCAATGTTTTAATTTATAATAAGTGAAAACAGCAAGCAGTTTTCATTCAAAATATGAAACTGATCATTAAATACATGCAAAACCAACCAGGACATATAGAACGTTTTATATTTGTTCATTTCCAATACTAACATGGGTCTTACTGAGCATTAAACTTGAAAAAAAAAAAAAAAACTTGCAAGCTTTCAGATGAAACTAATGCATTAATTTGCAAAATTTTTATCTGCTTGTCATTTATGCTTATAAACATTTACACATGTTCTGCTCAGATTTATTTTTTCTATATTTAACTGACAGTTTATGATCACATTTTTAGGTTTAATGTTATTTTGTAACAATGTTTAGAGTCCATAACGACAGCTTGAGTCCCATCTGTTACGTTCTGATGGTTATTCGGTTACTGGTTACCAGATGAAATACCTGCACGATGCTCCGGTGACCAGGTCATCCAGAACAGAGCTGCTCGTTGCCTTTCAGCTTATCGGTGTGCCCCTCGCATAAAATTTGTGTTTACAGATTGAAATACAGTACAAGAGGCTGACGAATGTGTTCACTTCTAGTTGGACTGAAGAGAACTGAATTATTTATTCCAAAGTCATGATGGAATTTAAAAACATAAAAAAAAAAAGTGTTCACTAGCATGAACACAGAGCTTTTTGTTCAGTGACTACCTCGCATATTTTTTGTGAGGCAGGGCTGGATACGTGTTTGTGAAAGTCTTGTGAGACAAAGTGAATAAAGACAGCATTGTAGCACCTGAATAAAGTTGCTGTGTTTCAGTTTGTCAGCCACAACAGTGTGCCCTCAGGGGAGATTTGACCTATGATTTGTTGGCTGTTCATTTTATTCGTATTTTTCATCAATGTGATTTATTCTATTTAAGGAGACTTTGACAAAAGATATGTTAACATAAATACAAACATATGAAATTAAAAAGGTACTAACTGCAAGGTCATAAAGACCTGTCAAAAAAAAATACAAAGAAAGAAACTAAATCTGCAGAGTTTTTTTTTTTTTTTTTGTTTTCAAAAACACAGAGGGACTTGTTTGACTCTGCCATATTTGTTTATCTACACAAAGGCAGCTTTAATGAAGGTCAGTCATGTGACTAAAGCTTCTACGTGGTTTCTGGCAGATGCCACTCAGTGCGTCGTTTTCATCGAATGCATACCCACATTTCAGAACTGCATATAAACATACAGAAAACTGCTACAGTAAACTCAAACTGCACAATTTGATGTAGTTCAGAGCAGCCTTCATTATGTTTTATTTTATAGTTTGTGCCTTTAAATGTTAATTCATCACATTTATACAATAATTAATGTAGCACTTAATGACATTTATTTGTACTTTATGTTGAAAAAGGTTAAGCTTTTTGTCTAAACGCTCTGTAGTAATTATCCTGCTTAAAAATACTATTTTATGACAGATAATCTGTTATTTCTATCAGTTTTTGAAGGTGAAACAAACTCCAGATTTATCGTAACATCAATCTGGATACCCAACACGGGGGCCCTGAGCACAAAAAGACTGTAATTGAGAGAAAAATGTTTGATGTAATTTCAGAACATTTATCCAGTCAGAGTTTAAAAAAAGAAGCCATTTTCAGCTTGGATGTCAGAGTAAATATGTTTGACATTAGGTTATTACTGGCTAATTAAGTTTTGACAAAACACACCATATTGAATGGCCAGTGTTCCAGATGGAAGGGCTCAAAAACACCAAATATGATTTACACAGACTCAAGATCATTCCTTCAACACCTAAAACAACTGCAGCTGAGGCTTGTCTTGAGTCATGTTCCTGTTATCAATAAAGAGTAGAAAAGTAGACAGATAGAGAAAAGGAAAAAAGTCCCTTCTTTTCATAAAAGTGACAAAGTAGGTGTTTTATCAGAGAACAGCAATTAAGTCTGTCACAGTAATAAATATCAATAACAATCATTAGTCCAACTACACATTGGAATAGTTTAAGTGACTTTGGCGATAAGTGATTTGTGACTAAAATATCAATACAGTACTGGGTTGGATGAAATGGATTCTGATCCGATCAGCTTACTTAATTATTAATTATATTATTAATTATATTATTATTATTATTATTATTATTATTATTATTATTATTATTATTATTATTATTAATATTATTATTACTGTTTTTCTTTACAATTTATATTTTTGTTGGATATAACTGGGACCCTGTGTACCAATTTCGTTCCACCACATGTACCACATATGATGCGAATGACAATACAGAAACCTTGACCTTAATGGTGATGTTGGATTTTATGATTAATAAATAGGCTGCCATGGTATGGTAGGTTAACAGAGGCCTTGAAAGGTACCAACCCTGATACTGTTGCAACTAAACAAGCTAGACATTACAGACATGCCCAATTATGTATTAGTTGTTTTATTTTTGGTTTTTAACTTTAAGTTGCTCTGAGACTCTCCTTGTCACGTTTACAAGCATCTCTGCAAGACGTCTGGGAAACATTAATGGAAAATGAGTCATGTTGGAATGACCAAATGACATCACTTTAACAGTTATTAAAGTCAACATTACACAACTCATGTCTGAAAAACCAGGAGGAAAGAATCCTTTTAATTTTCTTATTTTGAATAGAAAAATGTGTTCAAAATACAAAATGATCACCTGAATGTACCCCTAAAATAAGAGGGCCTACACTAAGTACTTCAGCTTGGTTTGAAAAACTGGTATTGGTGCAGTACCATTGTCTTTACAAGAAATCACAGACTTGTTGATCCAATGGTTATCTCTCTCTCTGATTTATCTGAGCTCATTTTTACACATTTGTCTTAGAAACAGCAAAACTAAAACTCCATAAGCTCTATGATGTATACAGGTTCATTAAGGCTGTTGGTCACCTCAGATACCTGTAATACCTCTGAGTCTTTCTGTCCAGGGTTTATTATCACCAGTGGCCGACCATTCATAAGGGCAGAGCCCCAAATAAAAATAAATAAAATAATTTTAAAAATTTTGAAAAAGAAGCTATTTGTCACAAAAATAAGCTCTTCCTAATAAATAATGTAAATGACTTGTTTACTGAGCTTGCTGTGTATTTTGTTATGTGTATTTTTCAACTATTTAGACAATTACAAGTAGAATTTATATTATTTTTTAGTGATTCATCCTCAGTTGTTTTACTTATTTATCGTTATAGGGCAGTGCCGTTCAACAACCCGCGTTCTTCAAGCGGATATGAACGTGCCACCAGTGATCCAAACAGACAGGTCCAATAGTTTTATTTGGGTTGTCTGATTTTCTGCCTTGTGGACACATTCAGCTGGTTTTAGCATACTGACACCTCTACCTAGACCTGACGAGAGCTCAAACCCAGAAATAGCTGCAGTGAAACCTGCTGAGACCAACAGTGGAGATATTTTATTTTTAAATCTACTTGGAGCAGACAGATGGGACCAGAACAGAGGAAAGTCAAAGAACAGGAAATCTTTGCTAACATGGTAGGATGTTATTTAAACAATTTCGTTCCCTAACTAACTTTAAAGACTCAACCCAATCATAAGATGGCCACCACAACCAAGTGACCTTAAAAACACAAGTGGTTATAGCTTAATGCATTTTACAGATACTGAGCAAAAATCTGATGTGGTAATAGCTGAGAGTCATTCACAATACATACTCAAAGAACCAACACTACATGAAAAATATTGCATTTTTGCATGAGGTTATATGCATAACATTGTTAAAAGGTTTAACAAAAATACTCAAATATTTCTCAGCATAACTTGAGCTCAGTCTAAATCTCTGGCATGTAACGCCACATTTTCTATAAATACACTCTTATTTTATCATACGTTTCAATTTGATATTTCATATTAAATATGTTTTATTAGTTAGCTGTAGTACAAACTCAGCTGTGGAGGGGGATAAATGCCATGTCACCCAAGTAATAAAAAAAAACAAAAACTTGTAAATGTGCCAGGTTGTTGTTCTTTTGTTTTTTCCCCGACATTATTAGCATATTTCTTCCAACAAAGACGAGACATATATTACCCAATTAAACCATGTTTTTATCTCTAGCCTACATCTACAACAATCTGGCCTCAATTCAAATGTTTCTAAGGATGTGAAAAAATAAGTTAATATGTAGATGCATGTCTTTACTTCTGCATAATCCCAAGTTTTTGCTGAATGTGTGATTAGTTTCCTAGACTAAAAAAAAAACCAAAACAATATTTTTATGTCCTAGTTAAATGGCAAACCTTCAAAATACAGTTATTTTATTAGAAACAGTAGTTTTGTTCTTACACGTCATTAAAAAAAAAAATAGTTTCATAATTCCCTTTTTTTCTCCATCGCTATAGTCAGAGCACTACCATAGGGCTTTTCCTTTATCCCCTTGACTTTCAATATTATTTCATGTAATTAGTTTTATGAAGTCCAAAACTAATACAATTCTGTGAGTGTTCTCGAATTTAAGTGTGTGTATAAAGTATAAAACCTCAAATTAACACTTTTAATTGAATGAATCTATGAATCGTTAACTTCTTCCAACTACTTCCAGCGTGGCTGAATATTTCTTAGACAAACTATAAACAGCTACAAAAATGCACTTCTAAGAAGGTCACAGGATCTGCGGGGTGACAAAGTTGGGTACAACACCGGTGTTAGCTCCACACGCAGGACATCCCTTAAATCTGATAAAATTAGACTTAAGAAACGCCGTGTCCTTTCCTATGGGGTGAAATATTAACAAGAATAAACTCTGTGTTTCCTTTAAGTCCATTTCTGTGTAAGGCATCCAGAATTTCGAAGGCTTAAGTCAGTCGCTATGGTTACGTACGAAAAAAAAAAAAAGTCCCGAGTTAAACGGGGTAAAGCGAGTCCAGTGGGCAGTTTAGTAGTTTTATTTCTCTTCATTCGACATCTAATAATTAGAAACGTGTACTTTAACTTGCCTAACGGTGCTGCCTTCTCTCGGTGTCGGTGCGCAGTGTCCACCCCGCTGGCTGCTGCGCCTCCGCGGTGTGCCCCTCAACTCCGCGCCGCTTCTTGCTCCGGAGCTCCGAGACGTGTCCAGCAGGATTCAGGGTTGTGGGTGAACTGGTGTGAGGCGGCAGGTCAGCGGCCGGTGGGCGGTGATGAAACGAGCAGTAGGCGGGGCCAAACGCGTCTCTCTCATCCAGCGCGCGCAGGTGTTGCGAGGAAACCTGATGAGTCAGAGCTCCCAATCACAAATTAATCTTGTATATAGCATTATGTAATTGATAATATATTTCAGACATTTTAATGTATTTTTGCACAAATCTTGTCTTCTGTAGGTATATAGCAGTTGAATAGTTAAAAAAAAAATAAATAAATCTGTATTTCTCTCTTATGATTGTCTATTGTTGATTGTCCAATGAAAATCTACTGTTGCTGTTGTCATTAGCCTTAGTTTGTAGCCAGGTCTCTCTTATAAATGAGTCCTCGAGGCTCAATGAGACTAACCTGCCTAAATAAAGGTTGAATGAAAAATAGTTTTAACTGGTGTGAGAGAGGTCTGGACTGCAGGTACAGTTCACCTGGACTCGCTGCTGGTCGCAGTAGTTTAGCACTGCCTTGCTGGAATATGTAAGGGCTTCCCTACATCTGTATGTTGTTCTAAAGCCTGTGTATTATGTTCTGCAGGTGTCCATGCCAGAGGCACAAATGCAACCCCATACCATCAGAGAGGCAGGCTTTTAAACTGGGTGCCAATAACTGGCTGGATGATCCCTCTTTAGTGTGAAGGACACAACAGCTGCAGTTTCAAAGAAGAACTTCAAATCTCAGCAGATTTAAATGTTGTATGTGTGTCTATAAATCACTGAACGGCTCTGCACCCCGCTACCTCACTGATCTGCTGCAGCCGTCCCACCGCATTCCCTGAGTTCAGCGGACCAGTTGCTTCTCACAGTTCCAGGAACCCGTCTTAAGCGCAGAGGTGACAGGGCCTTTTTTGTCGCAGGCCCAAGACTTTGGAACGAGTTACCTCTGCTTGTCAGGCAGGCCCCCTCCCTCAGTTTTTAAATCCCGCTTAAAAGCCCACACTATTCCCTGGCTTTCAACACTGTATGACTTGTGTTGAACCTATGCATCACACTGTGTAAGTCATTATGTTATTATCTGCTATTATTTTGTTTCTATATTTTGATTTTACGTTATGTTTTATGTTGCTGTGTGCTTTGCCAGTTTGTTTCTGTTTGTACAGCACTTTGGTTGGCCCTGTCACTGTTTAAAGTGCTTTATAAATAAAATGGTATGGTGTGGGATTTAAAGTTTATATTGTGAAGATGGTTCTCCTGTGAAGTATGACTGAGCTGTAGAGCTCCATAAAGGGCTGTGTTTGCTCACCTGTTTTGACAAAATCATGTTATATTTATTTAATTTTGGGATGATAGCAGGTTTTCTACAAGATTCATCTGTACTGTGCAATGCACTTCTGCCAAAAGGCATGGCACAGTATTTCCAATCAAAGCTCATATATATATATTTTTTTTTCTTCTCATCCATCTATGTTAATGCAAATTGTAACTAAAGACACTTTTAAATGAGTACAAGACTTGGTACAGACACCAGACTGGACCAGTGCAGGACTGGTCATGTGGTTCTTGCTGTGTAAAGTAATACAGGATTGAAATAAAAGGATGCACCTGGTTCCTGTGTGATAAGGACTCATATCCTGTTTGCTTCTCAGCATCCACATCCAAAGCTTTCTGGTCTGTTTTAAAAGGAGACAGCTGGGGCGACTTTACCCTCAAGCACAGATCTGGAATTAGTTTGAAACAGTGTTGTGTAAAAAAAAAAAAAAAAAAAAAAAAAAAAAAAACAACAACAACACAATGCTCTGTCACTGAATTTGTGTTTTTGTCTTGAAATTTTTTCAATAAATATATACTCTGTTTGATGGCACCAACTTCAGGCAAATTGCTTTTTATTGCCTCTGTAAAACTAAAACGACAGTTGGGCTTAACCTATAAAGTTTTATACAGAAGTTTTACAGTTGTAAAGAAATTAAACCTTGCAGACTGAGGTCATCTTCAGTGCCAGTAGTAGCATTATTCTTTTTGTTTTTTTCATCTACCCTTTACTTAGTCTCATAGAGCCACAAGAACTCATTTTCAAGAGAGACCTGTTTAGGGAGCAGACGGTGGAGGTTAAGGGCCTTGCTCAGGGGCACAGAGTAGAGCAAATGAGGGTGGAGGCAGGTGTGGGTGTTTCACCTAATAATAATAATAATAATAATTA
>JARVGQ010000002.1:13080557-13093535 GCA_031762355.1 Hypsolebias martinsi | reverse complement strand
ACATCATGTTGCTGCTGATCTGTTTCATGTTGCTGCTGATCTGTTTCATGTTGCTGCTGATCTGTTTCATGTTGCCGTGTTCATTCGTGCTCATCTGCTCACACAGACTCATGTTCGTGCTGCTGTTCGAAGTAATGTTTATATGTTATTAGTGCTTAATGTATATTTAGTTGATGTTTTTCTTAAATCATATCTTAGATATTATTACTGTTTTTCTTTTACATTTTATTGTTGGATAAAACTGGGACCCTGTGTACATAATCTCGTTCCATCTGTACCACAAGTGGTTTGAATGACAATAAAATCTCTGAATCTGACTGACTTACTCTGAAGACAATGGATGACTAAAGGCTCAACTCTGGTGTTCTACACTGATCCCTCCCTTTCTCTTTAAAATCTATTTTAACCATCCAAAATCACATTTTTGGATCATTAAAAGCAGCTAAGCTGAAAAGCTAAGCTACGAGCTAAGCCAACAGGCCGACTTCGGTAATAAACCCCCGTCTTGTCGAAGCTCCAAAATTCACAGTTGAAACCTGTGCCTTCGTGTAAAAAGTTGTTTTTCTCTGCGAAAAGAAGCTCAAAATTTTGTTTACTGATACTTTTATTAAAAGCTTTGTGTGTGTGAAAATGCAATGATAAAGAGCTCAAATCACACCAAGCGTCCACCATGTCATCATGTCAGCCCATGTTATGTCAAGGGCCCGCCCTCCCATTTTTCTTAGACAGCTGCTCAACTTGCCATCCTTTGGTTCAAACAGTCTTATACTGCCATCAGATGGTCAAAAAAGGTACTACTCTCCAAACAAAAACAATTCTTCTAAAATTTGACCATTCATTGTTAAATTTCTAACAATATTATCGTTTATCGCAATAATTTCTGAGACAATCACCCAGCAAAATTTCTTATCGTGCCAGGCCTAACTACGGTCCATGAAATTTTTTTTAAAACATGTCTTCTTAAAATTTACAATAATTACTAATTATTGTCAAATTTCAAACAATATTATCGTTTATTGCAATAATTTCTGAGACAATTAATCACCCAGCAAAATTTGTTATTGTGACAGGCCTACTCACAGCAATGTCATGAAGACTGATAAACAAAAAACAAAAAAACAACTTTAAGAAACCAAACCTGCACAATAACTACCTCAGATCAATGGTTAATCAATGTGTCCATATATTAAAAATGTGTCAGCTAAATTATTAAATGGCTGTTCATGGCCAAATGTTAGTTTTCCTACAGAAATAGATGAAGTGACTGAAAATAAGTTAACAATGGTGAAGTCCATAGGAGAGCTGTTTAAGATGGAGAAGTCTGACATTTTGATGCATAAGTACGTATTTCAGCTGACCTATTAACAACATTGCAATACATGTACAAGTTACAGATGGTATAAGCTAAAGACAAAAAATGCCTAAATTCTAGACCTGAGTTGAGCCTCATCTGGTGTAATCTAATTGAAATGACAATTTATAAGTATAAGATTTGAAATATACATTTTCCGAGTCTTAGACTAGAGTGGAAAAAAACGTTGACACGATAAATTACTAGTCCAGTAGAAGATTTTCAAAAGCTGCATGCATTTGAATGCAGAGCTTTATTTTCATGGTGTTATTCCACCCTATTTAATCTTAACAGTTGTCTTGATCAGTGTTTGTTTTCTTTTACGTTTAGCAGCAGATTCACCTTTATATTCCCACCTAAATGTCTTCATGAGACTTTCTGCCATGTTTACCTGCGCAGACTCCAGTCAGCCTTATATAGGTCAATCATGTGACTCAAACTTCCATGTGGTTTTTGCTGGATTCAGCTGAGTGCTTTGTTTACATTGAGTGTGGACCCACATTTCACAATTGCACATCACTATATCTGGAAAACCACTGGAGTAAACTCTTCCAAACTGCATCTTTGGATATAAAATTCAGGACAACCTGTTTTCTATTTTGTTTTATAATTTGAAATGAGTACTTTTAAATACAGATGGTTTCCTGAGAGAACGTAAAGGGAGAATTATCTACTTAATGTATGGATCACTCTGAACAACACTTCCCTTTTTAAAGCAGCTCTGTCATGGAAAATCTGAGGGTGTCAAGATGGAACGGACTGGGCCTGCAGAGGAGCGAGAGCGGGCACAAAATAGGGTTTAAAGGGTGTGTATCTGTGTGTGTTGCTCCCATCGACAGCCAATCTATGCCCCACCCGTATGGGCTTTCTGTGACTAAAAAAGGTAAAAGGAGAATATAATGATATAAAGACATGATGACTTCATCTTGGCTCTGACCAGTCAGCTCGTCAGCAGCTTCCAGACAGAGCCAGGGCTGGAGGAAAAGAAAAGGAGACTGAGAAAACAAGGGAGGGAGAGGAAGCGAGGGAAAAGCAGCATGTTGGCACAAACGCATGAAATAAAGGTTGGGTGTTACAGATTCTGGAAAGAATACTTCATAAAGCGTTAAGACATCAGAAGGGAAAACGTCTTTGATCAAAGGTTTCACAGCGTTTTAAGCTAGAATCTGGAGTTATTTGTAAAACTGAAACTATTCATTTTAAAGACAACTTTTTTTTTCCTTTCACTAAATCTGAAAAGAACAGGGAGGCCAACGTCTGCACACAAGGACAAAACTTAAGGAGTGCAATAAACAGGAGGTCAGGGAGTTTGCCTGGAAAAAACACCTGCTCATCTGAGAGTTTCAGACCAAAATAACGAAGCAATGCCAACAGAGAAGTTGTAAACTAAAACAGGTTTGATCTAATAATTAACCCTTTTATACATCCCAGTTTGCATTTAAAATTATAACCTAAAAACAGTATGCTGTATTTCTGCAATCATATTCTGAAACTGAAAAGATTAAAGAGACGAAGGAGCAGAGAAACAAAAACTACTTAATTTGTATGGAAGATTTTTTTTTTTTTTTTTTTACAATTGCTTGCACTTCAAGAAGAGCTTTCTTTATTTTTTTCAAAACGCAGAAATTCTGAAAACTGTAAAAATACCACTGGTAATTTCAAATATAGTCAACAGTATAGAGAGGACAGTGTTCAAATCTGTGCCATTTAAAGACATTCTGTTCATTGTCCTTTCATGGAATAAGTGTCATTTATAGAAATGTGAGCGCTGACAAGTTGTGTGCATGCAGCAGCGTGGACGTGTGTGTGACTTTTCTGTGAGTGATAAAACACCGGGTTGATTCAGGTGCTGCTGTTAAGGAGCCCTTGTTCTTTCAGAAATGGACCGAAAGTTATAATTGGAGGAGAGGAGGAGGTGAGGGAGTAGGAAACTGGGGGAAAGTGAAAGATGTGTGTATGTGTGTGTGAAAGACAGATGTGACAGCAGCAGCTCAAGAGGAAGTCACATGAGAAAAAGTAAAAAAAGAACCTGATGTGAGCTTGAATAAAAACAAAGAAATGATGGTGTGACACAGAAAACGAAACAGAAATGTGAATATGAAGGGATTCAAAAGAGGCAAAATAATGATGGGGAAGGGTTAAATAAAATAGTACAAGTAAAAGAAAAGGAAAAGTAGCTGAAGGGGAGGAAACGGAGGAGAGCTGAAAACAGCAGTTAATGACTTTAAGTCTGCCCTTCTAACAAGCGGCAATTACTCTGCAAACACTCATTTGGACCTTTAACTCTGCAAAAACTAAATCTGCATTGGTGAATGTTTTCACAATTAATCTCAAGGTTAGTTTAACTCTAAGGTGCTCAGTCAATGGAAGTGTTACAAAAAAGTAAAAAAAAATAAAATAAAAAACAAAGCAAGAATTTACAGTTTTGTCCCAAAAAATGGTGAAATACTCATATTTAATAGCTAAAACACAGTCATACTGAATTTATATTTCTACTTATGTGTAAATAATTAAGAATAGCAATTCCACAAGTGCATGAAAATGACATGGTTCCAGATTCTTTTAAAAATATTCAGAAAGTCATCTCTGAGAAGTAGAGTTGCATTTGGGCCTAAAAAAATCTGACCCGACCCGGACCCAGCCCGTAGCCATTTTTTCCGAACCCGATCAGATCAAACTAATAGTAATTACTTCAGTTATTTTTTAATTCCTTTTTGAGCCATTCTTAGACCATAAATGACTCCTTGAGGCTCAATGGGAATGAATAACAGAATATTGGACAGTATGAGATTAAAAACTGAGGAAAACTAAGGAATAGAAGACCAAAAAAAAAAGTGTTTGGTTTAACAAAACTGTCTTCAGAAGATTATGAGGTAAGATTAAGATATTAAAAGTATCTAAAAGTCATGTCTTTCAGAGACAGGAAAAAAAATCCAGCAAAGAAATGAGATGTATCATCTTCTGTATTCCAATCTAACATCTCTTTGGAAATTCCCCTGTTGGTGCTAAAATACATTTTGTGTGTGCTAAACTGTGCTACTGTTGACATTGCTAACAGACTTGTGTAAATGGAAACAAATTGAGTCTTTATGTATTTATTTTATTATTTATTTACCCTTTATTTATACAGGTAGTCTCAGTGAGTCACAAGAACTAATTTTCAAGAGAGACCTGTTATTTTGGGAACAGATGGTGGGGGTTAAGGGCCTTGCTCATGGTCTCAGAGTGGGGCAAATGAGGGTGGAGGCAGGTGTGGGTGCTTCACCTTTTCCACCCACATTTTGATGTTATCAGTCTGAGGAGTTGAACCTACGACTTTCCGATCACAGGCCCATCTTCTAACCTCTACACCACCACTCCATACTCCCTCTTTGCGACAGGCTGCTAGAAAGAACGTGCCTAAAGATTCAATTCAAAATAGTTTTTTGCCAAGACATGTCTCAAGACAACAACGGTTCATCCCTTGAGTTTAGAAGCCTTTTTTAAAATGTCTGAACGAGTCATAGGTCAGCGTTAAGTGACATTTAAAATAGTCAGGAACTGAACAGAAAATGAGTGAAAATGCAGCCAAATTGCAATAAAACATGTGAAGGACCAAGAGAACTGTCCATCAAGTCCAATTTAAGATGTTTTAAAAAGTCTGGAAATTTAGAAGCAAAATACAGTATATGGAAATAAAGCCTGACTCCAGACTTTGCACAGTACTTTATATATGTTATATGTGTATAGTTAGTTCATTTAGGAAAATATGCCCTGGCCTTCTTTGTCAGTTATGTGCTTTACAATAAAAATGTCACACCTGTCCTCAACATTACAACTCTGTGAACAACTGCAGCCAAACACAAACATCCTGGAATCAACAAAACCACAAACAATTACTGAGTGTCAATGTTTTGGAGTGCAACCACTCTATAGTAAAGTTTACTTTTAAACTGCTTTATATGTTAATCTTTACCATTTTTACAGAGCACTACACCAACTTTAACCATTACAAATTCAACCATGGACCCATTTAACTGTTCGGAAGGACCGGTGGTGAGAGCGTCGGTCGGGCACTCAAACGTGCTGCTGTGTTCACAGAAACGCTATGAGCCTTTTTGTGTGTCGTTTCCTTGTTCACACACACTGGGGCCATAAATAGTCGCCACTATCAGCAATGTGGACATTCCAAGACAGAACAGGGTATTATCAACAAGACCTGCCACTTGGCTTTTTTCACACACACAGGGCGAAGGAGGGAGGGAGGGAAAAGAAAAGAAGGCTGAGAGTTTTCAGCTTAAACTAAATATTTCTGTTCTGAAAATACTTAACAACACTGCTAATAACCAATGTTGCGTTTTCACTAAATTCTGACAACACAGGCTTTTTTTGTGTACCGGTAAAGTAATCTGACAGAGCTAACCAACCTCTGGTCAGTCCTCCTCAAGCCCCCTTTTGGCAAAAGTACTCTATTATGTAAAAAGGGTTGATGCAATATAGCTTAAAAATGGTAAAAAGACTGCACTTGTATACTGTAGCACCTTTTAATCTACGGTAATCAAGATGCTCAAAGTTCTATACAACACAATCTGTGCCCTCATTAACTCCACAAACATTCATACAGCCCTCTACTACATCTCTACAAAGATAATCAAACAAATCATTCTAAAGTGACTAATCAGAGCTTTAGATCATTCATACACTGATGGGACACACATCAGAGGCAATGAGGGGTTCAGTGCGTTGCCCAGGGACACTTCAACATGTGAATGGATAGTGGTGGAATTGAACCAACTCTTCCACTGGAGGACGACCACTTTAACCACTCAGCCACAGCTGACCTAAAACAGTGCACATTTTTCAATCTGGCCATAAAGACAGTGTTGAGGTGATCTGTACGCACAAAAACGAGGCAGAAAATCACAAGATTTTCAGAAACTTTTTGAAGACTAAAGGTTTTAAAGAATGGATGAAGTTAAACATTAAATCCAGGGACAGGCAAGCATAAAAGAACTGCACACAAAACAGCTTTGAAATGCAGGAAAACAAAAGGACAAGGACAAAGACACGCAGATTTAATAAAAACTAAATCACAAGCCATAAAGAGCAGGGTGGGGTAATTTTATTGAAGCCTGAATAAGTTTTAAAGCTGGTTTTACTAATGGTCCATTGAAGAAGCCCCATTGTTTAAATCCACTAAATCCAGCTGCAGTCTGACCTTGGCAGCTTTACTGAAAAGAAAGGCTGTGATGTCTAGTTTATTGTATTTCAATGTGTTACATCTTTGATCTTAATGCCAGCCAAGCAAAACAAGTAAGTAAATTGTTGTTTTTGACCTACGTTTGTTGCAAGCTACACAAATAACACATGTGCCTTCTATGAACATGTTAATATTGCTTCTGTTTACATATTTACCCCAGTGCCCTTTAGCTCTGCAAAGTGTGGGTAGGCAAAACACTACCAATTAAACCTAAAGCAGGAAAAACAATATCTAGCTTAAAAATCTTTCATTTAAACATTAAGCCAGATAATCAGATAATGGTTTAGTTATGGTAAATAGTTTGCCAGTTATTGAAATCTGTAAAAAATCATTTTGTTTGTTAAATCCTGCAGATGATAAATATCAACAAGTACAAACAGATAGACCAGGGGTGTCCAGTCCTGGTCTTCGAGGGCCACCATCCTTCATGTTTTAGATGCTTCTCAGCTTTGATACACCTGATTTGAATGAATGAGTGGTTCATGAGCTTCTGCGAAACTTAAAGACGTTGAAGAGAAGGGAAACAACTAAAACATGCAGGATAGTGGCATTTGCGGACCAGGATCGGACATCCCTGAGATAGATCACAGAAAGTGAAACAACCACAGCAACCCTTTTAACTTAACCCTAAAGCCCGGCCTGAGATGTCTTCCTTCTGCCTGGGCGATGTGCAGAAGGACTAAAACAGAAAGAAGGGTTGAAGTTGATATGTAACTGCTATGCCTCTCTGAGCCTGACTACTCAGTTCTTGTCTTAGTGGTTCTTCTCAGGTATTGTTAATTTGCCACTGTGACTTGTTGTTGTGGTCCTTAATCGACCTAAGGTTGGACTTATATGTATTTAGCTTATTCCAGCACTGGACTGTTATATTCTACCATGTTGTTGTTTACTATCTCTCTTTAGGACATTGTAAATATTACAATAACTTTTTCACTTTTTGGTACTTTTATTTATGTACCCTTATTGCATGCTTTTAGTATTTCTTGTTTGTTTGTTCTTTGATTGTTTCTTAGCGAGTCAAATCGGTTCTTCTCATCCTAAACATGTCATTGTACTGTTAACCTTGTGCTAACCTTGCATATGACAAATAAACACAACTTGAACTTGCTTATAAGTCCGGGTGTAGCCATGATGCACCATCATCTCTGATATCTCGGTAAATGTGCTAATTTCTGGTGGCTCTGTCCAGCTCACTCTGAATCCTAACTTTAGCAAATAAAATTAGTAACGTCTGTGCCTCATCATTGATCCACGGCACTATTTTTGGAGCTTCCATTCCAGAAACTAACAAAAACAACACGCACTCAACACGATCAGAGAGGAAAAGGAGGCTCAGATGTAGTTTGCAGTTTTGCCGAGCAGGCCATCCAGCGATGTAGCTCCATTGGCCAGTCAATGGCTGCTGTCTGCTTATGTCAAAATCATCATCTCAGATCAGTTCACTTGGAACCACGAACAAGGTGGCCCCGTAAACCGGACTGAGTGGGGGTGGGTACTGGTATTGGGCACTGGGCAGACCCCTAACTGGTGAAGAACTGATGATAGTTGATAGTGGAAAAGCGCCATATGTGTGAGCAGCAATACTCTAACAAATTAAACACATGAGCACAATTTCCGCCGGCACCATATTTGTCAACAGCACTGGTGGCAGTCGTCGTTAACCTGGATTTTGACCGATTCGGTATGGTGTCGCTTAGATGAACTCGCATCAATATCTGAGCACCGCAAAACTTTAAAGACATTTCTGTACATTTGCAGCTCATTCAATGAATGTTGAAAAACACAGTATAGTATGGAAAATGACCTTAAAACAAATATTATCCATGCTATGTGTTTACTGATTTCTGCACTTTATTTTACTTTGATAAAATGACATCATATGCAACTCATTCTTTCAGTGAGGTAATGTTAGTGTTGGTCATTCACAAAGACATACTGAATGAGGCTGTATATCATCAACAAGCAACATATTGAACTTTGGGTGTAAAACAAGGCAGAACTAATTGATATAGTGAGGATGTTTCAAAGTAAGCATCAATTTTTCACCATATTTAGTTAAACAAAATAAAAATGTTGTGCAGTCTAAATGTGAAGCAGCAAAGGCCTGAGGTACCTGGTAGAGGAAGCGCTGGCTAAACTGGTGCATGGCACCCTGCAGCTGGCTACGCTGGCTTTGCCATTGCTGATAGTTGCGCACAGACTCGGCCGTGGGCCTCTGCCATGTCGTGGTCCTGGTGTTGTGGTCCACATAGTAGAACCTGCCCCGCTGGTCCACTCGCTTCTCCCAGCTGGAGGTTGTTGCGAGGGGCACAGAAACAAGGTGGAAGTTAAAAACGCTGCAGTTTTCAACAATATTTTTATCAAGCATGTGCAGAGTGGGCGGCTCTATCAAAAAGTGGCTGATAATAGCAGCAATGATTTATGGAAAGGAGGAAAAGAAACAAGAGCAAGAAAAGGAAAGAAAACAAGGAGGCTATTAGTGACTTATAGCCAAGAAAGAAAAAGGAAGGAAAGAGGTGAAAACATGGATGTAAAAACAGTAAAAATGTAGCAAAACACAGAAAAGGAAAACAAATGAGGAATGACGTAGAAATGAAGTTGCTAAACTAATTGAAGCAACTTTTTCTGATAGACGTATAGTACGTAAATATTTTAACATTTCATTTCCATTTTATCATCATACGAACTCTCAGCGATGCAAATGTTTTAGGAGCTTTATTATCTCCTACATGAAGTTTGAGAAGACAACATGGTGTGTTAACAAGTTTCATTGTGTCCTTCGTTTTTAGTTTGCTTTATGAAACTATGTACAGTATTACCCTGATGCATGCTCAATAATCCAGGTAGAAAAATCTAAAACTGAGGAAGTCTTTTGGACGAAAGACGAAACATTTCTACAATTTTTTTTGCTTTGTTTTGTTTTGTTTTTTTGAATGTCCAGAGGACCAGACTTAGCTTTTTTTTTTAGATCATTAAGAACATTTACTCATCTTCATTCTGCCTGAGACATGCTGTAATTCAATTCAAGGTGGTCCACAGGCTGCACTGGTCCAAAGACAAGCTGTCCAGGATCAAGGCCAATCTGGACCCAGCATGCAATCGTTGCAAACAAACTCCAGCTACACTCCTGCTTAAATTCTGGACCTGTTCCAAACTGCAGACTTTTTGGCAATCTATCTTTAACACCTTCTCTGGAATATGTGGCAAAACTGTTCACCCATCACCATTCATCTCAATGTTCAGGGTGGTTCCTGTGGATACGTCCTTAAGCAAATGCAAGAGGGATATGATTGCTTTTGGCTCTCTTCTGGCCAGTAGGCTAATTTTGTGTAACTGGAAAGCCCCACCCCACCCCCACCCAGCATATGTACATTGGGTAAGGGAGGTGATGTACCACACACCACATCCATCTGGAAAAAAATAAGGTACACCCTAAGGGTTTCTGTAAAAAAAAAAAATAATAATAATAATAATAATAATAATAATAATGGGGACATTTGGTGGCCCTTTATGTTGTATGTAAAATGTATGTCAGTGCCTGTTTAGTTTGTTTATGCGTGCTTGATTGATCCAATGTGGGAGGGAAGTGGGGTGGGGGTGTTCTGTATTGTTGTGTGTTTAAAACTGGAAAATTAATAAAAAATGATTTGTTTAAAAAAAATCTGAATGTGGAGCACAAACCAAAAAAAGCACCAATTTAGTTTGAGAAAGTTATCCCATTCTTTCCTCATGTTTTTGTCGCATCTCTACATTTTGTTTATTTTTACCTCACAGTAAAGATGTTCCAATTATTTTTGCAGTGTTTATGCACAGCAATGGTGTTGGGCTATTTGTCCATAAGGAAGAGAGATGAGCGACACTACCCAAAAATAATTCTTTGAAAATATTTTACGTCACACCACTGTATTGTCTCGTTTGCTGTATCCCATTTAATACCATGTTTGATATAATACCTATAATAGAAAATAAATACTTGTTTTTTTTTTTTTTTTTTTTTTAAGAAATCAACTTGCTGTCTTGTAAATTGCTGTCATCTTCTTGAAGGAATGTCCAATTTCTCCACTTCTCCTTGGGAGTTGCTCAGCAACCAGGCTAACTATTATTAGCAAATCAAGCTCAGGAACAATTTGTTTTTATACATTCTATCACTAACATGTTTTCTAACATAAGTAGTAGAGTATTATATATGAGGGGCTGTGGTAGCTCAGTGATCAATGCGGCGGTCTTGTAATCCTGAGGCTGCAGGTTTGAGTCCTGGTTGCGTCATGTATGGTGTCCAGTAAGAAACAATTGCCAAACCTTTCCTGTGAATTTACTGGATGGGGTGACCACGGCATAGTGTTCAGTGTGTGATTGGTTTACTAGGATACCAACCAACAGGAATACAAATACAAGTTTTTTTACTGCAGTGTGAATGGGAGCCATATTGGATTTTGAAGTCAGCGAGCGTTCCAGTTGATGGTTTTAGATTTGGAACCAGGAAGTTTTGACTACTGAGTACAAATTGTACACATCATTGTTAAAACCGGCTGATCTTCTAGCCCAGTGCTGACTAACAAAATTCCAGGCAGTGTCCTGCTCTAAGCTGAGGGGCTTTAATGCAAACAAACAAACTCTGCAATTGGTGCACGGGTCACTGGTTGAAAGTACTGTATCCTTTAATATGGTCTCATGGTATGGAAACCTCTATCCAGAGACAAGAGCAAGATTTCCCTGGTGGTCAAACAGGCTAGTAAAATAATCGGCCATCAACTAATGCAACTCACAGACCTGTGTAATCGGGTTCTTGGGGGAAAAAAGGTAATGCAGGTTTATAATGACCCAACTCATCCTCTGTAACCATTATTCAAGTTGCTGCCATCTGGCAGGAGACTGATGATCCTTTTAATAAAGAAGAAGAGGTACAAAACTTATTTGCTCCCTTTGCTGTGACCATCTTGAACATGGTCTTCTTTAAACGTCGCTTCACTAATCGCAACAACCAGTGCCCACTGAGATGTTCTTAAGCTTTTAATGTGCAAAGTACTATGCATTTCAGGGTGTTTTGATGTATTTATTCATTTAGCTTAATTTAATGAACAGTAAATTGACCTGGATCATCTCTGGTGACCGAGCTCTTTTGGTAGCTCTAAACTGCATTTCTGTAATCATTGCTGCTTGTTTGTGTTTAAGTTTAAGTGTATACTGTATTAACCATAGAAAATTAGATAAGAAAAAGTAATTTGTAAAAAAAACAAAAAACATTCAGTTTTATTTTGATCTCACTGTTTTTTCAATGGGAGCTCATGTGAATTGCATTCAATCAAATAAGACGGGATTAAACCTTTCTCCAACTCTTTCTTTCTCCTTCATCCTACTATGTACTTCTGACATTTTTAATTAGTCTGCACTGTTATTCTGATAGTTTCTAGAACTGTTCTATAACAGTTTCTATAATGCCTCTCCTCCCTAGCCCCATTAGAGAAACAGAGTTACAAATCTGGGAGTGGTAATGGGCCCTTCGATGAAACTTAACAGTCATGTAAACATGATTATTAAATCCTGTTTGTTTGTTTGTTTGTTTGTTTGTTTTTTTCAGCTGAGGCGATTGTCTAAGCTGAAGCTCATACTTTCCAAAAATAACCTTGAGGCTGTAATACATGCATTCATAACATCTAGGCTCGATTACAACAATGCACTTCTGTTTGGAAACAGTCAGACCTCCATTGCACGATTACAACTGGTCCAAAATTCTGCAGCCTGATTTTTAACTGGTACAAGCCAAAGAGAGCACATTACACTGGTTTTGGCCTCCCTGCACTGGTTCACTTTCAAATTCAGTTCAAAAACCCTTCTGTATATTTTTAAATTACTGAACAGTTCTGCCCCCTCTTATCTCACTGATCTGCTGCAGCCATATGTCTCACAGCGCTCTCTGGGGTCAATGAATCGGATGCTGAACCCGTTGTAAGCTCAGAGGTAACAGGGCTTTCTCTGTTGCAGGTCTGAGACTGGAATGAGTTGCCACTGCGTGTCAGGCAGGCTCCCACACTCAGTTTTGAAGTCTTTCTTGAAAACCCACTTTTATTTCCTGACTTTTGACACAGTGTGATCTGTTTAGAACTTGTGTGTATCCTCCAGTGTTAGCCATTTAGTTACAACCTTCTTCCATTCATATCTATATTGTTATTTTACTTGATTTTATGTTTTGCTGTGTGCTTTGCTTGTTTGTTTTTGCTATACAGCACCTTGATTGGCCTTGTTTCTTTTTTAAGTGCTCTATAAGTAAAGTGGTATGGTATGTTATGGTAGGGTAGGGTAGGGTAGGGTAGGGTATGGTATGGTATGGTATGGTATGGTATGGTATGGTATGGTATGGTATGGTATGGTATGGTATGGTAGGGTATGG
>JARVGQ010000002.1:13042513-13056998 GCA_031762355.1 Hypsolebias martinsi | reverse complement strand
CCCCCCAGCAGGAAGAGGAGAGCTGCAGAGTGACGTGACAGGCTGGAGAGGAAAGCTGGTTCTGTGTTGGGAACAGAACTGGAGTCCCTTACATCGGTGGCAGAGAAAATGACCCTCAGTAAGCTGCTGGCCATCATGGACAATGCTGACCATCCTCTGCATAGTGCCACCATGAAGCAGACGAGCTCCTTCAGCAGTAGACTGCTGTCCCAGCCCTGCTCCATGGACAGATTCAGGAAGTATTTTGTCCCTCAAGCCATCAGACTGTTCATCTCCTCCCGGTACAGTAAAAACAGAGCCTTGTAAATCTCAAATTTCCCTCTGCCGCACTGGGGGGAGGGACGGACGGACGGATGGATGGAGAGATGGATGGATGGATGGATGGATTAATAAAGAGAGAGAGTATGAGTGAGTGAGTGAGTGAGTATCTATCTATCTATCTATCTATCTATCTATCTATCTATCCATCTATCCATCTAACCATCTATCCATCTATCCATCCATCCATCCATCCATCCATCCATCCATCCATCCATCCATCCATCTAAACATTTTGGTAAGATTAGGGAAAAATCATTAACAGTAGAAACCATAGTGAAATGTATTGTGTAGCCTTTAGAAAACAACTTCTCATCAACCCTAAATAACATTTATAATACACCTAAATAACTCACAATGAACAAGTGCATTGGTGTAACCTTTTTTCATTCAATCTTCATTTATACAGATAAATCACATTGAGCCTCAGAGACTCATTTACAAGTGAGACCTGTTTACCTTAACCTTGACCATTTTAGGGCAACTGACAACCCCCGCCTCCCCCCCCCCCCAAATAAATAAATAAATAAATAAATAAAAATAAAACTTCCACCCATTCATTTTCTGTCACATAGCCATGTGGCAGGTCATGGAGGCAACAGATCAATGAAAGAAACCCAGACATCTCTCTCTCTAACTTCATCTGGGAGATCCAAAGGCGTTCCCAGACCAGAGTTGTGGGTCTACCCCAGGATATCCTCCCAGTGGACATGCTCCAAAAACCTTGAAAGGGAGGTGTCCACGCAGCATTCTAATCAGATGCCCGATTTGCCTCAACTGATTCCTTTTGATGCAGAGGAGCAGCAGCTTTACTCCGAGCTCTCTACCGGATGAAGGAGCTCCTCATCCTATCTCAAAGGCTGAGCTCGACCATCCTACAGAAGAAGCCCATGTTAGCTTCAAGGATCAAACATCTCATTTGTTTTGTCGTGATCCTCACCACGTGACCACAGGTAAAAGCTGGAACATGGGCGGATCAGTAAATCAAGAGCCTGGGCTTTCGATTCAGCTCTTCCTTCCCCATGACGGACTGACAACATTACTGTGGACAAGACCTAGGTTCATCTCTCACTTTATACCACCATCACTAAAAAACAAGAAGCTCAGAAACTTGACCTGACTTAAAATAATAAACTCCAATCCATAATCAGAACTGACAAATAAGAAGTGAAATGTCCTCAAAAAACAAGAGGTAATGTTGCCTTTTATCCAAGCACATACCTGTAAAAGGAAGTGTCCAGGATGACTGACAGTCTACACCAACAAGACAGTGCACATTTCTTTGTATGCAGTTTGAGCCTGTTCTTACTTTTGCCATCATGTGTGCGCAGTGTGTCCAGCAGGTCTATGGTAGCACTGCCCAGTAGCTCTTTTCTTAAGGTGTGGCAGCTCCACAACTTTAAATCCAGATGACTCTGTGGCGTTACGTTACTGAAAAACACAAAGCAACATGAACACACTCTCTTAATGAACTGAGCCTCTTATTCACATACAATCTACTAAAATACAAGCACAAAGAAGTGCATTACTTTGTTAAAGTTCAGCACAGAGCAAATTGCATTGATAACAGAACAACTTGAGTTGTTTGTGTTGAACATTTCCACTGCTTAACATTTCATTTAAACTAGATTTCTGCACCTGATGAAAACTTATCTAAATTATCTAATTATCTATGATTATCTAAGAATTAGCTAAGATCAGCACTTCCACCACAATGTCTTCTGTAACAATGTCTGATGCTTGCAATCTGTTTTACATTGTGAATAATTAATAAAATACTGTCTTTTATGACTGAGTGTGTATGTATGCGTGTTACTCTCACAGGGTGAGGTCCTCGTTCCACTGCAGCTCCAGGTGTCCAGTGCGTTTGCCTGTTTTTTTGGTTTCACTCGTCAGACCGTCGGCAGTCACCTCGACAAAGGAGCTGAGTCGAGAGTGGCGATTCGACAGTTTTGGAGACTGGGGCTTTGCTGACACCACTGGATTCACACAAACACAACAGCTGTAAAGCAGTGTCTTAGAACATCTGGAGTGAAAAAAATGTGGTTTTGTAACACTGGGTACTTGAGTGAAAATGAAACTGCCTCCATCGATTGTTTATACTTACTAACCTATCTGCAGATTGTGAATATTGTAAATAAAACTGACAAAGAAATACAACCATTCTTTACATTTTAGATATTTTAACAAAAGCTTTGAAAATATTTCCATTTTACATACATGAATACATTATATATACCCTTTTGTTACAGAAATAAAACCTCACAACAGTCACTGAAATTACTTGAAAATGACAAAAAATAAAATTTAAATAACTGAAAATCAACTAATGAAAATTGTTTTTAAATTCAAATTCAACAGATCTGTTTAAACAAATTCAAACTGGCCTGAACAAACAATATGGTACACCTAATTTAATATTTTGTTGCGTTACCTTTTACATGAATCACTGTACTCAAAATTTCTGTAACTATCATTGAGACTTCGGTACATGTGCACAGGTATTTTGGTCCATTCCTCGTGATCAAACTGCTTCAGCTGTCTCATGTTTGAAGGGTTCCTTCTCCAGATGTTTCATCCCCTTCCACAGATGTTCAACATGATTTAGATCAGGACTTAAAGGCCACTTCAGAATAGTCCAATGTTTTGTTTTGAGCCTTTCTCGGGTGCTTTTAGCTGTGTGCCATCATCCAGTTAGAAGACCCAGAAACTGCAAATGAGACCGAGCTTTCGAAGATTGGGCAGCAAATTTCACTCCAGAATGCCTTGAACACATTTGGACAAAATCCACTATCTCTTTATGTTTTGGTTTCAACCATGGTGTCCTCCTTTGTTGTTTTCATTAAATCCACTTTTGCTCAAACAGACTGAAGATGGGATCTGACATTGATGAACCTTGACCTTGGACTTTACCTCTTGTCTCTTTGGAAGTTGTTCTGAGTTCTTTGGTACCATTGGTATTATACGTCTCTTTAGTTTGTCATGGATTTTTCTCTTGCAACCAAGTCCAGGAAGGATGTCTTCAGTCCTGTGGTCCTTAAACTTCTGAATGATCTGTGCAGCTGTAGTCACAGGAACATCAAGCTCCTTGGAGATGGTCTGATAGTTTAAACATATTTGTCTAAGCTCTTGAAACAATGCTGTTCTTAGTTTTCAGTGTGGTGCACTTATACCCAACAGCACAGTGACTACTGTATTATTTATTTTCAATCACTTCAAAAGGTACCATCTTTATTAAGGCCAGTTTCATCAAGTTTATTGTCACTTGTTTTTCTTTTCCCCTTCAATAACAAATGTATCCACATCTGTACAAATATACGAATTACTGCAGATTACACAATAAGTTACAAAGTTATGTCTATTATAGTAATATTCTAGAGTGGCAAGAATTGTTAAAAACAGTCCTATTTATGCATTTAATAGGGAAAAAGTTTTAAATACCTGTTTTCAGGTATATAAAAGGTGTTTACAGGTGGCGTTGTGTGTCTTTAAGTCCTTCATTTTTTTCTGAGTTGACTTAATGTAGAGTAATGCATATTCAAATCGTGATACCATACCATACCAATTTATTTATAGAGCACTTCAAACAGCAACAAGACCAACCAAAGTGCTGTACAATAGAAAACAAGCACAGCGGACAGGAAAACATAAAATAAAAATATAGCTACAAATCGACTAAGTATTTTGGCTTTGTTACTACAGTAACTACTATTTGCTGTAAGGTCTGCTTAAACTGTCACAAAGCTTGCAGTATTTTAATGCATGTAGTGACACAATTTGTTCAGAAATAAAAAGAAGTAATATGTGCCTGTCCTGTGTGTGGCAGGGTGAGCAAGCAAACAAATACAAACATGGCCCTCTAGTGGAAGAAAGAAAATGTGACATGATACTAGTCAAAAGGTACACACAATTCTACAATTAATTAGTTTTTTACAACTTCAGAAGAATACATGGCATTTTAAGTCCTGTCTTATTTATTTAACAAAGCCAAAATACTGTAGCAGTGTATAAAAAATGCACAATTTATAAACGTAGGATGTATAGAAAAATTTGTTCAACTCACCTAACATTGAAAGGTTGAATAAAGGTTGAATGAATTGAAAGGTTAATTTTTGGGGCACTTTTCTGAGAGTTTACTTGAGGCAAATTTCTACATTTGGTCAATTGTATGTCTTTCTAAGCCTACTGTGATATTTACAAGCATGATCAAATGTAGCAAGGCACGGTGCTTTTGAATCCCTTCCTTCTTAAAAGATTATTGCAGCATGTTTTAGTACTGTTAGAGCTACAATGTTTGTCAGGAACATTGAGAATATGTCCAAATTAATTAGATGCATAAGTGATGATAAATAGACAAAAAAAATACCTCTGTTTGAATATCTTCTTAACTATAAGCATGAGCGGACTGACCGAGACAAGTTGATATTGATTCATACAATATTTTGTTAGAACATGACAAACAGGTAAAAGAGATCCAGCTGGAAGAATTAAAACAGGCTTCAAGAGAGTGGAAGGAGATCAGCCAAGATACACAGTGAGGGCAGATCTGTACATGAGGAGCTGATACAATCTTCAGTGTGAGGGTGTGACTGAATTGTTATAGGTTCAATAAAGCATTTTATTCTTCTGATAAGAAAAGAGACCAATAAGCTCAGCTAGTAGCTAGTCACTGTGGGGCCAAGACCAAAGAGGATTTCTGTCTTAAAACAACTCCAATTTCAGAAATTTCAAAGCAATTCACACAAGCTATTTTTTTTAAACCTTTGTACTGCTGTCAGTTTTGCATAATTCTGGCAGAAATAATGCAATATTCAACCTGGAGGTGACACAGGCTGGACCGGATGTGCCACCACTCCTCCTCACACAAGAAAACAGTATACTTTGTAAATAACTGTGCATTGCTAAATTGACAGTCATGTAGAAGTTTAAAATCCATGGCGAAGGAGTCAGAAAGAAGTTAAAAAATTACATGTGCAATGTTGGTGTGCATGTAAACAATCTAAGTATAACTAGGAAATTTAATTTTTGATTGTCCGTTGAGTCTTTTAGCATAAATAGCTTTGGTTGACTTTCATTACCTGAGCGTTGTACTTTGGATGTTTTTGTTGTGCAAAAATTGTTTCAAATTAATTATAGATATAAACTAAAATTCAAACCAAAAAAATAATAATAAAATGTTTGTTTTGCATGTCTCTTTTACCAACTGTCTGGTCAATAAGGTGATAAAAAAGCATTACCTTTCAGGATCAACTGGGACTTTTCAGTGGTCTGGGCACTGCCAGGTCTGGTCACGCTGGCAGTTGCCATGGCATCACAGCCCTGTAACAACAAATACACAAGATAGCAAAACACACTTCCTGCTTTACGCACAGAGATTCTATGAGATGAGTGACTTATCCTGCTCTCTGCCAGATGAATTACTTCATAGTTGCTGAATAACCACAGAGACATGTAAATGCACATTTCAGTCAATGATTTTTAAAGTCTACAATGATTCATGTTCACTGCACTATTTTACCAACTTCAACTTGTCCCCAGCAAAAATTATGTTGTAACCCTGCACCAAATCTGCAGAGAAAAGTTACTGAAAGGACAAGTTCAAGGAACCAATAGCAATGCCTTCTTATCACCTATGCATCATAATTTACACAGTTTTGCATATGAAACCAGTAAACAGTTTGTCAAAAACCTTCAAGGATAATAGGAAAGTCATCAAAGATGATGCAATGATTGTTGTGATGAAAGATTGCCACAACACAACTGCTATATAAGGTAAAGGTTTTTGCAACGTAATAACGTGGGGCTGTGCTTTACTGGAGTCCTTATTTTATCCTATTGCGTATTTTAATCCATAAGAGTGCAACATATCTTTTTGGTATTACCTCTGATTACAACATGATACACATAAGTCAAAGCTACATTAAGCTCAGCAACATAAGCAGAAATTTGTTCTCCCCATCAGAGGTAGTGAGAGCAAAGTGCTTTTAGCATCACCTTGAGCAAAGTCGGAGACACTCTGCAGCATTTAGTGAAAAGAAAAACTGCAATGCACAGCAGAGCTGACCTCTAGAAGGACGCTGTCCTTGGTACAAAAACCTGTTCAAGCAAGAACTACAGTAGTCATTGAATAAGTTTGACATCTTTTTTATCAGTAACAGTCTCGTACAAAAGTCTTGAGCTACTTCCCTAGTTTCAAATTTCTAATGAAGACCTTGTAAATTTTTAATTTACAGTGCAATGTCTTTCAAAAAAAAAAATTGGGGGGATGCTAACATGTTCTTTTTTCACAATTGTTTTTGTACCCTGTCCTTTACCTAACAATTTTCAGACGAATGTGAACTTATTTAAGCATAAAAGTTTGTTTTTTAAATCAAAAGCAGTCTATGACAATGTCATATTTTAATACAAGCCAAAGCATCTGAGTTTGACAGGCTGTACCGATAGTGATTCCCATAAAGCTATATTAGCCTAAACAAATCCAACTCTTTACAGTATTTTAAGAAGCCAAACAAACAAAAATAAGAGGTTTAAGACTTCAGTACAAAGCTGTTTGCTGCTGTGTCAAGGTAATTGCAATGCAAACAGAAACATTGGGTAAGCCTAAAGTGGTCTTGGTCATAATCAAAGAAAACAGTTTTTTATTTTTATTTATTTATTTTTTTGGGGGGGTGGGGGGGCTTGAAATCTGTCTCAAAGCGGAAACAAAACAACAAACAAGCGCTCAGCATCTTCTCACAAGTTCAAAAATTGAAACGACTTCTTAATCAAATATGTTTGAGTGCTAGTGTATTTAAATTTAACTAACAAAGGTCTGGGGTTTTCTGCTAAACGGATCAAATGTCTCCATATTAAATACCCTTGACCGGTGCATACAAAACACAAACACGGAAGATGATTGAGGGATTTCTAGACAACAATATCAAGAGACACTAGGAAAACAAACACTTCCGGCTATTCTTTTCAAAATAAAACTCCCTACCTTGCACATTACGCTAATTGGTAACGCTAATTGTTCTACGTGTGCATACGTCACGTGTGTAAATACAGTAGTTGTCTCGTTTGTCTCTATGTGTCCCTGTGATGGACTTGTGACATGTCCAGTGTGTATACCCCGCCTGTCCCACAGATGGATATGGGCACCAGTGACCCCCGCAACACGGAAAAGGAGTGCGTAGAGATAATAGAAGGACAAAACTAATGTGGTAAAATTGCCAATAAAGGTGAAGCACAATTCAATGTGACTTTTTAAATGAATGGAACACATGATTAAAAACTAAATACAATAAAGTGACTAAATAAAGTAACTTGCTAAAACAAATATTATGTTTAACAAGTTTGAAAGATAAACAATTTCTATTTGTTATACAAAATGTATTTTTATTTTTTAAAGCACAAATTCTATTTATTTTGAAAGGTGCACATGACCCATCCGTTCCGATAGTTAACAACTTAACTTGCTAACTGTTAGCCAACAGGCTCTGTAGCGGGGCTTCATGAAAGGACATGTCTATAAATTATGTTCTAAATACCAGACAGCAACCAGAGCTATGTTTATTGTTACGTTTTTCGTACCAAAGGACATTCTTTGTATTGACATGTCAAAGACTAGTGCGCAAATGTGATAATTTCCCTACCTTTGTCAGCTGTGCTCCGCTGTTGTTGCTACACAACTTTCATTTCCGCCTCAGTGACAAAACCACGTGACCCAGGGTTTTTTTTTTTTATTACACAAAGGATTATGGGAAAAATTATGAACATTATGGTAAAACCGAAAATAATTGTCGACCTGAGTTATATTCTTTCTTTCTTATACATATCGGCAAACAACTGTATATTTAAGAAATAAAGTTTGACAGATTTCTATACAGTATTTGAAATTTGCTATGTTATCCTGATAGACCAACTGTCTCTGCTCTACAGCAGAAGCCAGTAGTAACTGCTTTTTGGTAACTAGTTGCCATGTTGTGTTTTTGGAACCAGTCTGTGCACTAGTAATATGGGGCTTTTAAGGTCTGGTTATACGTCACAAGATATTGGATCTTCCTGATGTGATTGTGAGACGGTCTTTTTGGCATGGACAATTCATATTCAAAGTGAAACTACAGGGGAGAAGTTCAGACAAGTGGATTTTTTTTTTAACCTGATAGAGGAGTTGAAGGAAGAGCTGATATTTCTGTTAACTGAAGAGAAGTGACAGCTGGGTATGGGCACCAGAGACCCGAAAAGGAAGAAGCAGGTAAAGATGGATGAATGGATGGATATTGGTTTAGTCTTCATATACTGTACTCAAAGGAAATAAGATTGCTTAATGCCCAAGATAAAGTTTACTTTCTAACCTTAAAATAAAATTGAGTCTTTCCTTTAATTGTAAATTTGATCAATAAAATGCATGCATTAATAGCTAAATGCACACAAGTCCCTGTGATGGACTTGAGACCTGTCCAGGGTGTCCCCCTTTCCTCGCACAGTGATTGCTGGACATGGGCACCGGCGACCCACGTGACCCAAAATGGAAGAAGCGGGTAAAAGATAATGGATGGATGCACACACCAAAAACAAAAAATATATATATTTAAAATACAAATTATCTGTCTCACAAAGAATGTACTTGACACACTTCATCATATGTTACTTTATTAACTGTCAGCAAAATGCAACCAATTATCTTTCAATTATTTAGTCTAAAATGATTTGCACTTTCAAAAATGGTTGTTTTTAATAGTGAATATAGGCAAGATTAAAGCCCTCAGAGGCCCCTCACCATCTTTAACACACCATGCCAAGACCTGCAGTAATGATGCAACATAACTGATCCTAGATCAGTTGCAGGTTGTATTAGAACACATAAGTCAAACTCAAGGCCCAGGGGACAAATGTGGCCTTTGTTGATACATTTTTTGGCCCCCAAGACAATATGCTAAACGTAAAATACTTTTATCACTTGAATTTTTTTCAGTAATCTTTGATTATGATGTTAAAAGTGCAACAGAGAACATCAAATGAGACCAATCAAACTCTTGTTGAAGAACCTACGACCAAGAAAAGATGTTGGATATTTAACTTGAGTTAATGTAGTTTTGGACATTGGCCCTTAGTTTGAAATAAGTTTTAATTTTGGCCCCCTTTTGTAAGTGAGTTTGACACCCCTGTATTAGCCTAAAAGTAAGACTTGTCTTGGGTCAGTGCAAACAGTTACTCAAACAGTAACTTTAAACTCTAAATAAAGTGTGTACATCAAGTGCTTTATAATAGACTTCAGGATATTTAGTTAGAAGAAGCCATTTTGTTTTTCCAGTCTCAGACATGTTGAATGATTGACAAATAAAAACATATTGAGAACGTTTTGCACAAGATAACAACATTTATAGTTAAAGTCAAGTCGACATCACTGAGTCTTCAGCAAACTGATAATAGTTTTGGATAATAACCACAGATAAGACAATGACACAGAATTCTCAACAGACATGAGCAGCTTTGGCACACATACATTCTCATTAGTTACTCATAAATACAGCAAAATAAGAAACAATACAGCAACATTTTCTTAATATCAGTGAAGTTTTATGAAAACTTTGTGGCCTGGTGTGAGTGGTGAGGATGGGGAGAGGTGCATGCTGACATAGTGGTCATGAAAGTAGGCGATGACAGCCAGAGGGGGGCCCAGCAGCAGACACAGCCACACTAAACCGTTGCCATAGTTTCCATGAAAAAATCTTCTGAGGAACACCGAAATCAGGAGCTGAAAGGAGAAGTCATTGTATGAGCTTAAAAAATGCAGAGGGAACGCTGAGCGCTGAATGACTTTACTGAAATGTATTGAAGAAGCTGAGTAACTAAAAAAGCAAAACACTAGCTAAAAGCCAAACAAATTAAATATTAAATTAAAGCTAAAGTAGCTAAATTAAAGCTAAAAGTAGCCTAAGGGTAGCTAAAAGTAGCAAAAGCTAGCTAAAAGCTAAAGAAACCCAACTCTAGCAAAAGGAACAAAAGGCTAAATATAAGCAAAAAGTAGTGAAATGACAACTAAAATCTTAAAAAATGATTATTGTACTAAAAGCCAAAAGTAAAGACGCAGCTCAAAGCTAAAGAAGCAAAATAATAGCTAATGGCAGCAAAAGTTTAGCTAGACGGATAAAAACAGAAGTAGGTTGCAAAAAGCCAAAAAATGGCAAAAAGCTAACTAAAAGTAGCTAAACACACGCAAAAGGAACAAAGCCTAGCTATAAAATAAATGTAGAAAAACGCCATCTTAAAACCAGAAATAACAAAAGGCAAACAAAAAGCCAGCCAAAAGTTCAATTAGAATGATGTAACAAAAGGCTAGTTGTAGCACACACCTCCTGAATGTGCAGAACGTTTTGATACATAAATAGCTAAAACAATACTAAATACGCTGAAGTAGTTAAGAGTGCAAAAAATGTGCACACAAAAAAACAACAGTGCAAATGCTGAAAAAAAAATGCATTCACACAATAAGGCAGATTTAATGCTGGTATTTTTGGGCTTGTTGTCCTGCAGGATGAATTGTGCTAACTCAACGTTGAAAATCTACTTGCATCTGTTTCTACAGTAATAGTCATTTATTACAAATAAACAAGGATGAAAAAGTTGCTGAACACAAAAACATAAAATCAACAAGATTCATGTCTGACTGACTATGTTGGCAGTGAAGAGCTGAGCTATTTGCACTAAAGCTTTACAAACCTCGTGCTGACAGCGACACTGCTGCTGTAAAGAGAAACACATAAATAACCACCTGCTGGAAGAATCTCACCTCTAATACCATCGTGAGGAAAATCCACAGACGACAGCTGTGCAGAGGCAGAGCAATCAGATACTGTGTAGAAGAATAAAACAAAAGCAACACATTAGTATTACGACTGCTGAGCTTTTCATTATTATGAAGGAGCAGACTTACCTCACAGAGAGCAGCAGACATGAGGAAGACCAGTAACTCAGCTTTCAATGGAGAAATGTTCATTTTCACCAGCTCTGTGTAGACATGCCTTTGAACAATAAAAAAAAAAAAACATGAGTTAAACTAGAGCGTTCTTGTCATGTGAGCTGAACAAAGTGCAGACGGATTAAAAATCCGACACCTGTTGATCCATTTTTGGAAAGGAATATTCCAAGTCTTCCAGAAGGCGATCAACGTTGTAGCATTCCTGTAAACAAATGTGCAACAAATTCAGCTTTACGTTCAACAGAAGATCGTGGACAGAAACTTTTCACTCTCTGCCACTGACCACCAGTCTCCATAAAAGTGCCGATCACCGAAGCAAAGCAGTTCTGCACAGAAGTTCAGGAACGAGTGACTCAAAAAGAAGAGAAGGAGCCACAGAAAGTGTGTTGGTGCCTGACAAGACAAAAAAAAACAACAGGCATCAGACAATCTCTACTTTCTTTTATATATTCTGTTATTGATAACATTTTATTTAATGCCTACACATTCACTTCCTTCCCTCATCCTCAACATCATCACCATCAGTGTGAGAATACACAATGTCTTTACAATTTTAGCTCTGCGCTTTAGCTGTTCAAAAGCTAAACGGATGTAAATCAGTTTAAAAACTCACCGCCAGGCCTACAAGGTTCTCTACTCTCAAAGTCATGTCCATACTCTTGAGTCCAAGAACAGAAAATGTTAGAAAATAAATCACAGGAATGACTGAACTCTGTGTTGTCTCAAAATTTGCAAGTACGAGGAATTACTTTAAACTTACAGTAAAAGGTTTATCTGATTTCTGGAAGATTGGCTCAATCCACTAAGAAGAAAGAAAACGAATTAGAATTCACAAAAAAACTGACTGAAACGATTATATTTGCTTATATTGTCACTGACATTCACTTTTAACCCCCATTTAACATTTGCTGCATACAGCATTATCAGTAATAATCACATAAGCATCAATTATAAGCTAAAACAATGACGCATGAATATAAGACCTAGCATTCAGAAGGGATGAAGATTGCTCATCATCTTTTGTGCTAATATGTTAAACTGAGATCACTTATTGCTGAAAAGGAACAGCGCTATAGGTGTTTTGGTCAAACTTTTAATGACATAAGAAATATGAAATCTGTTTATGCTCTGAGTATGTGTTGAGGATGTTACTCAGTTACTACCACACCAAAATTTAGCTCAATATCTGTAAATATGACATTTGTGTTTGCTAAGGTTGGCTAACTGTATCTGATATCCTGAACTGGATTGATTACGAAAGTTAATCAGTTATGGATGAGATACAATCGGGGAAACATTGTGTTGTTTTTTTTATGACAGAGAGAGTTTCAACAAGCTGCTGTACCTGCTGCACAATGCCGACCATGATCTGAACAACAACCACCTAAAGGAAGAAAATACATCTAGATGAACTTGTTTTTGCACATGAATACATTGAAATCTGTTCAGTTCCGTCCTTGCCTTAGCATACTTGCTCCATTTTCGTCTCCTTATAGACTATAGATACCATTTTGCTACTTTTAGTTTTTAGCTACCTGACTGCTATTTTTGCTGTTAGCTAGTTGCTATTATTAGCTATTCCTATAGTAGGTTTAGCCTTTAACAAAATTTTTGCTGCTTTCAGCTAAAATTTAGCTTTTGCTAATTTTAACTTTCCTGTTTGTTTTAGCATTTAGCTTGTCTTTTGATAAATTTAGTTTTGAGCATGCTTTTTGCTACCTGTCTATTTTAGGTGTTATTTTAACTAGCACTTTATACATTCAGCTTTTAGCTAACCCTCTGATGCTTTTTAACTAGTATTTTGTTACTTTCAGCTAGCCATTGTTACTTTTAGCTACTCACTACCTTTTCAAAATATATAATTTTTAGCTAGCCTTTTGGTATTTTTAGATTTTACCACTAAATTGCAGCCTTTTTTGTTGGCAAATTTCAGCAGTCATTCAGGACTTAGTAATTTTCAAACAGATTTTTTTGAGTTTAGCTAATTTTATTCTGAGAATCAAGTTCATTTTTACTGCATTTTAAATGTCACATTGCACTTTAATAAATTTAACAATAGTTGGTCATCTTGTTTTTATATGTGAGGTTTTTTATTATTCAAAAAAAGTGATCAAAATATGTAAGTTCCTTTTCTTTTATTATGTCATGTAAATTTTTAGCCACTTTGTTATTAAACAGAAGATATTGATGTACTTTATCTCATCCCATAGGTGCAGAAAATTCCCCCAACATAAAGTCACCAATCTAGCTCACCATTTCCAGCAGCCTGTGCAGCAACTTATTGATCCGGACCTTCGGAGTACGTGGGAAGTCCTTCTGGTAGCAGAGCGTTGGAGCGAAGAGGAAATAATAGAGATCTGTGAAATCAAAAGAAGCGTCACAATGATTGAAACATGTCAGAACTGTAATAACTTCAACTCATGACAAACAAGCAGGTTCACCTCTCAAAGTTGGAGCGTCGCTCGGGTTGTTTTGTGCAACAGAACCGCTGTGGTCTTTGTCTAAACGAGAAGCGAAAACACTCGTTGATCAAGTGTTTTTCTCTGATTACGTCACTAACAAGAACTGTGTTGCAGGAATACCTAAATGAGCCTCACGGTACCAGCGGTTTGTTTCCTGATAGGAATAAAGCTTCATTCCCAGAATGATGTAGAACCAGAGAGAGAAGAACGCTCCGCCTGTTGAGCAAAAAAATAACATTTCTGCACTGAAACGTTTTTACTTCAGGAAATTTAATAGCAGATGAAACACAACCAGGGTGATGATCACAGCATTTCCCACTGCGTTCTCATTGTCACGAAAGGTGAGCAATCATGTAATCAATATAGAGTAGTCCCTTGCTACGCCACGGTTCATTTTTTGTAGACTCGCTATATCGCGGTTTTTCAAAAATAAGATTGGACATGATGCACAAATGGCTGATTGATGGATGAGTCGCACGATTGGCATGGGATTTTTATTTAAAATTAATTATTTAGAATTATTTAGCGCCTGCTGCACCTGTGTGCAGCTCACAGCTGCAGAAAAAGCTTCCTCCTGCAGCATGTCATGATCTCCACTCTGAGGTGGAGAAGTGGGCGTGGCCAAGAGCGCTGGCGGGTGGCAGAGAGCTGAACTCATGACATTCTGTGCTCTTTTAGAGCATTCAGAGTTTAGAAACATTGTTTAGAATACTGCAAGTGTGTGTGGGAAGTGTTTAAAACA
>JARVGQ010000002.1:13020650-13031067 GCA_031762355.1 Hypsolebias martinsi | reverse complement strand
GAGCAACTCGGGGTTAAGTGTCTTGCCCAGGGACACAACGAGGTGTGCAGTGACCGGGGATCGAACCTGGGACCTTCCGGTCCTGAGCCAGCCGCCCTGCCTCTACACCATCTCGGCCCCTCGGTATATATATATATACTGCATTCTACAGTAGTCACCAGGGCCACACAGTGATGGTCTACTGTGTAGGCCTGGAACAGCTCAGCAAAAGGTGGTAGACAGGGGCTAGAACAATGGAGACGTGGTCAGAGAGGTTGATGTGGGGGCTCTATATGCATCATATGTTGTTAAAAACACGGTTTAGAGTTATTTCCTCGTGTTGGTATGGTCACATGCTGATGGAACCTCATCAGTGTCTGTCAGGTTCACGTTTACTTCCAAATTTCATTTCATTTCAAGACTATTTTTGGTATAAAACTATTGTTGATTAATTAAATTCTAAGTTAGATTTATGTTTTTATTTTTTTTAATAAAACATAACTGTTAAGAACTGTAAATTACTATCAGACATCAAGTCATTAAAAAGCTTAATTTCAGTAATATAAACTTATGTGAATTTTATAAATTTGTCTTTGTGTTTAGAAGCCTTGGACTGCAGATAAAATGTTTCCTACACAATCTCAACTTTCCTTATTTTATTTGACAGAAACAGCTATGACTTCAACAGCAACTTCTCCTTTAAGCCAAACATCTACAAATCATTTCTCTCCTTCAAGTCAATCTATCAGTAAACCAGACCTTTTCATTTTTAACGTTTTCAGTTAGTGAGGTTAATCAATTGTTAGACTCTAAAAAACCTGCAGGCCATGATGTCGACCTTATTTAAGGCTGCCACTCATATCATTGCAGAACAGGTGTCTCAGCCAAAATTCCATTCCAGACGTTTGGAAAACAGCCTGTTCTACCTTTGCTGTAAGGAGTTGACCCCACCTCACTCGACCAGTCTCTAAACTCTGCATTTTAGCTAAGGTTCTAGAAAAACTGACAGACTCTCAAATCAAAAAGCATTTGGTCTCATTTAACATTCTCCCCATTGATTTGGTTTTAGGAAACAGCACGACTGCTTCGCTGAAAGTTTTTAATGATGTTGTTGAAGCATTGGATGCTAAGGATTGTTGTGCTGCACTTTTCTTAGACCTGTCTAAAGCTTTTGACACTGACCATGACATCTCAGAAATTTGTTTCTCAGATCACACCACTGGTTGGTTCACAGACTATCTCTCAGTTTGGAGACAATGTGTTCATCATAATGGTATTTCTTCCAGTTACTTACAAACAACACCAAAGGGATGTTGTTTTCTAACAGGAAGTCAGTCCCAGCAGTTTTTCCTTTGATTTTATCCTTGAATGGTGCCCCTATTGATTTAGTTGATTCCTATAAATATTTGGGTATCTTGGTCGATTTGCATCTCTCTTTTAAGCTCCATGTAAAGAAACTGAAAGTTAAACTGGGTTTCTTTTTCAGAGACAGATCCTGTCTAACTCTGAATGCTAGGAAACACCTCAAAACTGCAACTTTCCTTCCCTCTGTTGACATTATTTAAACGCTCCTACAAGCACCTTGCAGATGTTGGATGCTATCATGGTGTGCTAAAACTGGCTGTATACTGTAGCCACCACTGCACCCTGTATTCACTGGTTAACTGGACATCATTCACGTCATGTAGACTCTCTCACTGGTACATTTTCGTCTTTAAATCACTTCTTGGTCTGCTGCCTTCATACATCTCCTCCTACATGTCACTATGTGAGTGCATCTACAGCGTGTGCTCTCAGGACATTATTCCATGCAGTGTTCCCTCAGTGCAGACTGAACTGGGCAAAAGGGCCTTCTCCTACTCCGCTCCTGGAATACTTTGCAAAAAGATCTGAAGCTCTCGAACTTGACCTCTTCAAGTGGCTTCAAACATCTGTTAAGTTCTTGGCCAAAACCATTGCAGACATGTTCCTGTGTTTAGTTTTTTACATCGCGTTACAACTAACAGTTTTTGTTCCATTTTTTAAATACCATTTTCTTTTATTTGTTCTTCTCAAGTTGTATGCTTTACGAGTGTCTACTGTCATCACTCTTTGTTAAAATCAGGTCTCTCTTGTAAATGAGTCCCAGAGGCTCACTGGGATTAACCTAAGGTTTATTGAATGAATGCGATTATAGTGCAACTAAACTGAGAAAACACGAGATATTAATTAATACGACTATTAGTTAAAGCCTGCCCAGACTAAATACATTTTACCATTTCATTTTGTAATAGTAATTAGCAAAAAAACAACTAGACTCATAATCTGCTGAGAAAAATGAAAACACACACAAAAAAAGACTTCTAAATGATTTATTAAAAAAGGACAGACGGAAATATTTTTAACAGTCAAGTATGAACCTAACATAAACACAACATTTTTATATCAATGCTACAGGAACTCCTGCTGAAACAGTAACCCTGCATAATATTTTCAGCTTTTGTTGCAATAATCACTGATATAACTTCACAGCTCTGGTGATGAGACTGAAAACTGTGGGTGAGGAAAATGATGACAGATCTGAGAGCAGCCAGCAGGGAGGGAGGGAGCTGCTCAACCTGAACAGTGAGTCTGAGACCACTGACGTCTCCTCAACAGAGTTGTGCTGTGTTCCGTTAGTTGATGGTGAGGACGTCAGTCTGGATCTCGTGGCTCAGCTGGGTCTGCAGGTCGCTCAGCTTCTTCTTGAGGACCGCCAACGCCGACATGACAATGGTCTCCGGTCGGAGAGAGCCGCACGACTCCACGTTGAAATAGAACCTGGATCAGGACAAATCTCACGTGAGACGATTTTAAGGTTTCTGTCAAACTGAGAAAACTGTTCATCAGCCCGAGACCTCAGAAACCTCCTACAATTAAATTTGAAACCTAATTTGGTTTCATTATTTCTTTATAAATCTGTTTTAATCAATATTTCAGACAACAATGACTAGATAAGTAAATAAAAGATCAATAATAATAATATACTGTATATAAAAAAAAAACAACAACTAAGAATCAGAATAAGCCTATCCAAAGCCAAGTTGGGAGGCCAGATTCAGATAAACAACAGTTGTTTTGGGCAGGAAGACTAATTTCTGTCTGCCTTCAGTTCTGCTGGTCCGTGCTTTGTTGGCCTTCTCCAAGGTTGAATCCTTCATGCCGGCAAGTTCCAGGAGCCGCAAGTGGCCTACGATTCTCAGAAATTGCATCCAGCTTGCGGTTGAGCTCGCTAAGCATATGAGTCTGAGCGCTCGAAGCACAAATTAATCCTTCACATAAGGTTGGCAGCTTTACCATGGCCGAAACTGCTGCTATCTTCCTAATCTGTTGATATCCTAGGTATCCGCCGATTCCAAAGAGCAGAAACCCTGTTATAAACCAATAATGTACACATCTTCTACATCCTCCATGGACAGTACAGACAGGCACATTATCTTCCACTGTCCCCAGGAATCCATGACATACCCAGCTGAGTGCGTCCGCTCAAGCCATGAGGGCTCTCCAGCACCCTGGCTCTTCGTCAGTTTTTTAAATCAATTGCGTTGAGAGACCAGCTGCCTAGATCCATAATAATAATTTACAAGTCAGAAGATGAGTAATGAGAGGCTCTGATACATAGGACAAAGAGCAAAAGCAGGAGGAACGCAGAACGGGGAAGAAAAGCATCCATCTTCGTCGAGGGCAAGTGAGAGAAAAAAAAAGACTGAGCATTACTGAGTTTATGAGAAATCACACGGTGACACACCTGCACCTCATTAAACTCTCCTAATGTTACTTGAAAGAACATAAAAAAGATCAAAACAAACATTGTTCAATAGAAACAAATTATGGTACAATGATAAAACAATTTATATTTTCTTTGAAAATGCAGAGTGAGTGCTAAATGGCTTTGCTGAAACGTGCTGCAGATGCTGATACTGAACTGTCAAATTTAAAACAGAATCTAAAATTAGCCAAACCGTAGCTAAGAGCTAAAGCCAATGAAACAGGAGTTAAAAACAAAAACCAGCAAAACAACATCCAAAATATAAAATTAGCTAAACAAAACCTAAAACGCTAAAATTAGTTTGAATTAAAAATCCCCATTAATTTTAATAGAGCCAAAAAGTTTGACGTTAAATATTCTAAAAAGTTCAAAAGTTACAAATAGTAAAAGTCATAGCGTCCATCGCGTGAATGAGCCGAATAGTTAAAACTGCTGAAAGTACGCTGAAATAATTAGATACTGAAAAAAAAAAAAGATAAACAGTAAGACGGAAGCGTTGACTGCTGAGTCAGCATTCACTTGATGATCTCATAATGGAGGATCGTTTGCTCACCTTTCTGGTTTTCCATTTGGGTCGTAGGGGGCCTGAACTTCATCCTCCTCGATCTCTGTGTATTCACTCTTTGGCCTGAGAAAAATGGTTTTGTTTTTAAAATAAGCATAATTCACTCGTTCAGTGGTCTTATTTCACAGCGAATCTTAATTTAGTAAAGACTTACCATTCCTCAGGACGTGGATAGACTGTGTGTCTCAGAGCATTGTCTGGGTCGTACTCGAAGGACACCCCCGCTGTTGGGTTCCACTTGGCGTGCTCTTTACCAAAACCTTTCTTTGCATAAGCTCTGAGCCGGAGCTCCTGGCCTTTACGAAGCTTCACCAGCAAAATGTCTGGAGAAATGACGCAGCAACAAAGATGAATACAATTTATTGACTATTTTTTATTTATTAAGAACCTGAAAAGGACTAACAGCTCTTGAATTTTACCATCTTGCTCCACGTAGTCGTTTGGATCATTGTCTCGACTCCTGGAGGTCACCTGGAAAACAGCAACACAACGTCAGAATCCCCCTCTGCTCCACGGTGTAACTCCAGTGACGGGAGGAAAGACTCACCGGGATGACTCTTGGGTTGTTGGACAACAGATCGCGTGATGTGACGTGACGCGTCTGATCCTCGGTGCACCGGACGTCCAGCGTCAGCTCCACAGAGCACTCAGGACAGAAGTCCTCACAGGTACAGTCCTGCAGGAGACAAACCAGTTTTAACAAATAAACTACAGCTAGCACTAATCAGCTAATACTAATTTGATTAGATCTTTGGCAGCAAATTTCTGTGGTTATTTACTGCACTCGTAAATGTTTATCACATATTCACACAGTTTTTTTTTTAATAACTAAATTAAAATGGAATATATATTTAAAAAAAGAAAAGAAAAAAGAAAAGGTCCGCTTTAGGAATGCACAATAAGAACACACTGCTGTTCATCTTGTCCATTGAATGCATTATTTTTGAAATATCTGCAAAGAAATGCAGTTGTATGTCCAGTTGGGCCTGGGTGGGACTAAAATCAGGAATGTAGTTGGAGGACGATCATCCAAGCTTCTTAAAGCACAACGTAGTTCAAACTTCAGCTTAAAAGTTTTTTTTTTCTTTAAGATAAGTTTTACGATTAAATACATTTCCCCCCAGTGCCCAACTGTAGACCAAAAAAAAAAGGGTAGAAACATTTCAGTATCATGGCAGAGATGTTTAATGATCAGATAACAGAAACGACTGTTGGTCAAAATTAGTTAGACAATAATAGAAAAATGACATTTTCAGCTTCTTAATTATTATTTTTTGTATTATTCCTGGTTTGTCCTTTTGGTCAACAGATTAAAAGTTACAGTTTGGCTAATCTACACCTGTGTAGCCTAGGAAAAGGGAAATAAATAGAATTAATTATGTTTTATGGAGCTAACAGTCAAATAAAAAAAGGTTTTTTTTTTTTTTTTTTTTTAACTCATGCCATGTAGGGATCTGACAGATATCTGATCCTAACTACTAATGATGCTCCAGTAAACAAGAAATGTCTCTTCTCCACTCAGTTCTGGCTACAAATATTCAATAAAAAACTAACAATGTAAACAGGATTTGGCAAAACATTTAAAAAAGTCAGTAGATATACAGTTAAAATCAAAGCTGTAGTAATCAAAGCTATAGTAATTGACAATGAGAAGGTTGGGGGATGACTGACCATCTCACAGATGTCAAACGTACAGATTTTCACAAACCAATGATGCATCCTATCAGTTTCACACTGACCTACTTAAGTAGTTTTGATTATAATATAAGCAGTAAGTTCACAGGACTAAAAAAACACAGTGAGCCAATCAGAATAGAGAAATTCCACAGAATCTGTAAAAAAATAAAAAATAAACGTTCATTTCTGAAAACCAGCATTTTAATGAAGTTTCTATAGAGCTCAGTGAATAATCAGCATGGTTTACACCAAAAACAAAAGATTTATATCTGTTAATCATGCTCCGAAATAACATATGCTGCAGGAAACAACACAACCTCCACTGCACTACTTTCAGTTTAAAGTTAACAATCAGCAGAATCAAACTAATGTTACTGTCTACAGCTGAAAAGATAGAAAGTGTAGAAGCTTTTTATTCTCTCCTGTGATCAGTTTGAACAGTTTGACCTGCATAAATCTTTTTTAAAAGGCATGAGCTGTAACACTTTAAGCAGCACCAACAGGTTCTGCTGGAACTGTTCACTTACTCTGGAGTACTGCATTTTATCCACAATGTCGTCACTGGTGAGGGGAATGAGTCCTGAAAACACAAGTAACACAGATGTTATAAATCTGTTCTTCATGTCTGTCTACTCTGCTCATATATAAACTGTGCAACCAATAGGCTGAGTTATGGGGCTACATACCGACTCTGTGGGCGATGAACTCATCATGCAGTACAGATGAATTAGCATCGATCTGGATCCAGTCAATTGCTGGAAAGACAGGCAATGCAATTTTCTTTAAAGTTTACGAGCTATTTATACAAGTTCATTTAGTGAAATTTAGTTCCAGTGATGCAGCTGCAGCTAGTCCCAATTTTGGTTTTATTAGGCTCAAAATCCAATTAAAAAAGATTCACATTAATTTGGTTCTTTCATGCACACTTACTTGTTGACAAAAGTTAAATTTCACACATAACTACTACAGAGCTGTTGTTTATGTTTAGCACAAACATGTCTGGAAACATAAAAATAAAACGGTGACAGACCAAAGTAAAAAAGTTAATTTTCAGCACTTACAATGAACGAAATTATGAAAATAATGAACATTATAATAAAAAAAGTTACCTATTGTGGGAACCTCTGACATGAAGACACGGCGGAGAGAGTTTGCAACCCTAAAATAAAATAAAACAAGGAATTTTAAAGCTTAATGCCACATATGTTTTTTAATAATGAATTAATGTGTTCAGTGCATGTGAATATAAAAAGTCAGCTCTGGTTCATGTGCAATGTAGAAACTTTCAGGTAAATTGTTAATAGACTCTTAATTATGTTCATAATCAAGTTGTTAATGCAACAATTATTGTTATTAGTACTGTGACCATAAATCAATTAATACTCTTTATGAATGTTGGGATAAATATCACAATGTCAAATTTATCACGAGAATATTAAAATATTATAAATCTAAAACTCATTCACTCATTATGAAACAAAATTGTAGAAAATCAGTAAATAAAAATAAATGCTAATTTATCCAATCTGTCTTTTTTTTTTTTTTTAGTTTTTGACTGACAACTTTCACTCCATAAATACAATATTTTAAACCAGAAATAAAACATTACAGTTCAGATTAGATTAGTAATTTGTTTTAAAAAAATACTTAAATGTTTTAACTATGCATTAAAATAGTTGGAAAGCATGCACACTGTAGGTTTTGTCTAATACTGTACACACAATTTTACACTGACACATATATATTAACGTATTTTTTAAAGAATAGTTACATTCATTCCAAAAAAATATTGCCAGTTGTTTTTTTGAATCGCAGAAGAAATAAATTACTCGTTTACTTGTTTTTATTTTATTTGTTATTAATCAGATCAGTGTTTTGATGCTAATGGCTGCTAACATTTGAAAGGAAAATTAAACATACTTACGCCAAATCTGTGTTTTCTATGACAAATTTTACATTTTCATCCGTCAGCTCTGTTATTTTAACTGTCGGCTGGTTAGCATACGGCATTCTTGAAGTTTATATAACGTAAAAGCAACGAGAAATCGGCCGAACGTTTAACCACCGCTATCGATGTTTCGTTTGTACGCCTGAGCGGAAACTTTTAGAGCTGATTGGTTGGAAGGTTTAACTGGAGCGAATGATTGGCTAAGGCAATCAATGAAAGGCGGATCTTATTTTTACTTCCGGGTCATGTTTTCCCACCAAAGTAAAGGCACTTAATGTTAATTATTATTAGAATAGGTAATAAAGAATAATTCATTACAATTATTTTATTTAGAAGGAAGCTGCACAGACTACAGCAAATTAACAGTTTGAACTATATGAGTCCCCATGGTGTATACATGTACCGTAAATAAAGTTTGAATGAAAAAAAGAAAAGGCTCAGTTTTATTTACCATTACACTTTTGTATGTAAAAAAAAAAAAAAAAAAAAAATAGTTTTATAAATAATGTACCGAATAAAAAACATCAAAGATATGTAAATATACAGTACCGGTAACTATTTTATTGTCATATAGTGCCACAAACAAATTACATATTTTATTATAATTTTTTACAAGACAAAAATCTAATAGGTAAAACCTTTACAGCAAAGCAAAATAGGTGAAAGCCAATGATTCTGCAGATGACCACAAAGGCAGTGATAGTCTTTAACAAATCAGGTTGTTTGTTAATTCTTAAACCCCATAATTTATTCACATCATACAATAAAACAAAAAAAGGAGCAAAATAAATTGATCTTCAGCTCATGAGCCAAATGTTTAGGCCCAGTAAGACATATGTTTACATCATCGCCTCTGGTTCAGTCCTGTCAGGTTCTTCAGCTGTAAAATATCAAATATAAAAAATTAGGTTACAGTTCTCATCAAAAAAGGTTTCATCCCTCATTAACAGCCAAATGAGTGGGTTATATTTTATGCTGCTGTTTAATCTTGTGTAAAGCAGGAAATTAAAATCCTTTGACAGCTTACAGGTGGTTCTTACTAACAAAATAAAAATAACTAAAGCCTTGTAGATCTTCAGAAACCTTTCAAAGTTTATGCTTCTTCTGTTTATCCAGTAAAGGCCATAGTAGAAATGTTGACCTCAGCAGCCAAAGGCTATTATATTATAAGAAAAATAGTTTGTCCTGGAAAACTACTTGTTTGCATCAAGGTAACTGAGACAACAAATAAATAGCCCTTATCAGAACAAACTTCTAGAATTTTACGAGAGACATTTAAGTGTTCTCATTCAGAACTCTGATAATGAAATCTATCAAGAACTAAAACAAAACAAGAACATCCTTCTTGTCATCAGGTTTATGACTGTAGTTGTCCAACCGTCCAAACAGACAACTTTCGTCACCTGAAGACAGGCTTTGATAGAATTGTAGTTTTGACGTGAAAACAAATTACTGAACGCACAACACCCTGCAGTGACTGTATCTGTGCACACACTGTTGGGTCCAACATTTACATACACGTCATTCCTATCAGCAGACTTTCATTCAAACACACTTGCAAACAACTTCATGTTTTAGTGGACTAATTTAGGCTCAGTATGGTAAACGAGATTGTAGCTTTAAGTGTAGGTTTTTGATAAGTATAAGATGATCAACAGGAGACGGAAGACTCACTGTGACAGCAGCTCCCATGAGCCCCTGCACTACAGCTTCACCAGTTGCCTGCACCTACACACCAAAGTGGAAAAAATATGAGTTATCTAAGACAGATTATCTTAATTCTTGTGTTTGCATCTGTGACATTTTTATGTCTGTCCCAGTCTCAGTACAACATATTTTGCTCTGTAAATATAGAAAAGAAATTGATACATATAAGGGTCTGACTCTGGCAGCTTCTACATTAGCTGTTTACACTTTTTCTGTACGTTTCTTTACCTGCTTGGCTGTGGTGGCCATGTTGACTATATCTTTAATACGATTATCAAGGAACTGCCACGTGTCCTGAAAGTCTGGGGAGGAATCCTGAAGCATTACCAGCTCTGTAGTGTTAAAAATGCCAGTAAGCGCTGCCCGCTTGGTGTACCAGTTCATCTGCCACAGAAAGACACCAAACAGAAAGGTAGCTTTTAAATTGTTAAGAAAGCACAGCATGCAAAATTAAAATGTTGTCTACCGGTATATGTACTGTCTAAGAAAAAAAAAAAAACTGTTACAGAAAAGGGTAAAACATGCAGAGATGCTTAGTATATGGAACACAACAATGAAATAAAACAAAGGGAAAGAGAAAATAAGGAAGTTTAAACTTTTTTACTCAAAGTACAAAAGTTAAAAAGTACATTTTGCAATATACTCCAAGTATATTGCAGAAGCTTATAAAAGTGTGCAACCGTATGTAAAAACAAAAAAGGCAAAGAAAACAGAGACTGAAGCTTATTTAAATGTTTGTAAATCAAACAAGTCA
>JARVGQ010000002.1:12944722-12977096 GCA_031762355.1 Hypsolebias martinsi | reverse complement strand
TCCCTCTTGTAAATGAGTCCCCGTGGCTCAACGAGGCTAGCCTGTATAAATAAAGGTTGAATGAATGAAAAAAAAAACATAAAAAGGGGAAACCCTAATCGTCACATCCTGATGCATGCTCAATAATCCAGGTAGAAAAATCTAACAAAGTTGAGTCAGGTCCTCTGGACAGATGCAAAAAGAAAAATACTGTAATAACAATAATACCAGTAGTTGAACCATTTCATCTTTTATCCAAAATACTCCAATCAGGCTGAGGAAGTCTTTTGGATAAAAGACGAAACGGTTCAATTTATTTACTTTTTGCATCCGTCCAGAGGACCTGCCACCTGACTCAACTTTGTTAGACCTAATCTTCATAATTATGCTATTGTTACAAAATTTAGATTTAAAGATAAATTAGCAAGAATGTTTGCCACGATGGTGACTTTATGGATTCATTTTTATACAAATCTGACTTGGGGCACATATAAGTTTATTTATTTACTTTTTTGCACTGCAGCTTGTGCTGATTCCAACTCAGTTTGCCAGCATGGGTTACATTTTATGAGCAAATATGATCAAAGCTCGTCAGGTTAACAACATCAATCTTTGGTTCTGGGTGCCACAGTTCAGAATAATTCAAATTTACAAACTAGTTGCATTATCATGGACTGAAATCAGTATATTTCTGAACAATTATTGAACGTGTCAGTTACAGTGATATGACCTGTTTTGTAAGAAATTAACGTGTTTGGGATTCTCACCAGAATAAAGTCGAGGCAGGTTGCTAACGGCGGCGAGGAGCTGACGGTGGGTGACGGACACCTCCCTCAGCCTCTCCAGAGACTTCATGGTGTCTGTGTTTCCGTCAGATTCCAGTCCTGCTTTCTTCAACGTGTGGGACACCTCCTTCAGCTCGGCCCTGGCCTCTCGAAGCTGCTCCAGACCCCAGCCCACCCCCTCCAGGTATGACTGGACCATAGACTGCAAACAGATCACAGGATGTGCTGATTTACAGATGACACCACTGAAAGTGTGAATTCTGATTCAGAATGAACTCTACACGTTATTCTTTTTTTTTATTTTTCCCCACACCATTTTTCATTTAAACCATTTCTGAATACTTTGTGCTATTTTAACTGCTCCTAAATTAAAAATGCATAGCTCATTCAGAGGAGAGGTTCTATGGTTTATTTGAGTTTTTATTTTAATATTTTTAAATAAATATTAACAAAAAATTTCCTTCTAGCAATAAACTCTCTTTAGTTCATTCAAAAACATGTTTTTTTTTATGTTTCAGCATACTTGCTCCATTTTTTTTTACTTTGCATGCTACTTCAGTTACTGTTCAGCTATTAGCTTTTGTCTAGCCTTTTCTTACTTTTAGCTACTCTTTTGTTCTTTGAACCTTTAGCAAGCAATTTCTACACTTGCGTAGCAGTTTATTGATATTTTCGCAAGTCTTTGCTACATTTCTATTTTAATTATCATTTTGCTACTTATGCTTGTTTTGTGAAGGGAGTGGTTGTGCAGAGGTTAGAGAAGGCGAGCCTGCCTTCAGAAGGTCACTGGTTCGATCCCCCAGACCGACAACATCAAAATGTGGGTGGGATAGGTGAGGCACCTACACCTGCCTCCACCCTCATTTGCCTCACTCTGGGCCCTTCAGCAAGGCCTTCAACCCCCACCATCTGCTCCCCCAGGCGTCCTAGTTGACAGCTCTCTACTCCACACAGAGGGCTGCGGTAGCTCGGTGGTTGCGTCAGGAAGGGCATCCGGCGTAAAAATAATTGCCAAGTCTTCATGTGAGTCACTGTGGTGACCCCTGAAGAAGGGAGAAGCCATGAAAAAAAAAATAGAATTAAAAAACAAAACATGTTTTGCAACATTTGCCTTTAGCTAGTATTTTGTTGACTTTTAAAACTTTTGTTTTGCTACATTTGGCTTTGAGCTTATATTTCACTTATTTTAGCTAGTGTTCGGCTCTCTTTAGCTTTTTGTTCTGCCCCTTTAAGCTTTAACAACCCGATACCATCATTCAACACTCAGCATTCGCACTAGATTTCTGCAGAAAATGTGATCTGCCTAGTTAAACTGATTTTTCTGCATATTTCAATTCAATTCAAAACTACTTTATTAACCCAAAGGGAAATTGAGTGTTGTCGTAGCTCATCATCCTGGTCTCATTCGAGAGTTGTTAGATACAGATAGCTGTGGGCAGGAAGGATCTCCTGCAATGAAGCCGAAGAATCTAGCCACAGATGACGATCCGTCCACCTGGATCCAGCTTGATGTCACATCCGGCGGGCCTCTTGGTCTCCCTGGGCAGCAGACTGCCCAAATGCCAGGCAGAAAAAAAAACCTCCTTGTTGCCATGGTTACGCATCATAACAAATGGCCAAAGTAAGGTTTTGGTAAAAAAAATTCTTCCAGCTGCACAGCATCCGATACCAGCGGAAATAATCATCCGAAAAAAAAAAAAAAAGAAGTGATTTACATCCAGAAAAAGAGGAATTAAAGTTTTCAAAAGCAACAACTCAGAATGAAAGTAACAGAGCTGCTCCAACATGAGCCACCCCGAGTGGTGCAATTCTAGAACAAGAACATTTGGGCTCGTTCAATATTTGTTGTTGTACCTTCAGTCTGGTGTGGACTGAGGCAGTCCGCTGACTCTCCCTCTTCCTGTACTGGCTCAGTCGTTCCAGATGTTCAGGGCGACAGAAGACACCCGACGCCCACTTCAGGGCAGCTCCACGGGCCAAACGCTCCGCTCTCTCCACCTCTGGCCATGCTGTACCCTCTGACACCAAGTCTGACAGAAAAACAGATCATGAGGCGCAGTAACTTTTGATGTTTTTGCATTTTTCTCCCACTGGCTGTGAATACATTTTGATTTGAAAATTAACAATAATCTCAGTTTAATAAACCAGATCCTTAAAGCGGGAATCTCCTAAAGAAAAGCAAGATAATGTTGCAAGATTACACCTCAGTGATGTTGACTTCAGCCAATTAATTGCAACAGAAATAAATGATAAAAGCTGCAACATATATTTTTTTAGACTTGTTTGTAGGATTTTATATAAGAATCAGTTATTCTTTTCTTCAGATTATAAAACACACGGTCAGAGTATTTTGTGGTGGTGTTGACTTTCTGTTTATCAGCTAAACTGATCATAAGATTTGATGCTTCACAGACTTCTTGAGGGAAATTCTTCTTATAATTGGACAAATTAGGCCTCATTTGGATAAGCACTTTAAAAATGTCATGGATGGAGAAATCTCTTTTTAAGTAAATTACTCTTTGAACCCAGAACACAATTTTTCCCATGGCAGGAAAGCTGGAACTGGCTAATTTTTGTTTCTTGTGAAGTTATGTCAATCTTTCTGCTGCAACTGCAGCTCTGCTCCCAAATGTTTGCAGAAACAAAATCCTCATGTGCTGCGAGGTTTGTTCCCAGCTGGGAAGTCATCTCTCAAAAATGGTTATGTAAGCAATTTCATGTGTTTTTAATCTATTTCTCATTTGGCTGCAAAAAAACAAAACAATGTTTTCGCATCATCTTTATTGACATATTAAGTGTTATTGTTGAGGTTAATGTCAGCAATCATGATAAATTAGACAGAACCTGAGTGAATTAAGTTACATGACTTAAAAAAAAAAGACAATTACACTGCACGATGCTCAGTCGGAACTAAAACAAGATTTTTTTTTTTTTTAAATCGTTGTCACTGGGTGGATAACTTATACCAGAAGCTTGTTTTATTTACACTTTAATTAGATTCCAGTTCAGAAATTAAATAAAATGAGTAACAAAAGAATGGGAGACAACAAAATCACAGAAGGAACTCAGAAAACAAGAAATCATCTGTAATGGTAAGTGGCAAAAATGACTGCCAGAGGTTTTTATTCGATTTATTGTGATCTCCTCTGACATTTATTGCAATTCAATCCTCGTGCACCTTCTTAGAACGAGACAAGAGTACCACATCTGGGATGCTTTACACATGTTGACAAGCTATTATACTGCAATCTATAGCAAAGACCTGGACAAAGATCTTTTACAAACTTTGGCCTTTATTTTTCCTTGACCTTAGAGCTGGGGTAATGAAAAGATGATGCTATACATGATATATAATAACTTTGTTTTAACTTTGACCTTGACCTTGGAGCTGGGGGTGACGATGTGTCTAGTGATGATGCGTTGTGTGCATCAAGTTTGATTAATGTTTAATTAGAAGTTATGACGCAGACAAGAGAAAGTTTACATACAGAGGGACAGATTACCATAGTATATCAGTCTTTCAAAGGGCGTATAATAATAAAAAATTTAATGTTTCAGATACAAATTTCTGTTACTAATTTTTTACAGATTCTTACAAGTTTCCATTTAATAAATGGTCCAAAGCAAAACTGAGATGGTATTAACTAATTTTGCTTGTAGTTTTCTAAATAAACATTTGTTAAAAAAAGAGGTCTTATGTTGTAGTCCACCCTGTGGTCACTATAGTGGGAAAAAATACAGATAAGAGGTAAAACCAAACGGTTTAGATAGATCCAAACTTTTTGCTGAGCAGCAGCAGAAATATTGATGTTTTTGAAAGGAGATATGCTGCACAGTCTGAGTCAAAGTGTTTTTTTCTGCTGCCTAATGGAGACAATCTTTTTATAGAAGACAGCGGAGAGGCTCTGCTGTCATCTGTTTGAGGTGAGGTGGGCACCATCTCATTTCTGATGTCAAGTCAGTGAGAAGACGCTGCCTTGCAACCAGAGTCACGTGACATTTGAACTATTCTGACTGGTCTTCATTGAACAATGTGCTGATAAGATAGTGATGCTCAGTCACTAGAACAGGCGGAGGCGTGTAAACTTGGTGCACTGGATTGCACAATCAGAATACAGTTTCTAAAACAACGTTACGAGTCTTCTTGTGCAGATGTTTGGACACCGAAATTCCACAAACAGACATGTTTCTGTCTTATAAGAGGTCATGAGACACACTGGTATCTTCCATCCAGACAAAATCTGATGCTGAAACGTCAGCAACTCAGCAAAACAATAAACCACTGAGCTCCACATGCAAGACAGAGATGAGTGTAATGTAATCTACCTCTGCAGCAGCTCGAAACAACAACATGACTGTTACCCACTGATAGATGCACCATAATGCTGCAGACAGGTTGGTATGGAAACCAGCAGAACCACAAAATAACTGATGGCTGGTGAATGAAGAGAGCCGCTGCTCAGAGAACTACAGAACATTTAAAGCTGCAAGTTTATTTTTCTTGGACTTATTTGTCTGTTCAATTCAATTCAAAAATTTTAATAATCCCAAAGGGAAATTAAATCGTTGCAACTTATCAACAGATGTTATAGATACTGATGGCTGTAGGCAGGAAGGTTCTCTTGTATAGGTCCGTCCCACAGCAGATCAGAAGAAACTGGACGCAGATGACGTCCGATCCGTCCACCTGGACTCGGCTGACCTCTCTGTTCGTCCAGGTTGCAGGGCCAGCTGGATGCTGGGTAGAACTCCTCCCAGAGTGATGGCCACTCTTCCCAGCAGCCTGCTGAGCTTGTCGCTGCGGACAGCCGGCTGCAGGTGCCAGGAGATGATCCTGGTCTCTCTGCTGTCACGAGCCGTGTTTCCCGCTAGTTCCAGGATTTCAGCAGTCAGGCACTTGAGCACAGCTGGCAAGGAGACGAGAATGCATCCACGGCGCCTCCTTTTTCAACTCATTTAAGATTTAGGGCTGTAGCTGAGATGTTATTTGAGCTTTTGAGATGTTAATCAGTTAGTCCCGTTTATATATATAAAAAAAACACCTTGTTGTCATGGTTACGCATCATGACAAATGTCCAAAAGTACAAAAAAGTTTTAATAAAAATCCTTTCAGCTGCACAGCAGTCGACACCAGAGGAAACAGTCATCACAAGAAATGTGATTTACATCCAGGAAAAGAAGAAAGTTTCCAAAAGCAAAATCTCAGAATGAATGTAACAGAGCTACTCCAGCATGCAGCCACCCCGAGCAGCGCAATTCTACAACTCGTGATAGGCAGCCCATCAAATTTAGGAGAAAAAGTGGAAGGGGGGGCGGGGGGAGCTCAAGCAAATTGTCTAAAATTTGAGGAGGTAAAACTTGCAATAGTACAAGTTTATATATTATTTTACATGCATGCAATACAATCTAAATGTTTTTATTATTGGTCTGTTGCTGAATGGATCTAATATTTTGTACGAGTTTGTCTGGTTGTTGTGCAAAGTCCAATCTGTCTTCATCTTTGTGAACTGGCAACAATTTTACAACACTAATTCATAAAATGTTAAATTTGTGGAAAGCACTGATGCAAAATGTCTGCAGAATGAGGCGGCCTCTTCAAAGGACTCGAGGTATTCATTAATAATTCAAAGCATGTCATACCTGATAACTACAAGCAGCCAGTTCAAATATTTCAAGCTCTAAAAGCTGTTTGGCATTTTAAAAATGGCATATGACTGAAAAAATAAAGTGAAGATTCAAATAATCTTGCTTTAAAAGCTGTTTTTTGTTCGTTTTTGGCGCTGTTTTTATGTTTTCTGGTTGTCATGCTACACCAAAAATTATGCATTTTCTCTGCATCTTTTTCCTTATAATTAACCGAATAATCACTTTTTTTTTAAGCGTTGGATTAAACTTAGAGGATGTGAACTGTCTGCTGAACATAAGAAATGCAGGCTAAATGATAAACATATTAGTAACAATGTTTGCTTATGAAACAGAATTCCTGAATATATTGCTTTACCTGATGCTAGTTCTAAAACAAACTACATTTATTTTGATATGTCTAACATACTGATTTTAGTTGCATTTTAGAGAACAATGAAGTGTGCTTTTTTTACACTGAGCATTTTCTTCTCTAATAAATTAACTGAACTGACAAAATGTGTGATTTTCTAAATGCATCATGCTAAATGGATGCAAAACATCACTGTCTCTTTAAATGTTCTGAAAATATTAAAAGTTCTAAGTTACATCACACAATATTTACTTTGCCAACATCCATTAGACATAATCTAAAGTTTATATGTTTTAATAAACCAAACAGAAACTTCAACACAACTGCGATAACTCCATTCACAGATGAGTGCGTGAAAGAATGTTCCTGAAATGTAAAGAAATGGTCATATTGGTGAAAAAGCTTTAATAAGAAGAGTTTAAAACATCTTCTGGAGGATTCTCCGTCATGAGGGAGGATGGTGCTGATGTTTCAATCAAAGGCCACAAATCAATACAGGAATCCTAACCTGGTTCTTCAGTGATGACACTGCAGACTTCATTCATTCCTCTCAGAGAACTGCACATGCAGATTTACTTTGTTTACAGCTGTTCAGACTTTAGAAGTGGGTGTTGACCATTTAGAAATGTTGTCATCAAGCAAACCGTGTTTGTGTGTTTACCTTTAGGTTTGTCACCACCTTTCTTCTGGTCCCCGGCTGACATTGAAGTTCAGTTTTCAGTCCCCCGTCCACCCGGCGAGATTCCTTTTCCCCCCAAGGGCCAACACTGAAGGAGCCCAGGGCACAATGCAGGCAGAGGAGGGTGAAGGAAGCCAGAGAGGAGACAGAGGAGAGGAGGAAGGAGAAGAAAGGGTGGAGGAGAGAGGGCACATATCCATTCTACTGACGGCTTTCCCCTTTCCCCCTCACACGCACTCCCTCTCTCTCTGTCACATCCTCTGCTGAGAGGCCGGCAGGAAACAGAGGGAGGAGAATACTGCTGGATGGAGGAGGGAGGGGGGAGAAATGTGTTGCATTCAAGAGCCTGGGCAGAAGGTGGTAAACATCACAAGAATACTTTCACAAACCTGCTATGACAATAAACACTGCAACAATATAAATAAATAAAAAGTAAATAGGACATGTTAAATATTTGAAGGGTGACAAAATTTCTAAAATTTCAGAAATATTTTTATTGACATTATGCCCTGTGTTTGTAGATTCTAACACTTTTCAATTTTCATTGAGAAGCATTTTTCTGAAATTGTTCCACTATTTGACCCTTATGTTTACAGACTAGTGAACCTCTGCCCATTTTTATTTCTGAGAGATTCAGCCTTTTTAAAATGCTCCTTTTGCCAATTACCCTAATTGGTTTAATTAAATTTGAACATTGAATTATTAAATTTAATTCATTTTTTTTTTTTTTTTTGCCCCTAGTTCAAACATTTGACATTGTTCTCATGTTCCATTGTGAATAGATTTTGGGTTAAATGAGATTTGCAATTCGTTGTATTGCTTTTATTGACATTTTGCACAATTTTGTTCAGCAAAACCAGCGATTTAAAAATGTCGAGGCGGGGCCAGTAAAGAATTTTGAAAAATTAAAAAGGTTCGATCTTAGAAGTGCATCCTTAAGAGAGAGAGAGTTTAAAATGCTAAGACTGGTTCGGTGCAGATTGTTTAGGAACATTGTTTTCATTCAAAGCTGCACATAATGCAAGAATTCCATCACCTACAGTAAGTGATATATAAAGGTTCAGATAATCTAAAGAAATTAGGGGATGCTGCAGAAAACCAGAAGTGAAATATCTTGAATGTGGTAAAACAGGGCTGTTTTAAAACTGATAAAAACCTGTAGATCCTGGGTTTAGCACCATCTAAGTGTAAAATACAGTCACTGAAAACCTACCCAGAAGATAGCACAAATAACTGAAGAGAAAGAGCGAAGGGGAAACAATGAGCAGACATGATGCTGAGACCCTCTTGGAGTCTTCGCCCATAAAGGAAGCCAGTTACTGGAAGAAACCATGTATAATGTAGAAGTCATTAGTCTGCAGCTTGTTTTAAAGAGGGAGAATGGACAAGTCGATAAACATGATGGAAGGCACTTCACAAAATCCTTCTGCCACTTTAGATCTGCATAACTCAAGCAGCTGCTTTATTTGACGCAGAACCGAAAGTTAAAAAACAAAACAAAAACAAACAAAAAAAAACAAACAAACAAAAAAAAAAACAGTTTGTGCCACAGGTCCTACTCAGTTGCTGGATCAACACGGGCTTGAGCAGTAAAGGCCTCTGGGCCCGCACCCCTGTTAACATCTCTGGGCTTCCCAAACCTTTTTGAACACACAACAAGCAGCGTGCCAAGTAGCTCTGGAGTGGGAGCCAGCACAAACACGTGGGTCCCATTAGGTTTCAGAGCGGCACCAAACATTTCCTCGTGCAGCTTTAAATGCCTTTCACGAGTGCTCGTCATATATTTGATAACCAAACCAGAATAAATGAGGTCTAGTAGATGTTAGCATGGAACATGTTGCATGCTTTGTCCTGAATAATGGTGCTGGTTAACTAAAAGTTTGAAATGAGTTTCATTACTTTTGAACAACCCTTAGAAAACACCTAATTATCATTAAATAAAGTATTTTAAGCAATTAGACCTGGATTGATTCCCTGATCTCTTTGTGTGTAACTAACCATTACCTAATCATTAAAATGGTTCTAACTGGTCATGAGCTCAAACTGCACAGGACTTTTGCCAATAAAATTAACTCTGAACATCAGGAATGGGGCTGAGATGAAATTTTTTTGGAAAAAAAAAAAAAAAAAAAAAAAAAAAAAAAAAAAGCTCATTCAGTACTAAAATGATTAAATTAGTCCTGAGAAACGAAAACATATTTAACGTGTAAAAGGTGATAGTGAACGGCGCGTCAAAAATGTAAAATAAATGAAACTTTTGGCCAATTTTCTACAGGATAATACACCCAGACCTTGCTAATTCTTTCCCGTCTATAAATCTCTTATTTTTGCCAGGACAAGCCTCCTCAGCGTCACCTCCTGTGTCGTTACCACAGGAAAAACTTCCTCCGGCACCATGTAAGGAACAGAGCAGAGCCACACGCACCAGGATGTTGTGCAGAATGTATTTGTGCCAGGGTGGAGCCACAACGACAAGGACAACAAGGCCACTGACCTACTCTTTTCTAGTCTCGTCACACTGACAGCCAGCCTCACTGCAGTGCTTCTTCCCCTGTGTCCCTGAATGCTCCATCACTCCTGCTGCAGCTCTAACAAGCTAAAGGTTGGCGTTTACAGCTGCCCTGCAAGATGAAAAGACGACACATCAATCTCACATTTAATGGGTTAATGCAGGCATTCTTGCAGACAACTTCATCTATTTTCACTTCCAAGTTCTGACGATGCTGACTGACGAGTAATCATATGAAAATCACGCTACTCTCCGTTTACAAATCCTCTGAAGTGTGTCACATACGAGACGAACTCAACATGACGACCCCCCCCTCCCCATTCAAACACAGAATAAAATTGTCAGCAGTGATGCTCAGCATCCTACAGATAGCCAAGCATGTTAAGAAAATTTTGCACTTACTCAATTCATGTCATTCTGCAAACGTATCAGATGGTTGCAGAAAATAAACTGATTAAACATGTGACTAGAACTTGGATACTTTCTCTTGACAAAAACATGACCATGCATTAGTCTCTCCACTTTTAGTTTACAATATACTGAGATTTGCAAATTGGCAATAATAAAATATTTTTTTTCTTTCTAAATTGTATCCATTAACAGTTCACAGATGATCTGGAATATGTCGTTCAACCAAATATAGAAATCCTTCAGAATGAGAACAGCTCCTGCTCTTATTGCTAAGCAAAATAAACATTAAAGGTTTTGTTTCTTACCCGTTTGGAAAAACCTACAACTAAAAATTCCTTTTATGGCAAAATACAGTTGAATTAAGCAAAGTAAAAGTTTATGTCACTGAAAATTAACTTGAAATAATCAAGAATTTAAGAGATTAAATCTGGAAGCTTTAAATGGGTAAATCTCATGAGCTTTTTATCCTTAAATTAAGAAAAAAATAATTCTTCTGCTGCAGAAATGTTTCCAAAAGTTTCATCAGTTATGTTATGTGTACATTACTGAATAAACACGTCTGATTTGTGAACCTCACATATATCGATTTCTGCTGTGAGGCTTTTAAAGAAACTAAAAATAAATAAATAAAGGTGAGTGTGTATTTTATTATAATTTAAATTATTTCATCAGCACTGATCTTTGGATTAGTGTGAAAATGTGTCTGAGCAACCAGAAATATGAAAATTCACCATCAAAAGCTGAAAACTCAATGGTTTGAAGTGAGCTGGACATGGAGGAAAGCTTTCAGAAAACACTCTAGATGAGGGAAAACACATTCAACATGGTTGTAAAACAATATTAATGGGAGACGTTTACTGAAAATTTATAAACTTTTATTTGCTCACTTTTCCAGTTCGAACACCTGAAGCAGTGTTGAAAATGCAAAAACTGAAGGTGTTCAGTTGCTGACAGGCTGTTGCTCTGTCCAACTCTGCTGCAAAGGTGTCTGAAAGCAGAACACGCACTCCCATCCCCTCCTTTCAATCATCACCTTAAAGCTCAGCAGTGCATCCACCCAAAGAAGCTATGGGATGAACAGGAAGTCTAATTCTAGACCACTTCCTGTATGACATTCCTGACCTGAGTGGCTTTCCTGCCAGATTTCTGAATGTGCAGCAGCAGAGTGTTTTCAGCTAGTAATTTTAATTTTTATATATATATTTGAAGGACAATTAGTACATGGGAACAAAAACAAACAGTAGGAAATACTTAAACTTTGAACTCTGGTCATGTGCAAGAAGAAAAACTGAAGTGAGTGTGAAGAGCTAGCTGGGTTGATCTTTTGTTTCAGACAGTTCCAACAGTTTTTGAAGTTGTTTCATCCCTTTATTTCATCTGTATCGTCCATTCAGTTCAAAGAATGAAAATACACAAGATCTATAACAAGAGGACAGACTGGAGGGTGGGAATCAGAGAAACGCACAATATTAACTTCAGCAGCACAACTACATTCACCAGATTTGGTTTAGTTAACTTCACCAATTATCCCATTCATTACATACCATAAAATATGAGCTTATATTTGTAAATACATGAATGTGCAGTTAACAGCAGACCTTCAGGGCACTGTGGGAAAAATAACCAAGATTCAAGTGAAAATACTGAATTTTTAACATTTCCTTTAGGGAAGAAAACCCCACAAATATAAAAATTTCCAGTAATGTTTTACAGATGTAACTAAATATGCACTCATGTATGCTCAGAGCTGATAGTGGATATCATTCCATCCAGAAAGACATTGCCTTCTTGAGATATACATGTATAAGGAAAAAAAAAAAAAAAAAAAAAAAAAAAAAAAAAAAAAAAAAAAAGAAATCAAACTTCAAATTTAATGGCCCTTTATAAACCAGCAGCAATAACATTCAACAGTTCAGAGTCCAACCTGAACTTACCCCGACTTCTAATGTATAAAGTGTACCCAAAATAAAGTATTTTACCAAAAGTTATTGCCCAGATAAGAGAAAGCTTATACGTTTTCTGTTTGTACGTTTTCTGTTTGTACGTACATAAAACAGAAAAATAAATTAATGGCTAAGATTGCTGTAGTTACTATTTAGCTTTTATACAGTTTCCAGCCTCTTCAAATATGCTCCATCCTTTATTAGTTTAGTACAGTTAGAGATTTGTGCAATAACGTATTGATATATATAGTATATATATTTAATTTTAAAGCAATAAAATTAAAACAGGAGCTGAATCCTTATTGGGGATAACTGTAAACAGGCTACAAAAAATACTTCACCTTAACTACTGAAAGTGACCAAATACTGCCATTAAAAGGCTAAAGCAGCTGATTGCCAAAAAGAGAGAAAAAAATAAAATAAAATCAGATTCACAAAAATCTGATCACATAAAATAAAAATATTTAAATGGCAACTGTGAGTTTACAAATAAAATAGAAAAATCAAATAATTAGACGCAAGTTAAAAGAAATGCACAGAAAATTATTCATATATCTCCCAAAGAAACCATTATGAGATGTGTGTCATCACTGCAAAGACCTGTAGCTCTAAACTCTGATATCATCTCTTCTACCTGCCAGGTAAAAACTGAGCCCAGGAAGCCTTCATGGGTCACAGACAACATGACATGTTACAGTATACTCTCCCTCAGCCTCAGGTTCTCACTGCTGGACGCGTTTGGCTGCCGACTCTCTGGTTGGGGTTGGTTCCATGTGTGGAAATCCAAGAGAGCTTGGCTGAGCTTCTCCATCCAGTCCAACATCTCCTGCTTGGTGTCTGCTGAGAACCAAAACCTGGAGTGGGAGAAGAACCCCACCCCCACAAAACACTCAATGAACTTGTGTACCTGAGATCAGTTTTAAGACTGTTTGGCAGGAACCAATATAAAAAAAATAAAATAAAAAAAACATCACAGGTGTTTTATTTTATTAGATGTAGAGTCAAACAGCCATCTTTTCTATTACAGTATATTCAATAGGTCCTTCCACAGCTTGCCTTTGGATTTATCAAAGCCCGGAAAACCCAAAATGAAGATTTCTGGTCAACAATGGCTCAATTCAGTTGAAATACTCTGAAATTAGCCAGCATGCACGATTGGAAATGTGACACGTGCTGGCAAAAAGGGCCACCTGCATCATGAAAGTCCCAACTTACCCAACACACACACACTTTTTGCCCCGCTCCCCTCAGGCAGAATGTTGCGGAGCATTAAGTGCAGAACTACTAGGCTGACTCAAATCTCTAACCAGGATAATTACTAAGGGGAAAAAAAAAAAAAAAACAACTGTAATGCCACTTTAATTGGTGATATGTGACTTAACTGCTGCTGATTATCCATGCTGCTGATCTCATGCTGCAGTATTCATTCATATCCATCTGTTCACCAAAGACTCATGTTCGGGCTGCTGTTACGCCATATTGTTTTACATGTGTTTAGCGTAGATCTTTTGCCCGTATGGCATTTGTTTAACGTATATATCTTAGATTCTTAATTACAGTTTCTTTTTATACTTTATATTTTGCTATTTTTGGATGTAACTGGGACCCTGTGTACATACCGTAGTTTTGTTCCACCTTATGTATCATATGTGATGAGAATGACAATAAAATTGACTTGACTTGAGGTTTGCATAAAAATGAGTCCATGAACACACCATAAATAGAAATCTTTCTTCTTTACCTTTAATCTGACTTTTTTTTTTTTTAATAAACAGGTATGGCTTCAGAAATATGTTTTTGTCTTACAACCCTTATAATGTCCTTTGATACCGACAATTGTTTTATGCTGGCTGCTGTAACATCAGGAAATCCCTTCATATAACTCTTTCCATCATTGTGAAGCTTAGGTATCCCTCTTTAAATAATGGGCTGGAAGTCACAATACCACCAATCTATAGCAATAAAAACTGGGCTTTCAAACCTGCACTTTTGTAAACAAAACTAAATTGTTGTCATGACAGGTGAAAAATAGCTAAATTTCATCAAAGCATGTCGATTAACTCAATGAACAATTCCTCACTGTGACTCATTTGCCTGCATGGATCACAAATTAATCTAGAGCAAACTCAGTTGAAATGATTTGTCACTTGGTGTGACCAACTCTTAAAAGTAGTGAGGACTGATCAAAGAAAAAAAAAGAAAAAAAAAAAAAAAGAACAAAAAAGGTGTGTGTGTGTGTGGGGGAGTCACTTTATAATGATAAAAATCTATAGCTTGAAGTTGCACAACAAAATTATTTAAAAGAAGTCTGATGCTTTGCCAACTGAAACTCCGCTTTAAAGATGTTGGACTTATTTTATAAAAACTTACTTTGACAATGGTTCCTGGTTCTGGTCCTCCAGTTGTGTGATCTTTTTCACCAGCTCAAAGGTGAAAGGTCGAGCACATGATTCTCGGTTAACAAGCCTGACACACTGACAGGAGGACGAAGACAGAGAGATGGTGCCTTCTGCTTCCTGAGAATTTAAAACAGAACTCGATATCAAACCTCAGTCAAAAGCCAGGTGACTTTTTAAGACTCATTTTGTTTATTTTTAACCTTGGTTTCTTTCTCGTTTGGGTGGTTCCAGTAGTACATGTTGCATCCCTCCAGAACAAAATACTGGCGATTCCACATCCCAAATCCATTAATCAGCTCAAACATCGTCTGGAGGCAGAACACAAACAAGATTTATTTCATGTAATCAAACAAAAATGAAGCTAGTTTTATTAATTCAATGACCATGAAAATATTTCTGACAGATAGCAGCTACAGGAGTGTACCGTAGTTATTTTTTGTTAGCTAGATTTCAAAATAGAACATTTTAAAAAAGCAATGCATAAATAGTAAAACAACAATAGTTAAAGATGTAATAACTTGACAGGCCAACAGCATGCATGCCATGGAAGTTAATTTATATTTTCTTTAAATTTCCTTGGTAAATTTGTGCAAAACAGCTCGTCTTAACAAAAACAACATTACTGACCAGGAAGCCTTGGTGCTGAACATCTGAGTGACCTTCACTGTCCAGTTTCAGGTAGATGTTGCCCTCTAGAGGTGAGAGAAAAGGCACCTGTGGTCAAAAGAAGAAAAGTGGTTTAAACGTTTGAAATAATAAAAAAATAAAAATTAAAAAAACATGGGATTTGGAGAAATGTTGATTTCAGTCTGATGCTTGCAATTTGTTGCTCAGTTATTCTGGCTAAACTGCCAACAACGTTTAGGAGTTTTTATTTATTATTTGGATACAAAACAGAGGGCGGACGTCAAACTATTCTAAAGTAAATCTCTACCAGCAAATTTAGAAGTAAAATGAAGTTTCTATGTTTCCACTTTCCCCTCAGAGTTTTTACAAATCTAGACTGAATGATGCAAGGGAAAAAAAAAAAAAAAAAAAAAGGGCAGAATCAGCTTCAAATCAGCTAAGTAGTACTGGTGGAATAGGGATCATTCAGTGGCAGGCTGAGTAGAGTTGGTGCTGAGTAATAGTGGTGGGAAAAGGGCATTAGCTATAAAACTACTGTATTTTTCGGACTATAAGGCGCACCTGATTACAAGCCACATTAAGTTCATTTTGACTGATTTTTGAGAGCTGTGTACCACATAAAATCAGTTTGAAGTCAGTAAGCACAACCAGAATAAGCTGCACTGGATTATAAGGCTCACTGTCAATTTTTGAGAAAATTCAAGGATTTTAAGTGCACCCTAAAATACTGCACTTGAAGTCGTTCAAAGATCTAAGCAGGTAAGACTATTTTTTTTTTTTACAACATTTCAACAGAACCTTACTTCATACTATTTGAACTACTCCTTTAAAGGTACTTTATGCTGGATTTGCAATATACTCATGCTTCAATGATCTAAAACAGGAGTATACATTTAAAATGATTATCCCGGCTTGTATGATTACAGAAGTGCACACTTGCCCTTGTAACATTTTCAAGTCCTGCCTTACTTTGATTTTGCTGCTAAGAAAAAAAAAAAAAAAAAAAAAAAAATCGACTTAACATTAACCACAAATGGAATTTAACATTTAAATAAATCAATATGCAAACAGCCCAGAGGATATGTAAGAAAGCCGCCTAATCAACTGCAGTTCTTGGTGTGCTTCAAGCAGTTGCAGGATATTCACTGGACTGTGTCAATGACGCTGTGAGAATCTTCCAACTGGTTTGTCACAGAGTGTTGTGACCACTAAAGTGATCACAGCTTATGAAACACATCATTCAAGTCACAAACCACCAATTCTCTGAAAACTGCAGCTAAATGCTATTTGTGCTTGTAGTAAATTTGAGCATTTTGTGTCAAAGGGGCACTCCAGTCACACCATTACTAACCACAGAAGAGTTGATCAAGACTTTAGAAACTGTAGTTGCATAGTGATGCAATGACTCTGATAATGTACTAGTAATCACTGATTCCATCACCTTGGAGGGACATTTAATAGAGCTGAATAGAGATGAAATAGTTTGCTAAATGACTTTCCAGATGACTGCAGCTGTTGGTATTTCATCACAAACGTAACCTGGTCTGTCATTAAATCATCCTGAGTATTGTGGCGAATTTCACTTCTCATCCTTTAGTCAATTTCTTAAATTTATATTCCTTGTGACTTTAAATGACCATGAAACCAAAGATTAAAGCGATGAAATAGACTTCTTTCACTTGTTTCTGGTTGACAGAATCACACAGATTAATGTGGTGGTGAAAATTTGTCCACCTTTAACGGCAACGTTTGATAATAAATTGAAGAACAGCTCTCCCATGATTGACAGTATTATTTCAATGGGGACGAGCGGTTCAAAAGCAGGTTAGGAAACCGCTCCTCATTAATTCTCTTAATCCATTATCTACAATTTAACCTTGACCTGCCTTTATCAAACGGCTTCCTAAGAAGATGGGGAGGGAGGGAAAGTGATTGTTTGAAGCGGAAGTAATTTACCTGGTGGCAAAAACATTTTCTGCAAAAAAAAAAATTTAATCTGTGCTGCTGCTTGCACCGGTCCAATTTGTTACTGACACATAAATGATTAACTCCAAACCAAAAGTGAAAATATTGTTTCACACATAATTACATTTTCTTGAGCTCCTCGCTGGATGTTTTGCATATCAAATTTGGTGCACTTTGCTGCAATCCCAGAGTTTTGATTAAAGATATGAACGTGACGCCTTTCTCGCCCTGTGTTTTGGTAAACACAGCAGCGGGCATGGGGACTACGGGAAGGGGCTTGGTGTTGGAAGAAGCTGGTATAAAACACTTTTTTTGGTCACCTTTTAGAATAAAAGGAGTCATTGATTGATATGGGTCCCAGCTGTGACAGTCACAGGTGAAAAGCAGCCGTATGTGAATGTGCAATCCATTAAAAAGCAACTAAACATGCCCCCATGAGACATTTAACTTGGAAGATTTTACCTGTTAGCAGACGTTTTCCTCCAAGCGGAGGGAAACATTTCCAGAGTCATTTTGATTGCCTCAAATGATATTCCTGCTGAGGTGATCATCAGCACATAGCCTGATTAGATATTTCACACCATGCAGCTGCTAATTTACAAGAAAAGTATGCCGCCACTGCTTTTAGGGTGGTGGATGATGGAGGGGAATGTTGATAAAACCGTCCATGTTCAACACAGTGAGTCAGTGTTTCTGACTGCCATGTTCTGCACCATTCCAACGGGCCCTCGGGCTGTTTTTGTATTCTGCCAGAGTCCTCTTCTCTCAAAAGCCCTGGCTTTGCTGTAGTTCATAACTCTCTATCACACATGAATCATTTAAAAAAAAAATACAAAAAAAACACACAAAACAAAAACACTTAAAATGTTAAAACAGGTGCAATTTTGCAGGAAACCAGAAACGGATTACTGAAAACATGATAAAAAAATAAAATAAAATAAAGCTTTTATATGTTAATATTAAATAAGTCACAAAATATTCAGTGTTTTATAACCTAACTTCTAACTGTAATGTGTTTATTATCCATGCTTCACATTAGATATCTTATTGGGAATCACAGAAACTGATCATGCTGTAATAAAGATTAGAAAGAACCACCATGAATTAAAAAAAAAAATAGCTCACTTTAATTAAGTCTGGTTAAATTTGCTACTTCATTCACTTAACACTCACATTCAGTTTGCCTTTGGCAGACAATATGTGTCTGGCGCATTGTTTTTGTAATTTAATGGCGACTCTAATCACACAAACAATTAGAATTAATAACCAGATGGGCTGTTTTCTAAACTAACTCAGACTGTGGTTCAGTGTAATATTATTATAACGTAATATGACTTATTTACTGGACCAGTGTTTGAGATGCTAAGTGAGAGTTGAACAAAATTCAAGATCCTTTTGGAGAAAATGCACACAGGCCTTGTGAAAAATAGTTTCAATGAATCATGGTAGAAGTGTATTGCTGATGTCGCTTGACTGCAAATTTAGCTCAGTAGAGTGTTTTTTTATTAGATTAATATGCCGTCAGAGTTTTACCTTCTTTGCAACCTAGACTGCTCTTAAATTACTCATGCAAAGTCAACAACTGCCTTCGCTAGCTCTGAAACGTGTCCCACCATCCATCCTGTCGCTGTGTTTTAACCCAGATCCCTCTCTTCTTCTTTCACTATGCATTACATAAAGCGAGATAGGATTTATAGCAGACCTTGCTTGCACCCCTCCCTGTCACATCATTTCTCTTTCTGAGGTCATCCCATCCATCCTACCCTACCTCCTTGGAGGGGACTCTGGATCCCTTCCGTCGTGACCACCAGCTTTCCACCATAGCAATGAGGCAGGAGAGCACCACGCCAGCTGCCAGGACGCAGAAGACGCCGGCGAAGCTGTGGATATCGAGGGCGTTGCCACGCTGCCGTGTCTGCTCCAAGCTGTAGAGGTCACAGGGGCTGTCCCTGGGCCACCACTTGAGTTTTAGGATATCCATGTCCCCATTCTGCTGCAGTTCCAGGATTCTAGGACACATGGACAAACAGAAGCATGTAAGCATGTTTTTTTTTAACATAGGAACAAAATCTGCAAATTGAAGCCTACTTATCAGCCCATTTAAATATCACACGTCTATTTTGAAATCAAATAACTTATGAAGCTTCAAACTGCTGAGAATACAAACACAGGGAACGCATTCAGCAGCCAGTAAATATGCAGATAAATGAGCAGCGAGCCAGACAAAGCATTCAGTTTGAATAACCAGGTAATTGATGGCATTCAAGTACCAGTTAAAATATTACTTTGTCAAAAGAGTTCTTGCTCGTTAAAAAACAGCCATGGAAAATAAATTATGTGCACAAATCAATACCGTAAAACCCAAACACTGCAGCTTTTTACTGCAGCTGCTGTAACTCCTGCCTGCCGTTTGAGGGCAGTGTTGGCCAGTTCAAAACCATCATCATCACTGACATCCATATTGGGCTGTCAAACTCATTATGGCTAACATTAATATGTTTTGCAGCACAGCGCAAGTACACTGCCACAATGTCATTATGCGGCTTAGCTTTAGTCGCACGATTGATGGCTTCAGAGAGGATACAGCTCAGAGGTTGATGGGGTCCCTCTGTTAGCCTTCAGCTTATTATTTAACTGGGTCGTTCATTTTGGTTTGGAGGAAAGCTGCAGACAAACACACACACACAGCGACAGGCCTAAATATATTTAACAAATCTGGTATGTGGGGAGAGGGTGGTAAAAGAAAGACATACAATGATGAAGAAGGCATCCCCCTCCTCACCTCAGAGACACATTCCTATTAACAGAGATAAAATAATAATAACCCAGCATGTGTAAACTGAGCCAGCACAGATAATGGTCCATACACAACAAACATCCTTCAAGCCAGGCAGTCGCAAACTTGACTGCATTTGTGTCCAAGCAACAAAAACAAGAATATCAACATATGCACATCGTGACAATGAGTAAAACTTTCAGTGATGACATGAATGGAAGTGTTTATCTCTCATGTTCATTTTTCCTGGTACAGAATTCAAAACGAATACTGAAATCAATCACAAAATGCAAACGAGCCCTGCAGCTAAATAATTCATCTGCAGTAACAGGGAAAACGAGCCATTTTAACGTGAGTCACAACACTTTTGAACTGTGGCAATCTCATTCTGAGACAACCTCTTTCACTTTGTGATCTGATGGCTTTAAATAACCACACATTTAAAAGCCAGACAAGTCATTTTAATAAGACATCATGCCCATTTCTGTGTCAAACCAGTATATATTATCTTCAACAGAACATTTAATTAATATTAACAAGCAACACTAATGACAAATAAAGAAACTCTGACTCTGAATCTGAATATTTAGGGGAAAAAAAAAACTGGTTTGTGGTGATAACAATAGTGTTAAATGTTAGAAAAGGTCAATTTTTGCCTTGCTATTTGCTCTTCCATTTCATATTTATGAAACATTTAGAAAAAAAAAAGCTTTTTCTGATCTCCTCTTGCAAAAACAGTTACCATATTTTCTGGTGTATAAGTCACAGCTTTTTGCATAGATTTGTCAGTCCTGCAACATGCTGAAGCGACTTATATACTTTTCCCCATATTCATAACATTTTTTGACTGATGCTTTAAACTTCTAAGAACTGCAACAGCGAGTTCTCCCATGCACGCTTGTTTCACTCAGCTGGTACAGGCGGAGGAGGAACGCTGGAGAGCCAGTGACTCCGGCCTTAGTGGATGGATGGGCAGATGGCACCATGCCTCCCATGCAAAATGAAGCTGTTTTGACCATTAAAGTGCATTTATTAAGGAAGAGTTAAACTGAAACGCATCTTTGCTATAATGTTGAGCAAACAAATGATTGTTTTTAAGTGTTAATCTTGTGAAATTTTGAAGCACTGCAACGGCGAGTCCTCCCGTGCGCACTCACTTCTCTCAGCTGGTGCAGGCAAAAGAACGCTGGAGAGCTAGTGGTTCCGGCCATGATGGATGGATGGATGAATAGATGGATGGTGCTGCACCACTCTGTCAAAATGAAGCTGTTTTGACCATTAAATTAAGACATGATAAACGTGACGTGTCAGCGGTGATGCATAATAAACCTGACTTATACGCCGAAACAACATGCATGTTTTTTTTTTCCCTCTTCATGATGCTTTTTTGGATTGATGCGACTTGTATACCGGAAAATACAGTATGTCGCACAAGTTTGTTGTAACGCACTTATATGAAAATACATAAGCACTTCCTCCAAATATATTACCAGCTGTGTCACTTATAGCAGCAACAGCCGAAAGCAAATCTAGCTCCTAAACAGAACTGCTTAAGTGCAGCGAGGGGATTCTTTGCAGCTATGAACTGACGCTGCTGCTACAGCATCATCATCAGCAGGAACACCTTCCAGAGCTACCATTATGTCCACAGAGATGTAGTCATTCATATAGTTGGGGCTATATAGTGACTTGTTGGAGTTGCCCTGGAGACTAATTTATCATTGCTATTTATGCAGTGTCTGACTTTCCTTTGTGAAATTAGGAACTTGATTCCTGGTCGATGTAAGTAGATTGCTTTCTTTTGCGTTTATGTCATATCTAAATAGTTTCCCCACAAGGCTCAAAAGTCTGAGGCTTTTAAAGATGAGTTGTAAGAATCTTAGCTGAAACTGGATGTTTTCCTAGGATAGCAGTGATTTTGATCGGGCCATGCCTCCCATGGATGTTTTTATTGCTCCTGTCAATCAGAGAGTGGAATCAAGAATGCTGACCTTTACTGGAGCAAGAGACTTTCACTCCCTTGCTGGGATTTCTTGGATCGTTCGAGTGGTTTTGAAAGGTATATTTTTCACGGCCCCATCATTAACATCTGACTGTAGAAGAAGTACTAATATCTTTAATACTACTTTGTACATTTTACAAAAGGAGACCCCATCTTAAACCTTTCATTCATTCACTAACCTCAAAATAAATTAACTGCTGATGGTCTAAATTAACTACATATATGAATTAGCTCAACTTTAAATATCCAAAGCAAAGTACCGGTAAGATGCACACCACGGAATAAAATTAAAGCAAAATAAATTATCATTTGATGTGCATCTACAGCTGAATAACATTTGCGCTTAACCCAATACAAGATGTCACAGCCAACTGACCTTAGAAAACAGATATTTTGCAGATTTAGGCTAAATTTTGGTGTGGTAATAGCTGAGCATCATCCTTAAAAGATAATGAAACTGAGTACTACACACAGTGCAACATTTTTGCTTAAAACTTTAACATTTATTGTTGGCATAAACCCTATCTCTGTACGAGCAAAATATCCTATGGACCAGCTGACAGAGTTTAATGAACGTAAACACTGGATGTACAACCGATTAACTGATGACTAATTGACTTTGTCTGAGTTTAGGCCTTTAAATCTGAATACTCTGAGTTGAAATCAAATTAAATTTGGTTAAATGGAAGAAGAAAGAAATGGTCCTCTGCTTCCACCATCAGGAACATTAATCTAACTGCAGATCTGCAGGCTGGTTTGCAAACAAGAATGAAAAGTTGCAGATTTAATTACATCGTCTTTCACAGAAACAATTGCAAACACCCACTTTAAAAGAAACACATTATCATTAAGAAAAAAAAACCCCAACAACAACAAAACAACACCAGATTTTTAATAAATGCCTGGTGTAAAGGTGTGGTTGCACTTTCTTCACACCTCTGTGCTGTATTGTCATTACAAAATGCCAAGTGATGGTGGGAACGCCAGCTGGCATTTAAAAGCATGCAAGTCATGACCCTTCTGACTTTCTACACAACTCACAGCAATAGTACCTGTTAGTTGGGAAATGGTACAAAGCTGTTTAGTTTTAATTGGTTATTTATGTTTATCAAATGGTGCAACAATCTAATTATGTAAAAACATGTTTTGCAGTGTGTTATTAAGCAATTAAATGTGAAGTTTATTTACAATATGCAAGTTGGTTGTTTCATGCCTGAAGAATACTCAAATTGTCCATTGTTGAATTTCTTTGTCACTTGTTATAATTATAGATATAAAAAAATAACAGCTGGTTGTATTTATGGTGAGACTTTGAATTGAAAAAGATAGCCAATTAGAAGTTGTTCAGCATCTTGAAGTTTACAGTAATTGGCCAATGAATGATGACCCCTGTAAGGGCTTTAGTGCATTTAAGGTGGAAAACCATTTAATCATTTAACCCATGATGACCCAATGCAATATGTATGCATTTATACTCTTCAAGCCTGGAGGAATGGACACGTCTCATGAATATATTCAAGACATGCAAAATATAGCAATAAAAAAAGAAGCTAAACATCAGAAAATAAAAGCCTACATTTTAACTGCAATAATGTTTTATTTTTTTTTATTTATTTTTACCTCTTGTTTTTTTCAGATGATAACAAATAATAGATATACAGGATGTGCACATTTTTTCATTTGTTTTCACAACCTTCAAGCCTATGAGGCTCTTTTATTGAAAGTCTAGATTTTATGTTTTATGAATCAGATTTAGTTAAGTCTAAATTACACTTTTTATGAGTTTAACGTGGAGTTTTTCTTTGTTCATTTTCTTTTAAAAAAAGCCTTCATTTAAACGTTTTAAACAAAGTTTAAAATAATTTTGTGATGTAGCAGATCGAAAATGACACGAGTGGAACGCACTATGCTAAACTGTGCTACGCTTTATGAAACTTTTGATTCGCTCAGAAAGCTATACATGGTAAAAGCAAACAAAAATGTGTCAGGCAGTGTTCTGAGCGCTTTGTGTAACCTCTCACTGTGGGCGTCAAACTTAAAAACGATAATCCAAAGTGACACCCAGATATTTTTATTCACTCACTATCTTCAATTGCGTATTGGGCACCGCTTTAAAAATACCAGCCCATTTCTCTTTAATCAGAAAACACTGACACCCTTTAGGTATGGTTCAGTGCCAAGCAGTTAATCTGCTTCTAAAATTTGCCATGCATCCTTGCCAGTTTGTTTCTGCTGAGAGTATCACAGAGAAATCCCTGTTTATAAAACTTAAAACAAGATTTTTTTTCCATTCCCTTAAAGAAATGTGCCTTTTATACAGAACTGACCTTTTTATCTGTCACTCTGGCAATAGATGCCTCACACACACAAACACAACCCTCTGCTCTCATGCACAGTTTCAGAGAAAGACACATTACACGCAGGATAATGAGATGGAATAAGAGTGATCCCACCTATAACAGAAGTCTGGCAATGCTTTGTCAAAATGTTTAATCATTTCTTGTTTGGTTAACAGCCATCTTGTAAAGAAGTCTCATCAGAGATGGGACTTTTTCATGTCTGTCAAAATAAGTCATACTTCCTGTTCAGGGGAGCTGTCTCTTATTCACTTACTGTTCTGAAAAATAAATCTCAGGGAAAAAGAAAATCAGTTTTACACTGAAGAAGTAGTAACAATCTGTGCTTGTCTCTTGTTTCATGTGAACACAAGGCTGGTTGGATTTACACAGTCTTTTACTGTTGATATTTATAGGTAAGTGCTGCAATTAGCAAAAGTGGGGAAAAAGTTATTAACAATACTTTTCTTGAAATGATGCCACCTCAATAAATAGCCAAACTATTCTACAGGAAAGTCCACATGATTTTAAGAAGTTACCATATTTTTTTGACTATAAAGAGCACTTAAAATCCTTTAATATTCTCAAAAAACGACAGTGAGCTTTATGTATTAATTCTGGTTGTGATGACCTCAAACCGATTTTATGTGGTTATTTTGAATTAATTGAATAAAGTTTGACTTATCTGGCTGATTTGTTTCGCTTAATGTGCCTTATAATCTGGTGCGCCTTATAATCCAAAAAATACGGTACTAGCTTCATCTGTTAGATAAAAAAAAAAAAAGTGATATCAAAAAAGCCAACAAAACTGAAAGGTTTTCACTTAACCTTACTCAAAAATCAAACTTGGTTGATCAAAGCATGCAAACCTCACAAAATATTTTTACTCCAGACATTTATTATAAGATTTATTATGGTGTGACTAAGCTTCATGTATCTTAAAGTCTTTGAGAGGGGACATGGCAGAGCAGATCTAAGATTCAGGATAGAGCGCTCAGCTCTCTCAGCCCTCCATGATGACCCTGTCTGCCCGTAGAGCTCATCATCTATCATTCTGCACTAATTGACGTATCAGAGTTATGCAAAGGCTGCTTCCCTGATGGGCCCTTGAATCAAACCCAAACACTTACATGTGCTGATGAGAACATGCTCCCTCACACTCGTGCAAACATTTTGTCTACGTTTGCATTTGTCTCACATTTTACTCATTGGTGTTAATCTGCTTTTGTTCTTTTTTGCGTCCATAGATAAACAGTGATTCACCTCTGATTGTTTCATACTTAAAAGATTGCAGACATAAATTATATGTGGCTTGATGCCCTCTGTATTCCAGTTTTCTCTCACAGTCCAGAAACCACCACCCGCCACTCTGCAATCTTGAACAGCAAGAAAAAAAAGAGTATGAAAATTGAATGAATGAAAGAATTACCAGTAAGTGTTCAAATCATGGACTGTTTCAAACAGATTCCATTCACAGAATAACGTTTGTTGTCAAGATCAGAAGAGATCTTTGTTAATTCATCCCCACTTCCTTCCCTGTAGCCAGGTATTCATTGGCGAATGTTACATGAAACACAATGCCAGAGAATAAGAGTGCGGCGACGTTCATTTTTTAATGCACAAAAAGCAGTTACCACTGCTCTCAATTTATCTCTATGCCATGCCTGACAGGCAGGATGAAAGGCCACTGTGCGCTGCCTGACTAAAAAACATTGGTTGAGTCAAAGGGTTCCTGCAGTACACCATCTGTCTAGCTCTCCAATTTGGCTTTTGACGTCTCACCCCAAAAAATAAATAAATAAATAAAAGAACAACAAGAACACAACCCAACTCATCTTCCCTTAAAACAATGCACTGGCGGACAACATTTGTAGAATAAAACACAGACGGGGAAGGCTTGTACAGGCATTCAAACTGCCTGATACACACAGAGCATTAAACAAAAACCAGTCTGTCTTCTGTGCTGTGTTCAGAAACAATAACAAACAGAAGCAACAAGACACAACTGATTAATGAAAGTATGAGCAACTGTGTGTCACCACCTTTGTGCAATTATAAAAGAGACACTTTTTATCACAGTGGTTTTAGTGGAAACAATGGTAAAATGTAAGGCAAGCACTTCTGTAGATTTATTTTGTTCTGTACCTTGTGTTTTTCCCACTTTTATCTTCATATGTGGCAGTATGAATTATCAGAAAGGAGTGCACATCTTGTTTTTCAGTTTTTTCCCATTCATTCAAGGTCTATTAGTGTTTTGTATTTCAAGATTCGTAACTCAACACCTTGCTGTCTGAAGCATAAGTAAATAGATCTCTTTAAGTCCCAAACGTTGTACATAATTTCAGAGTGTAGGAGTTGTGGTTTTGTCCCTGGTGCCGTGTTTATGTCTGTGTTCCCCTGATCCTCTGGTTCTCTTTATAGGGTTTGTGTTTCTTTGGTATCTAGCCCCATATTGTGTCATATTATTGTCTTGCATCCTCCGTCTCTCTGGCATCTGTGATTACTCACAGGTGTCATCACTTGATCTAATTGGTGCTTCCTGTATATAAGTCTGTGTCTCTGAGTTAGTCCTTGTCCTGGCATTTTTATCTGTCCATTGGTGATATCCTGTTCCTTGTGATGCCTAGTCTGCTCCTCGTGTTCATCTCCTGGTTTATGCAAGTTTGCTGCCCCATCAGCGCTTTTGTTTTATAAAATAAATTCCTTATTTTAGATTATCTCGAGTCCTTGCCTGCCTGCCTGCCCTCACTATTGGGTTCACCAGCACCAACCCTTTGTGACACAGAGGTCATGTAGAACAGGTAACAGTGTCATCTCTTAGTGTACAAAGTCAAATTGCTACATAAAGGTCAGTCGTATGTGAGAGCTTAATTAAATGCTTCGTCTTCAACTAAAATGTATGCCTTCTTGAATGGCTTTAGTGTTAATGTCAGCAGCATGCATGAAGATAACAGTGTATGTCATGGTTGAAGTGTAATTATAGAAAATGTATGTGTCTCAGAGGATCTTATGGTCTTTTTTTTCTAACTCCTGTCCAGTGTATGCAATTCTACACAAAGGCAACATTAATATACATTATGTTTCCATTAATAACAGGTCATGAACATTGTATGCATGCATGATGTGAGCACTCATGTTTCTTTCAACTGTATCTACGAAACAGCTGGTGTGCTGCTGGAAGAGTGCATTAGTGGAGTGTGTAATGAGTTATCACCTTGCTTTAAGATCGTTGCCTTTCATTTGAGAGATCTATGATGACAAGCCTCCCACTGGCTGTTAAAGCAAATGAGCGAGAGTTGCCCATGTAATATAAGAAGGGTGAGGTGGTGGAAAGGGAGGGAGGGGTTTAAATGCTGAACACTGCTATGTCTGTGTGCTCTGTTACAGCCACTACATTCTCTCTGCAGTGGCCGCTACTGCGTTTGGACTAGGTGTTACCATGGTAACCATACGGCAGCAGCATTGATGGTGGAATTGTGGGATGATGACATGTTAGCTGATTAGTTGATTTAAAAAGGAAGCATTTGTAGTGATTTGCATTAAGGACCAAGGGGTGGTTAGAAACAAAACAGGGGTGAAAAGGGGAAATGGCAAAAGATTAAAGGAAAGGGTTGAGGATTAAAATAAATGTAGATTTCACAATAACATAAAAAATGAATGAGTGGCTTATTTTATTTTATTTATTTATTTATTTATTTATTTATTTATTTATTTATTTATTTATTTTTAGCTCTTTTTGTAAAGACACATTCAAAAGGCTTGTATATTCTTCTTTGTGGGCATGATGCTGAAAATAGACATTAAAAGCACAGAAATGTCACTTTGTATGACATCTCCATTCAAAATCCATAAAAGGTATAAGAACTAGGCATAGCTATTGTAACAATGAAGTTAGTGAGTTGCTGTTCTGAAACCTTGAGTTCAGTGTTAGGCCATCGCAACCTTGGTATTTTTGAAGCCAGAAGTAAAAAATGTCAGCTTTTTCTGGTTTTAAGGCATGCTGTTTAGCAACAATAGTTGTGGCTTGAAGGTAGCTGCAGGGCTAAAGTCAAGCATTTTGTTGTGATGGTAAAGAAATGGTTATGCTAAATTTGTGAGGATATGAACAAAACAAACTATTGTACATATTAAAGATAAATAAGTGACATTAAATTCTAGCATCCCTAATGTGAAACCCTGCATGTTGTCTTTTATGTACATAAGTTGTGTCTGATTTAATCAGTTTCTATTAACCTATTCTGAGTATAAAGTTTGAACTCTTTGTTTCAAAGAGCATCTTATGACACAGTTTCCATCTGATGAGCTGCCCTTGACGTTAGTGAAAACAGAAGAGATCAAACTGGTTATTTTTTTTTTACCTCTGTTGAGGTATGCAGAATATATTTCTATCTCAAACAGATGATGCTGCTGTTTCAGAGACTACAGGCTACAAAGTCAGTTATCTCAGCACCTGGCAAACAGATTGTTGAGTCACTGGTATCGATCAGCCCGGCTTTCAACCCTCTGGATATATTTGGGCTATTTTCTGCTATGGGACAATAAAAATCCCACATACTGCTCTTTAAATGCACCATAACTCCATATATTGTGTTGATTCTGCAGTCTTCCCCCAAGGCTTATTCGTATAGGTGCACGTAGATGCAGGTGATATCCTGAGATTATTATTTCCCAACAGCTGGTTTATCTTTTTCTGCAAATGTGGTCATTTAAATTGCAGAGAACAGTGGGTTAGATGATTAAGCATACAGAGACTCAGTGAAATTTAAAGTTGGCTAAATGAACTGAACTTCTTCTGTAAGAGTTGACACAACATAGTGTATTATTGCGCATGTCATTTGAAGAGAAGAAAAATTAGAGTATTTTAACTCTCATCTTGGCGGCTAACACAAATTTTAAACAGAGACGGTGAAAAGTGAAAACCATGTTGAGGTGTGGACAGAGGTTTTAAAGAAAGTGGGAAAAACGATGCACGCGAAAGCCCTGATGGTTGCGTTGAAGCTGAATGGATGGCTGACATCAAATATACAGCGGAGGAGAGGAAGGGCAAAGATGAGAAACTGGAGAGACAGGATCGAAGAAGAGAACTGGGAAGAATAAACAAAAGGAGGAAAGACAGTTGATATTGTGACTGACCAGAGGAGCAGTGTCAAATACAAGAAAGAAAAGGAGGTAGAGAACGGGGATGAGAGACGGAGGTGTTATGCTAAAATGGGATTGTTGCGCAAAGACGACCGCTGACTGTCGGCTCCTTAAATGAGAACAACACTGGGCTGACAGCGCACTTACTTGCTCAACACAAAGCTGGCAGCATCAAGGGTCTCTAGCTACTTCAGTCAAGTTAGTCCCACAGGAAAACATGATGTGAATATAATGTTACAATATTAAAGTATAAAAAGTGGTTTGGATGTAGTGCTGATGAGAGTGGGGTCATAGAGACTGCCTTCAGGGTGCAAGTGTGCTCTTTGAATACAGAAACACTGTGAAACATGCCACATCAAGTTTTTCCAAGGTGAAAACTTAGCTGTCAGCATTTCAATTACTCTGGGTGGGTGTGAGTGACACACTGATTAGGGACGTCAGCCTTCAGCTTGAGAGCTTGAAGCACATGCACCCATATCAGGAAACATCTCAACTATTCTTAAATGGTATAATCTCCACAGGATAAAGGTCATCTGGGCCTGATGGTTGACCTGCCAGAAGAGGCTGGGATTATCTGTTAAGAATCTGATTACTATCATTCCACCAAGTCTTTTTATGTCAAGAGGCAAAGCGGACTTGTCAAAAACATCAAAAAGCAGGACGGGAAAAAACACATTAATCTGAGAAAAATATATTATTTTTTTTCTAAACCCAGTTTATCTCTTCTGAAGGCACAATGGTGAATTTAAAGACAAACACTCAGCCACATCAAGATGGCCAGTATGACATTATATATAAAATATTATGAGCTGAGATAAGTTGAAACTAAGGCCCACTGACTAAAAGTTACACTTCAGCACACCCAAAGTTTAAAAAGTCGGCTTATTCCAAACACAAACTGGACTCAATCATCTTTAAATCTCATTCCAGCACTCTTGTTGCATACTTGAGTTTGATGTATTTCTTGTTGCAGAACATAACAATATAGAAAAATGTTTTATCCGTGACCTCTGAAAATAGACTGGACTGTTTTGAGCAACCAGACATCATCATTCTGAGGAGCTTTGCTGAATTCTCAAAATGAAATAAAACACATCAAGTAAAGTCAATTTCTGTTCAACAGAAACATAAAACAAATCAGAGAAGACACTGATGAACTGTTTCATGTATTCTGATAATGTTCCAACAAAACCTTTGACTAAATTTCTGTGGATCCATCATGAAATACAAAAAGTTGGCAAAATTAGACCCGACTTCTACAGCACAAAATGTTCAAAATGACACTTTTTGGATATTTCCATTGAAAGTATATTGTTTAATTTATTTAGTGAAAACTGAAAGTATAGCCTGAAGCTATATGAATGAATAAAAAAACAAATACATATATTACAGTAAGCAACCTAATTTTGTTGCCAGCTAAGAATTCAGTTCCTGTAAAAAGCTTCTACTTCTGTGAGATTTTCAGATCATCTTGCGTGTACTGCTCTTTTGAGGCCCATTTATAAATTTTTAACAAAGTTAAGGTCAGGGGATTGTGTGGGTTATGGCAGAACCATCAGCTTAAACCTTTTAAGGTAACCCACGGGGGAGTTAAATAAATTTTTGAGATCAATATTATGCTGTAGAAGCCGTCCTCTTTTCATCTCTAGCTTTTTTTCTTTTACAGAAGATGTGATGTTTGCCACTACAGTTCTCTTTAACTGGATTTTTTCCAATCTTTGTAGAGTATCAGCATCACTTAAACGTTTCTGCCCTTCAGGTTGAAACACAAACACTTAGTAAGATTTATCCACCAGTGAGCTCAGTACCTGGAGAAGCATCCTCTTCAAAGCATAATTTCACTGTATGCTTGATAAAGGTTAACTTTTATCAGTCCAACAACGTTTGGAAAAATAATATGAATCAACAGGAAGTTTATTCCCCTTGATGATGGCATGACTTTTTGTTAAAATAGTCAACAGTATTTACTAAATCTTTCATTTGGTCTTGCATTATTCATGTGATAGAAATGAAAACATGCAAACACATGGATGAGCACAGAAATCACAAGGAAAATGAACATGGTTGTGTCATACAGAAAACTTCACGACATTATAAAAATCAGACTAGATTTGACTCAGAAGGCAAACCAGCTGTTCATCCAGATCATGGTCATTTTTTGATTCAACTACTGCAACGTTTTACTACAAACTCTTCCAGCATCCTCTCTGAAACCCCTTCCGATTGTCCAAAACCTGACAATGAATTATATCAATAAAGACTGCCACATTGCCATTATCACATTGGCATCCATTGGCTACCAGTGAGACACCAGTAGTTAGTGGTTGTCATTACAAAGTCTGGCAATGGAGTGACTATATTATTAGCTATCCAAACAGTCATAAAGGTGTGTGCTCCACCTTGATCTTTTTTTTTTTTTTCCAGTAATAACATTACGATCCTTAAGCACCAAGCAGATGCAGTCTTCTCTAAGGCTGCACAATGTAAAGAAAACATGCAGGAGGCAACATTGCTAAACATTTCAATTATTACATGACTTACTTTAAAGGGTGTGTGACATGATGTTGGAACTATGCACAAAGTGGCACAACAGATATATGTTGCAGCATCATTCAACTATGTTCGTTTTTACAAGCAAAATGGTAAATCAATGAAAATTTGATTTAAAAGCGATTTTAAACTTGGCGCCGAGTTTCGTCACGGGAAATCCGGGTACTTACGCATGCGATGTCTGTGATGTAGAGACAAGAATGTCTGCTCGAACGCACCTTGTACATAACAATGGCAGAGAATATAGAATCCGACGAATTTAGCAATTTAAGTGAAGAT
>JARVGQ010000002.1:12920755-12944622 GCA_031762355.1 Hypsolebias martinsi | reverse complement strand
TACTTTCCTTTTCACTTTGGCGCTGGTGCCTATCCTCAGCTGTCACTGTGTGAGAGGTGGGGGACATCCTGGACAGATGTTCAGTCCATGACAGGAACACATAAAGACAAACAACCGTTCACTCTCTCACTCACACCTAGAGTCAATTTAAAGTTTCCAATTAGCTTAAAATCCATATCTTTGGTCTGTGGGAGTATTTGGAGAAAACACACGCCTGTTCAGAGAAAACATGTAAACTCCATGCAGAAAAGCTAAAAGAGGAACCTGCAACCTTCTCACTGAGAGGCGACAGATAATATGACTGCTCTGTTATACCGCCACTTGCTTATTTATCTGTGTTTTTAGTCTTATGGCAAAAAAAAAAAAAAAGTGATAAACAATAGACCGGAGGTCCCCTCCCCTGGTCCTTGTGGCCCTCTGTCCTGCATGTTTTAGTTGTTTCTCTGCATAAGCACATCTGGTTTAGCAGAAGCCTATCAATGCCTCATTCCTTTCAGTTGGGAAACATCTAAAACCTCTATAGTAGACAGTTTCTAATTATTGAATCATTGTTTTAACATATTATTACACTTTTTTCACTCATTCATTCAGGGGGATTTTCAACACAGGCTTGACTGTTTTTCCTGCTCTGAGCAACATCCACTCAAATTATATGAACTTCATTCTGTAAGTTATCTGGTTGCCCAAACCACCATTCATAACATTTAACAACAGTGTATAATTGTGTGTATCTTCTCAGCTTCTACATGTTTATATGAAAGAAGCTAAAATGTCAAAATGCATTTGTCTCATTTGATTTTGGTGAATTATTGAAAAATTATTTGGTCGTCCCTCTGCATCTGTCCAGTTAAAAAAAAAAAAAAAACATATTCACATAACTTTCATTTCTTCTCTGTTCTGTCATCCTTTGCAGGGAAATAATTGATCACCCCTTCATCACTGAGGTTCCTGCCAACTCGTTTCATGGCATCACAAGTGAAGTGTTGACAGTGTGAGACATATGCCCATGCATATTCATTTAATACACACATTGGATACAAATACTTATAAAGCACAGGTTTGCAACCTGCGGCTCTGGAGCCACGTGTGACTCGTCAGTCTCTCTGAAGTTGATTCTTGTAAAACAAAACATAACATAAAACTGAGTAATATTTATATTTAAACTGGCAACAGCACTTTTAGCAGTTTTCCAATCCTAAAATGTTCAGTAAATCTGTAATGAGCAATGTATGAGTTGAAAAGGAGGCGCCATGGATGCATTCCTGTCTCATCAGTATCTATAACATCTCTTAATGAAACATGGATAATGAGTTTCCAACATTTAATTTCCCTTTGAGATCAATGAAGTGTTTTTGAATTGAATTGAATTAATATATCTGCAACAAGAATTATGCTAATTATTTATTTTTTTTTGCTTTTTTTTTGTAAAAAAAAAAAAAAAAAAAAAATATATATATATATATATATATAGTAAGTAAGTAAACTTTATTTATATAGCACTTATCATAGATACAATCCCAAAGTGCTGTACAAAATACAAAATAAAAGCTTAAAATAGAACAATAATAATAATAACAGCTGATTAATAAAAACAATAAAAACAGCTGCTAAAAACACTAAATAAAACATTTAACTAAAAGCTTGTCTGAATAAAAGTGTCTAAATCTGCATTTTAAAGCAATCAACAGAGACGGTCACACAAAGAGAGAGGGGCAGGGCATTCCACAGCCGGGGGGCTACGGCCTGAAAGGAAAGGTCATCCCGAGTTTTAAACCGGGTCTTAGGGACCTTTAGAAGGTTCAGTGCTGAAGATCGAAGGGTGCGGGCTGGAGAATAAGGGATCAACATTTCGGTGATGTACTGGGGGGCCTGTCCATTTAAAGCTCTAAAAGTTAAGACCAAATTTTTTAAATTAATTCTAAATTCAACAGGGAGCCAATGAAGAGAAGCTAAAACTGGTGTGATGTGTGACCTTCTACGTATTATAAATGCTTTGTGTCAGTTCTATTTAGAATCAAAGGTGGTAAAAAAATGTCTATTTCAGGTTGCAGACGTGTTATAAAGAAAGCAAATGCAGATCAGTAAAATGTTGTATTAGTGATGTAACATTTTTTGTCACAGCATTCTTTATTTTTACATTTACCCAAAACCTTAAAATAGCCTCATTGAGAAAAACTCAACATGACCTCACTTTGAAAGCATGTCTCCATTCTTACCTTGAATCATTTGTAGTTTAACACAAGTTGTAAACTCAAGAACAAGACATTCAGGCGTTTGCATGTGTGTTTTGGTCTGTGGAAGAGCAGGAATGAGTTAAATATTTATTTAAAAATCCATAAAGTTACTCACAGGCCTACAAAGTCTCACAGAAGATGTAGGGCCCTCTTCGCTTTCATTGTTTAGTACAAAAGATATGATAGATCAGTTTATGTCAAGTTAGCTGGTTAAATCTTACATTTTAATGTTTTTATTATTCTTCTTTCTTTCAGCATGCTGTATGGAAATGGCTTCAGAGAAATCCAACATCACGCCTTTAATGGGACAAAGTTAGACCAAGTGTAGGTATTTCTCCCACCTGACCAGTAACATTCTATTCAGTTAATTTGCTGTGTCCTGCAACAGTGACTTAAACTAAAGGCAGTTTAAAAATGTATTTGTAAGAGTGAGAAAGTCAACAGCACTCTGATAAAACCAGGTGAAAGCTTGAGTGATGTTTGTTTTGTTTTTTGTGAAAAAGGTAGGTTGTGAATGTTTTAACCTTCCTCCATTTTTTTAATTTATTTTTTGTCATAAAGCTGAAGGGTAACAGTATGTTTACATGCACAAAATTCTTTGATCGGATTGAAATATAGTTGGATTTAATAATCCAAATGTATCGTTTACATGGTCACAATCCGTTCATGATAAGCTTTTATTCAGAACAGAAGTACTGACATGTGAAGAGTGGTAAACTCTCCTTAAAAAAAACACAGAAAAAGAAGTTCTACTTCCGGGATGAAGGTAAACAAACCTGAGCGCTCAAAATGGACCCGCAACAGGTTTTAACGATGGTGGAGACGTTACTGCACTCCCTGACTGAGCTACAGGTGATACAGATTATTCTGAGCTCATTCAAAGTTTCTAGTAGAAATGTTATGTTGCTCATTCCCTGACAGGCTATTATTAGCATTAGCCAGGCGGAAATACGCGAGGTTGACAGGTCGCACATGCACAATCAGGTCAGTTTTCCACAATCGGGGAAAAAATGAACAGATTAAGTGTTTACATGCACATCTTTTGAATTATGAATCAGCATAAACCACCCATCTCATTCCGATTACAAATTATTTCAAATTGCGCTGAATAAACAAAAAATAATCCTAATTGGGCGTTTAATCTGATTACGTATGTCCATGTAAACATATCTACAGGTGGTTGTTAGACCAAGTTTTCTGTTAACTGTCTCTGTTGTTACTGTGATTGCATTTTGTTGGGATACATCTCCTGTAAGCTTTGGCTCTATACCCAGATAGTATACAACCAAGAACAACAACTTCAGGGCCAGGAGAAAGTTTTAACAATGTTTCTTTATGAGTGACTAATTATGAACAGTATAAAGGATTAGCAGGGCGAGACTGGAACCCTGGAGAGTAAGAGACAATGTTAGTTGGAGGTTTCTTCTTATTGAAGGTTGGTTTTGATGTTCAGGTTTATTCTTACTGCAAGTAGGCAGAGTTGTCATAGAGGTGAAATATCAAAAGGTTCGATTGGCGAGGAGTGAGGAAGTATCGAGGTCTCATCCAAACAATGGGTAAGTGGTGGAAGGCAAGGAATGGCTGAAGAGATCACAAGGAGGCTCAGAAGACAACCAGGAAGGTCCAAGACTCAGGAGGATCACAGGAGTCAAGCTACAACACAGAGAATCAAAGATTAGATTTCACAATACACTGAGAGTAAAGTAAATGCCAGGAACACTACTGATTGACAGATAACGCACCAGGATCGGATTGCAGTCGTCATCTACCTTAAGTACTCCTGGAGCTCTTTAAATGAACGGTCCTCGGGTGTGGTTCTGTTGGCGCCCTCTGGTGTAGGAGAGCTGCAAGGGAAAAAGCTGGAACTCTTACGTCTACAAAAGGACGAGTTGTCAAAGAGCGAATACGAATCGAGGATCCTCAATTGGTAAACAAAAATCAGTGCAGAAATTATGGAGATGTTTAAAAGCAGGAAATTAGGATTGAAAGACTGTTATGTTTTGTCCTCATCTATGCAAAGCACTGAAAAATACTTAGAAGTCCTAAAGGATTTCAGTGACCAAATGACAGGGTGTAAGACCCAGTCTATACTGAATAAAATCCCCACTTTGACTTAAAGAAAAAAAAAGATAAAATAAGGATACTCTTTGCCAGGTCTTAGTTTTCAGATACATTAAAAAAAAACAGCTGGTTCTCCATCACACATTTAAGCCAAACATGTTTCTGTACAAGTCTTCTGTAGAAAGGCAAGCAGCATATCCACAATGTCTCATGAGAACTGGTGTAGCTGTTGTGATAACTAGAAAGCAGGTATGTCCCCATTTTCATAAGATGTGTTGGTTGTGGAGTGTGTATAGGGGTATTCTCCAGTTTGAAAAGGCCTAAGCTAAAGGTTCTTCATATTTCACTACTTTAAAAACATGAAGACCTGATTAAACATCATCGGCAAGGATATACTTAGAGAAACCTTTGGCTCTCTACTGTTCTGGGTTACATTTACAAATTGCACCTAAAACTTAACATCTCAACAATCAAAGACTTTAGTTACCTTGTACTGAGGCTGTGGTAGTTTCTTTGGACTGAGAGGAATCTGGAATGGACCAGGATACACAGAAAGAAATGTGTTTGTAATTAAGATAATTTTGTCTTCCAGGTTCTTTGTTTTAGAAGAAATGAAATCCTTGTAAGGCAAATAGGGTCATTATGGGGTGCAGATTTGTACTGGAAAAGGTCAGGTTGGTTTGTGATGACAGCCTTAATATAGAAAACCCATCAATACGTTCTCTTTTGTTTTGTTTTTTTGGGCAAGAAAATCAAAAATCCCAACTGTTATATATTTTGCTGCAAAAGAAGATTCAGGTTCTGAACTGATCTACCTGGTTCTGCATTCATTAAGTCTTGTTTTCAGGAAGAATGGGACCAAAATATTTATTCGGTATTTTGTTCAATTGAAGGCCTAAAATTCAGAATGGTTGCGTAAAAAAAGGGGACGCTAAGCTGAGAAGAAAAACTTGAAATATCTTGGGTACTGTCTGCAGTGAGACAAAAGTCTAAATAAATGGAGAAATTACTGCCCTCTATGAAAGTCCTACTTTTTGAATCAGGGTTTTAGTCCATTTGGATATCTTCTGTCTTCTCTCAGATTACATTACACATCATGTTGCCGAGGTTAAACCATTTCTGATGTCTGGGATGTGTGTTCCTTTACCCAAAATTGCACCACAAAAGCAAAGGGATCACTGTCGGTTCTCTTTGGGTCGTTTCATGTATGCACATGAACGACCAGGTCCAGCTCTTGATTAGTAAGTTGGAAATTTCATGGGAAAAAAACCCTCCAAGAGTGAATAACAGGAAGTCTGGTTTAAGACTTCTTCTCTATCATACATTTGGTGAAACTGGTTGGTGGAGTTGTAGAAATCGGTTTTGTCTGTGTATTTAAGAGTTCGTTCAACAAATGTAAGTGTCAGAGAAGAGAACAAGGAAGCATTCCTTATTTTTGTTGCAACATGTTTGTATTTCCTCATCTTTTCACACTCCAGTCCAGAAACCCAAATGTTTAAGATATGAGGCATATCAAATTAGGACCCCTTGCTCCTTTTACACCTACACTCTCTTCATGTCTTTAAAAAAACCTAATCAAGCCATTGGTCTGTGACTAGTGAGTCTTACCACACGGGTGTTTGTGTTGGCACCTGATTTCCTCTGAGAGGAGAACTGATCCCAGTTCAGCCTGACCAAGACAAACACGCCCCTCACCGGTCTATTATTCCTATTAGATTTAAGGGATTTGGGGAGATGTGCACAAGGGTGTGCCCTGTTTAAGGACTACACCTTTATGTTTTATCCCGCCTAATTTGAATCAACAATTTACAGTAAGTGAGACATTTTTTTCTGTCATGTTCCACCCCCTTAATGAGAAAATAAATCACAGGAATGTGCAGTGATGAGGCTTGTGAAAATATTTTACCACGCCTCGCCTCTGTAAGTCTGACAGGATATCGTTTCCTTTAAGGAACCTTATATTTGTGCTGTCTTTGTCCAGGGACCTTCACAGGAATAGGTATTTGACCAGGGTGGATAACAAGGCGTTTGCAGGAACCATCAGCGGCCCCATGCTTCTGTAAGTATCAGTTTGAGACGTGTAGCCATTGTTATTTTCTGCTGGGTGGTAAAACAAATTGCAAAAACATTCCCCAAGCAGTCATACTTGGCTTGAGGTGAAAAACTTGCTTTGTAAAAAAAAAAGGGGGGGGGGCGGGGGGACATAGGAAAAGTGCAATGGAGTTTGGAGAAAACATGATTACACACAGGTCTGTTAGCAGAACTCTTCCAGGACAGTATGATTGTTTAAAGTTCTCAGTTTAAATTGTTCATTGTGGTCGATTGATTCATGGCAGATTTACTTGTATTTAAGTAATAGTTTTGCTCAACGGTGTTTTAATCTATCAAGTTTCTTTTACAGTCCTGTTTGGAGCATTAGGGCCATTTTATTTGACACACTAACCCTTACCGACGTATATGTGCTTAATATTCAGGTCTAAGTAGGCAGGTCTCTCTTGAAAAATATATTTTTAATCTCAATTAGATCTACCAGGTTAAATAAAGATTTAATAATAATAATTGTGAAAGTGACAAGTAAATTCCTGTAAAGTCAAGTTGTATAACTGCCTGGAAATAAAAATGTTTTGGTTCTGATTCTAAGCACGTTGGTGGAAGCATCATGTTGTGGATTGACTAATGAAAAAGTACCATAATTTTCGCTGTATAAGTCACCGTTTTTTGCATAAATTAGCATGCCTGCGACTTATACAGCGAAGCAATGTATTTATGTTTTTCCCCATATTTATAACCCAATTTTTGGCTGAGATCTGACTATTTCATTCATTCTGATATGGAAAATATTGAACATTCCCATTTTCAGCCACAAGAAGGCTCTTGACTACAAAGGCAAGCCAAGTGTATCATTAATAGGTAAAAGTGACTATTAATGAGACACTTAGCTTGCCATACAAAGCCATCTTTGTCTCAAACATCACATCGGTTGCATTTTGCCACACCGCCCAGGCGAAATGCAGCGGATTTGACCATCAAAGTGCATTTATCAAGGAAAAGTTCAATTGACACACACCTTTACTATAACGTCAAACAAATAAATAATTGTTTTTTAGGTTTCAAAAAAATGCACAGCGAGTCCTCCCATGCACACTCCCGCGGCTGTGAATCGGCTTTTGAAATTCAGCTGATTTGACTGTCAAAGTGCATTTATTAAGGAAAAGTTCAACTGAGACTCACGTTTGCTATAATTTCGAGAAAACAAATAATTGTTTTTAAGTGTTAATTTTGTTAAATTCTTGTTAAAGTCTTCCCGTGCACGCTCCTGCTTCTGCCAGTCTGTTTTGGCACAACACCGGCCCACATTTCTGGGTGATCAGCGGTGACGCATAACAAACACAACGCGGTCTGGGTTTGGGTTTAGTTTGGCTTCTGTTTACGGTAGTCCCTCGTTTATCGCGGGGGTTCTGTTCCCAGCACACACACCCCACCCGCGATATGTGAATCATCAGCTTTATTGTCATTGCACTGAAGCGCAACAAAATTATATTTCAGTACAGCCCATCCAACGCTCTCTGCCATGCCGATTTTCTGCCCATTTTCTCACTGCAGTCGCTGGCAGGTAGCAGAGAACAATGATCATGCTACAGGAGGAAGGTTTTCCCTGCACCTGTGGACTGCACACAGGTGCAGCAGGTGCTAAATCATTTGAAATACTGTAATTTACTTATCCATCAGTCAGCCAATTGTGTGTCATGTCCAATCTTAGTCAGTGAAAGTCAAACTGCGAAGTAGCGATGAACTATTGTATTGCATTTATGATTCAATACAACAAAATAAACCAGTTTAAAAGGTAATAAGTCATTGTAATACTTGGTTTATTTACATAATAAAATAAAAATAGTTAAAATACTTTTATATGCTTTTAAAGCTCTGAATGGCCATGTCCCTCCTTATTTGTCTGAGTTGTTGCATCCTTACACTCCCTCCCGTTCTCTCAGGTTGGCTGACCAACTGTTTCTGAGAGTCCCAAAAACAAAGCGTAAGCTCAGGGGGGACCGTGCTTTTTCTGTGATTGCCCCTAGACTCTGGAATGACCTTCCATATGACATAAGACAGGCTTCTTCACTTGCTGTTTTTAAGTCCCTTCTTAAAACTCATCTTTTTTCTTTGGCTTTTGGCACAAACTGAGATGTTTATTTTGTTTTACTGTTGTTTATATCTTATTATTTTAAAGTACTGTTTTTCTTTTTAACTGGCTTTTATATTTTATTATTGTATTGTATTTTATGATCGTGTACAGCACTTTGGTCCTATGGTTGAAGAAAGTGCTTTATAAATAAAGTTGCTATGCTATGCTATACCCCCACAGAGCTAATCTGAATCTGTAGACTTATCAGACATCTATACACTGATGATATACACATCAGAGGCAATGAGGGGTTCAACCCAGGGACACTTCAGCATGTGACTGCTGGTGGAATCAAACCCCCCACCTCTCCCACTGGAGGACAACAGCTCTATCTACTTAGCCACAGCTGCCTCAGATCCAGACATAACTCCAGAAAAGACAAGAAGCAGCTGTTAGTTTTTCTTGACTGCCCCCTCTGCAGGAGCTACCACAGCATGCAAACTTACACAAGATTTGATTGTTTTGCGTCGATGCAACACGGCATGGAACCTGCAGCCTCAGGATTACAAGACTGACCACTGAGCTTTTGCAGCCCATGCCAAAACTATAGTCTAATGTTAATTGTTGTTGTTAATTTAGTGGCCTTTGAGTTACTGTTGAGTACAGGCAAACTGGAAAAAAAAAAAAAAAAAAAAAAAAGCTTCATGGTACTGACCAAAACCAAACGTACTTACATGTCAATATGTTGCTGGATTTCTATTAAAAACAAAATAAATTGTTAGGGTGAGCCATAAACTAGTGAGGGCAGAGAACAAAACCATTTATTATGACATTTAGGCTGAAAATAAAATTGAAAACTCACTGTGATAGTACTCAGCAGTTTTCTTGGTGTGACCTGAAAATGTCAAGAGACAATAATTACATAATACTTCTTTTGATAAACACACACTGGGCTTTTAATTTACAAATGTCTACAGAGAAAAACAAAAATAAATAAATAAAACCATCATTTACACGTGACTTGGTGGAAGCCCGCGCTGTGAGGCTGCTTGTGCCTGATGCATGAGACTAAATGGAACAAAAACAAAATAAATTATGGAGAAAAAAAAATGCAACCATGTTTTAATAGTTCAAACAAACCTAGGCTCAAAAATTAAATTTAACCCGAGCAAGGAACTTCTATCATACTTAAAAGTGCAGAACAATTAATAGAAGAATGGGGTAACTTCATTCTTTTAAGAGCAAAACTTAGACTTAAAAAATTAGTCCATTTTGTTATATGCCTAAAAAAATTACCGGTAATCTTGATTAATTTTTGTAGCATTTAGAATTGTTTATATAAAAAAAACTTCCACAAGAACAGTGCAGTTCCTTCTTTCTAAACATAAACTAAGGGGCTAAATTCATAACGGACATTTTGACTAGAAATATTAGATAAAGCACAGAAGTATTAGATGAGCTGCATTTAATTTCTAAAGCAAATGTAATGTCTATCTCTTTAGATAATTTGCAATCAACTCTCATTATATTCTTTTAACCTAAAGTCAGCTAATAAAAAACACAATGTTTTTTATCTCATCTTACCAGGCTGTAGACTTCCACATCAATCTCAAAAGAGGAGCGAATATCCTTCCTGAAATGTGATGAAAAAAAAAAAAAAAATCTGAATGTTTCCACTTAAAAATTAGCATTTAACAGCCCAAGATAAATTTGATTTTAGTCTCCACATGAAATTTGTATTAAAAAAAAAAAAAAAAAAAAAAAAAACAAGAGGGCACACTGACAGCAGAACTGATGAAATGTAGCTTACATTGTGACAGTTGTTGGGAAGGAGATCGTGTCTCCATTTTGAGCATCAGCTGCAGTGGCTAGTGGCGTGGCAATGATGTTGCAGGGACCGTAGCGAATCAGAACAAAGAAGTAGTGGGTTGGCCGTCCTTAACGGGCACATAACAGATCAATTTAAATGTGCACTGCAGTGAGGACTTTTGTTTTTAATCATCATTATAAATTCCTGATTTTTAAAAATCAGAGAACTGTTAAAGTACCTGCACGGTTTTGTGATGAGCAGACAAATTCCACCTTCAGAGGCAGTTGAATGTTTGTGATGCTGACCGTCCCTCTGCAGGGCTGCTGGGAAATGCACTCAGTGTCCTCCTCTGTTGGTTCTTCAGACTCTGAGCTTCTTTCTTCTCTCAGTCTGGCCACTTCAGACAGAAGGGCACAGCGTTTCTCACCTACAACAAACAGATCAATAAAAATTTAAAAAATAAATTCAAAAGTCATCTCAGTGTGCTTTATAAAGAAGAAACAAATCCAAATCATGAATCCAGTTGTTATAAATGGTCAATTGAATTAAAAAATAAAAGTCCAGGATTGTCAGAATCATGTTACAAAATACAAATTCATAAACATTTAAATATCTAAGAAAACCAGCAAATCGTGTCATAACATTATTTTGGCACGATCCCGTTTTCAGCAAGCATGGAGGCGACAGAGGGAAGAAGTGACTTCATTTGAAACAGGAAGCTGAACCAGAACCAGGCTCAGGATGGGCAGCCATCTGCCTAAACTGACTGGAGTCTGGGAGGACAGGAAAAGGCCAAGATAGAAGTTTGCAGAATATATCAATAATATTGTAACAAAAACAATTTAAAAAATAAAATAACACTCCCAACTACTGGTGTGCTTTGAAATGGATAAATATCAACACAGAATCAGTAGTTTTGACTGAATCCAAGTACAGTATTGGGAGGGTAGGTTTAATCTAGTTTGTGTAAACTGGAACAAACAACCAACACTACCCTACCCCCTTACTAATGCAAATAAGTAGGACCACAACCCTTTACCATTTATTAACAAGAATTAAGAAAAAAAACAACTTTTTTTTTTTGGTGTGTACCTCTTATGCTAAACTTTTGACAATACAGTATGAACCTTATTGAGAAATAACTTTAGGCTCCATTTGAAAGCATTTTTCTCTTCTTTCAGTAATAACGAAAGTCAAAACTTCTTAAATTAAATCAACCATTATTCTTAAATCTACGGTATGCATTTAGACTGAAAATATTACCGGTACAGTAGTTATATCATAACACAATTGCTACTTTTTTTTATAGCTCAAATTCAATTCATTTTAAAGTCAAACTGTTGCTAAGCATGTCTTATAAAAACAGAAACAGATGTGCATTTTTTTTTTATTTTAGCAGACAGTTTATAATCCAGCAGTGCTCTTACAAGAGACGAGCAGCAGTTTCTCAGCTTCAGCCTCCTCCAGCGAGCCTCGTCCATGTTCTTCATCCGTACAGCAGCTCAGAGCTTGTAGTGTTTGGTTGATCACAGTCTGCAGCTTTGATGCTTCTTCATTAAGAGTCTGGAAAACAACAAAAACACCCATCATCATGAGAAGGTGAGCATTTTGAATGGATTCAGAATAAACGTTTGTCAGGATTTACACTCTTACAAGTAAAAAGTATTTGAAATTGTACAAAACGTTTTTGAATTTAAGTTAACAAGTCAGTGTGACTATGGACACCCCTGGGAAAGATAAATAATTAGATTCACCAGCTTTAAAAAAAAAACTTGTCAAATATGGATAGAGACTGACAAAAGACAATCCTCTCCAAGAGATCGCTTCTTTAATAGTTGTTTAGATTAACAAATTTGTGGAAAACTTTTTTTTTATTTTTTTTATTTTATGAGTAAGAAATGATGGGAATAAGGTCCAAGTGTGTACTTTTTCCAAGAGTAGGAATATTTGATATTAATAAATGTTTGTTTATTATGTTCAATAAATTTAAGGGGGGAAAAAAGTAATGGCTCTTACTGCAATTCTCTCCTTGGTGTCGACTGATGGTTGAGGTTTGGTCAGCTCTGAAGTCTGTCTCTGAACAGCAGGAGTGACGCTCTGAACGGTCGGTAGCTTACTCTGTCTTTGTGTGCGGTACGCATCAATACTGTCAAACACATATCAAAATACTTCATCTTACAGAAAATATACTGAAATCGACATTTTAAGTCGTTACACAGAACCCTAATGTTATGTTGACATCAGCACTAACAAAATCCACAAGTGCAAAACTAAGATCACAATGGAGAAAGTTCAGTTTCTTTTAGCCGATTATATAATTTTATCATCATCAGTACCCAACTGATTACATGAAGTTATTTTGTAGGTTAAACAATGTGCAAATAATGACTAAAGGTAACATCCTCATGGTATGCACACACTACTTTTTCTGAATGACCTACACATTTAAATTAATATTGTCTTCGCTACCTGTACAGAGGAGCAGATTCAGTAGGAGGGGTGCAGGTTTCTTCTGGGGTCAGGAGAAAAGATGGAGGATCAGACTGCAGAGATGCTGCCAGCCGCTGTTGGAAGAGGTCACAAATACAAATGTTATACCGGTACATCGTTTGATCTTAACATGAACAGGAAAGAGTTTTCCCAGATTTTCAAATAGTTCTTCTAGAGTAGTTACCAGAGGAGTGACCGCAGCTTCAACAGACTTGCTGAGAGGAGAAAGGATGCCACTCGCAGGAAACGTGAGCTCATCTCCGGTAGTGTCGGGGCTTTTGCTCTCATCACACTCATCCTCTTTTTCACTTCTCTCCTCCTTTACATCTGAATCCATCTTGTCCTTGACTCCAGAGCAAGCAGCGATACCACTATCATAGTCTTCATCATGCCATTCCTCATCTTCAACTCCTCCAGCATAAACCAGCACCTCCTCAAACATCTTGTCAATCATTTCAGACGTGTTGGTCTCATCATGGGAGTTTAATCCAGCGTCTGGAGAAAGAAATTTAAACACAGAATCAAATCCATTTCTGGAGAATGAAGTCCGAGACGAGAAAAAGGAAATTCTTCCAAGAGCAACACATTACTGAAACGTATTCAAGTTTGTGTGTGAAAAACCAAATGTGCTGGTAATCCTGTCATTTACTACTTAATTCTGCAACGACACAATAAATTTATAAAAGAAATTGCACACAAAAGGAAGTAAAACAATCTGAACACCACTTGTGTTTAATTGTGAGTAATATTTGGTAATTTCTCGTCATCACCTCATTTCACCTCAAACATGCCACTCTTAAAGTGAACCCAGTAGAATTATAATCTCAACACCAAAATGATTCATCCCCATGTTGTCCTTTTTAGAAGAACCCCAAGTGCTCATAGCTGCATCTTCAGACTGGTCTCACCTGACAGACTTGTCTCTGTTCTGCTCTCCAGTGATGTATTGCTCTCAGTCAGAGTTGAACTATTGATCAGTTCAGGCTCCAGGACAAACGTGACTTTCCTTGAGCTCTCTGTATTGTGCATTTCTGCCATCAGCCCGTCTACAACATCCTGCTTTCCATCTGCCGAACTGATTTCCTCATGAGAGTCTGACATCTGGATCTCTGTTGAACCCTGAGCTCCATCATGTTCATAAGTTTGAGATTTTACAGAAAGCTGAACACCTTCAGCATTTTTCTCATCATCTGCATTCTCAGACTGTGTTTCTTCTAAAGCTTGATGTTTTACACTGACTTCTTGACTCTCCTGTGAGTGTTGTAATGTATCATTTTGGGTTACCATTTCCTCACAGGAACCTTCAGATGATTTTATTTTTACACAATCACTCCTTAAACCAGATTTCTCTTTCACAGAATTGCCTAAACTATTTTCTACTTCAAGTTTTTCTTTCTTGGAATATTCGTCAGCTTCCTGCTGCTTGGGAAAGCCAGCCGTCTCACTAGAAATCTCTGCAGATGAGCTAAATTCAACATTCTGAATATCAGTAGGTTTAAAATAACTGTTAGAGCCATCTTCTTCCTCTTTGTCCTCTCTGGACGGTTCTAATCCCCCTTCCTCTTTAGTAGATACCAGTTTTTCTCTTGCTGTGTCTGATTTGTCAGCACTGCTTTGAGGATATCTCCAAACCCTAAGTTCCTCATCAGTTGAAGGCTCAATTAACTCTTCACCATATGAAGATGTCTCCATTGTTTCGTCTTCATCAAAAGTAAACACCTCAGAGCTGTCCACTTCAGTTACGGGTACTTCAGAATTTACATTCGATTCATCTAGAAGACTTGACTGTAAGAAATTGTGCTCAACAGCTTTACGCAGCTCAGATGAACTGTGCTCATCGTTGAAAGACAACTCTAACACATTCTGGGCCTTTGGATGTTGGAAACATGGCTGCTCTTCTTTAGTCATAGCTGCAAACGCGTGCTCTTTCTTATTCTCGTCTTCCTCACTGTGATGAGGTCTGTGCTCATGTCCAGGAGCTTCTGAAGATGTTCCTTCACCTGATGAAACATGTGTCCAGAATCTCATCACTTTCAAGCACAATATATCTAATGAAGTATAAACTGGAGTGAAAAATGCCATATAACAAATTTTATAAGTTTCTAAATTAGGTAGTAATTCTATCACTGTGAGTGGATCTGATTGGGATTACTCTATACACCAGAAACAACAACAACAAAATTAAAAAAAGTTTTTCAATATCAATACACCATTGTTTACATATTTATATTAACTTTGAACCCTTTAAACATTTTTCCCATGGAGTAAAATATATATGCACAATAAACTGAAGTACTAAGTACAGGTATTGACTTTTGGGCTTTAGTTTTTATATACAGTAGTCTATTTTTGTGTGACTTTTATCCACTGACATTATTTGTCTCTGGACATTTCCCATTTCCAAATCAATTTAATCTAGGGGTGCACCGATTACAGTTTTCTGGCCGATCACAGATTTCTAAAAAGTCTGACCTGCCGATTCCGATTTTTGCCAATACCAATTTTGTTTTATAAGCGACACTGTCAGGTGTTAAGGTCATAATACACCTTCAATTTTCCAATAGTATCTTATTGAAAAACATACCTTTGAACAATATCCTAGAAACAATGCAAACTTGTTAACTGGCCATAAGGTAGTGCTCTGAAATATAAATGAAGTTCAGGCAATTGTTTTTAAAACAAAAAAAAAAATCGGTTTCTCATGCAAGTATCGGCCGATTTCCAATTTCCCAAAATTAAGGAAATCGGGGCTGATTTATCGGTGCACCCCAATTTAATTTTGCTTGTTTAGGAGAATCAAACACTGAGGAAAGTCTGCACAGCATCAGCAGTCTTACCCCTCGTATTTACAGAAGGTTTTTCTGCAGCTGATGCAAGAGTTTCAGTGAAACTGCCATCTTTTCCCTCAGCATCACCATGAACCTGCTGGAATACAGCGAGCATCAGCATGAAGATGTAAAAATATAACACAGATGTTCCAAGTGGATTTCTAAAATTACAAACAAATTATCATTTCAGAGTAACCACAATTATGATTGCTATTTTAAATTAACAGTCTACTAAGCAAAAATAGATTTATTTAAATAAAACTGAAAGTAGAAATGAAATATGAAGCTGTTTCATATGAAACTACTAAGAGGGTAACGGTGCTGCATAGAAAAGCAAATTGCTCCGAAGTGCTACTGTAATTAGGTATGTGCAAAACTAAAAAAAGTTGTCTAAATGCGAGGGGGGGGGGGGGGAAGAGAAAAGAAGCATGACTCAACTAAAACACACTTTTCCCACTTCAGTGAACTTTCAACCTCCCCCACAACCACACCACGTTCTTAAAAAAGGTGCAATACTTCAGAAGTGAACCACATCCCCTGAAAGGCTTTAGATGAAAACATGTCCAACTGCAGTATCAAGTTTGATCACATTGTAAGAGAAATAGGTTTTGAATCACAGTTGGATATGCATCATCTAAATCCTGTTACAAAAGGACACCAGCTGTTGTCTTTTCTTTTCACCCCAAACAAACTCACATCCCAGGGCTGCATGGGAGGCCAACATATGTTCCTTTTAGATCTTAGAACTGACAAGGATGACGGCGAGTCAGCAGGGGTCTTTCCCTGCTAATGTTTACATAAAGCAGCACGTGTAATTAAATATTAGTTGGAAATCAGAAACTAGTGAACAAAATATTACCAAAAACTAAACAACAAACAAAACACTAGATCAACTGATATGTATATTGGAAAGAACCTACCAGTACTGAAACTACAAAACAATGGTAATGTTTGACACTCATGAAGCAGCAAATGCTTAAAACAGCTCAACCTCATTTTTATCAAATAATAAAAAATGGATGCACATCATCTGCATTTGCTTCATTGTAACTAATAAAAATAATATTATTGACAGTTAAAAATAAACTCACATGAAGTATTGAAGAATCAGAGCTGCTCCTTTTCAGCCAGGCATTCTCGCTGATTGGCTGGAAAGGTAACTGGTTCAGCTCACGTTCTCGTTCCTGATCAGCAAAACAAAGTGAGAAGTTTAGAAAGTCAAGTTAAAAGATTAACAGGCATCACTGACAGCCATGTGCAGATAAAATTAAGGATAAGGGTATACTGTAATTCATTTTATTTATTTATTTGTTTTTATATACTGGGAAGTAGTTTTGCCGATCAGTGACTACAGCTGCAGAACCAACCTGCCGTATAAGGGAAGCCTGCTTAGAGCTGGGTGTAGTTGTGCACTGGAGTTTCTGCTGAATTCCAGACACAAAGTCGGAGCCGGTTCGTTGGCAGGGGTCGGAAGGACTTTGTATTGGGGTGGGGCTGGCCAGAAAGAAGGGTGCTTTAAAGAGCTCCATTCGTTGATTAAATTCCTCTTTTCCTGGAAAAAGCACAGTATCAGTAACTGATATTATCCTATTTGCTGAGATGGCACTGGCATTAATACACTAAATATTGATGCACGTTAGGCTGATATTTGGCTGGACAGGACTAATACTGGCCTGCATATTCTAACCTCCAAGCTAATATTCGAAATGAGATTCTGTGTTAGCTAAACATGTCAAGACAAGACTTAAAATCTATTGATCAGCCAAAGTAACATAACTGAATTAATTAAGATATAGTGTGACATCATGTTGAATACTCATGCATCAGTGTGTGCTTCTTTCCATCCTCACCAAGGAAATGCTCTTTTACATCCTTGTTGAGAACCGATGGGCATTCAGCTACAGGATCAGACGAGCAACGCTGAACTACAAAAGCACAACCATGTTTTAAGGTTTCATACAGCAGTTTATGTCCAATACCCACAACGTTGATTTGTCACAAATTTATTCATAACTTGGTAAATTTATAAACACTTCATGCAGATAATCCATCTTGATTTTAAATCTACACCAACTTGACTCAAGTAAGAACAGAGAAGCTAATAAAATCCAGATGCATTTCTGATTTCCTTTGCGTTGACACAAAACACTCCTGTTGACATTTAAGTGCATTAACGGTCTTGCATCTTCATACCTCTCTGACCTACTTCAACCTTATGTTCCTTCTCGGGTGCTGAGATCATCAGACCAGCTGCTTTTGGTTGTACCTCAGAGGAGATTGAGCTTTTTCAGTCACTGGCCGTAAACTTTGGAACAATCTGCCCATGAACATTAGACAGGCCGCTTCTCTCTCTGCTCCTGCTTTTAAAATCTCTCCTGAAAATGCACCTGTATTCACTGACATCTAACACATCTGATTTATTATCCCATCTGTTCTCATTGTGTTTTTATTTTTTATGCTTTTAATTATATCATGTTATTTAATTACATCATGTTATTTTTTACTTGATGCTGTGTTTTTATCGTTAAGCACTTTGGTAACAGTTGCTGACTTAAATGTGCTTTATACATTTGACTTGACACTTTATTATATACAGGCTAGAACTAAGGCAAACCTGAAATAAATCTTCACTTCCTAATGATGGGTTTCAGAGATAGCTTCTTTACTAACATGACCTTGAACAGGTCATAAATTATTTTGATGATTACATCTAATGCTATAGTATTTTGTTGAATTCAATGTTACAGTGATAGTTTGGTTGACAACATAAACAAGTGAGACTAACCTGCATAAATAAATGTTGAATGAAAAAGTAAACTTCATCAACTAAAAAGGTGTTATTACCATTTCCTCTCCGAGTGAGCAACTGAACTCGGGAACGGACCGAGGGAATCATTGGTGTGTCTGGTTTTGTTTCTAGCTCAGCCAGACGTCCAGATGTAGACGGTTTGGGACTGCAGTTCTCCTGACCAGCTGCTTCCAGACGCCGCCGCTTCAAACCAGCTTTCATCTCTGAAACAACAAATAGGAAATTTGATGTCCCCTAGACATCAGAACAGTGCAATTATAAAGATCAGATTCTTTATATTCTTGGGAAAAAAACACACACACCTGGTGCTGAGACAATATTGTCTTCAGAGTCTGACAGAGGTTCTCTCTGCCTCTTCAAGTTGGCATTGCCACCATTTTCTTCTCCAGCTTCCATGTCCAGCTTTCCAGTCTGCAAAGATGCAAATCAAAATCAAATGGACTATTTCAGAATACACAATAAAGTTCTCAGATAAGTAAAACTGGTTTTATTAATAGGTAATTGACTTTATTCACAGCTTTATAAAAATGGCAAGGAAAACTGACAACGTTTTCATATTTTGATGTCATTTTGTAACGTGTTTATTGCCGTAGATTTTATATTTGCCATGTGCAAGTTTTATAAAAAAAAAAAAATTAAAAAGAAGCTTTAAAATGGACAAATATCCATTCTTCTTCTTATACAGAATCCCTGCAGAGTTCATGTTTTGCCCCAGGTGTCCTTTCAGTGAGATGCACTTGGAAAAGAGGCCCCCAAATCAGTGAACAATCTCAGCTGACTAACAGTAACAAAAGCTCTTTACACATCGAGCAAATAAACTCATAATTGTATTTTATAGTTTGCTGTTCTTTTTTGGCTCAATTATGAATAAATGGCTGTATTTTTTTAACTTAATTATACTTGTGGTTGGTTTATAATAATGTGAGATAGATAGATATATAGATAGAGATACATAAGGAGTGTTGGCGCAGAGGTTAGAGAAAGTGGGTCTGTGATCGGAAGATCACTGGTTCAACCCCCGATATCAAAAACATAAAAAAATGGGGGTGGGATAGGTGAAGCACAAACACCTGCTTCCACCCTCATTTGCCCATTCTGGGCCCTTGGGCAAGGCCCTTAACTCCCACCATCTGCTCCCCTGGGCGTTCCAGGTGGCAGCTCTCCACAAAGAGGGCTGTGGTAGCTCGGTAGTCTGTGGTTGCATCAGGAAGGGCATCTGGCAAAAATAATCACCAAGTCTTTGTGCAACTTAGTTCACTGTGGTGACCCCTGAAGAAGGGAGCAGCCAAAAGGAGGGGGATAGAGATAGACAAAAAGGAAATTAAAATCCATTACACACTTAATTTGAAATTTTGAAATATTCCCCCCCCCCAAATTTTGTAAACATAGAAATCTCAATGTTAGAGTCAACCAGTAATGAGAAAAATAATTTAATTTCACCAAAATGACACAAATAAAAGTTAGGGTTGTTACAACAAATACTTAATTGCATTGTAGATAAATATGTCATTTGTTAGAATTAATTTTGACCTCGAGGATACCAACCGTTGTGTATACACAGTACTGTATTAGTTTTTTTTTAACCTTTACACTTGTAAATTTGTATTCTATTGTTGTATTGTTGCTGTCATCATCCTTAGTTTGTAGCCAGGTCTCTCTTGTAAATGAGTCCTCGAGGCTCAATGAGATTAACCTGCCTAAATAAAGGCTGAATGAAAAATAAGTTGTGCTAAAGGCGAACTGAGATAATAGTTTTACCGTTTTACCATTTACCCACAGACCAAACCACTACATTACATTTTCAATTAAAGCGTGAAATGCATAGAAATGACATGCTTTTCGGAAATAAACAATGAACACCTGATAAGTTTAGCAAAAAGGAAGTGACAACAACCGCGGTGTGACACCGCCATCTTTGTTATTTCAAACCAGTTGTGCTAGCAGCGAGGCTAACCGTCAAAACAACGCTGCAACGCAACTAACAAACAACCAAGCCGTAGTTTATTAAACTTAATCACGTTTTAAAAATAACGATGCTTTACTGCTTTATGAGACTTTATTAGCTCCGTCCCACGTTTTTACAGGCAACGTAAGAAGTATTAACTGGAGCTTAGTTTCTCAGCTAGTTTGTTCACGAGCGAGCTGCAGCTGCGCCGGTTAGCTTGAATTTCTCGACATGTAATTTAAATTAAATGTTGTTCTTTTACCTGATGTGATGTGTGCGCAAGAAACTTCAGTTGCCAGTTGGAAAAACAAAATCAATTGTTATCGAAAACGATTGTCAGAACCTCTGGTTATTATCACAGTTCGAGAATCTCCTCCTCTAACTTTGAATTTCAGCGGGCCTTCTGACGGTGGCGGAAGCGGAAATGCGCCCGTCTTCTAACCGCATTACCGTAATACTCTGACGTACGCGCATATGTTATTACCGTAATAATCAGAGCGTTGTTAAAATTCATTCATTCTTTCAACCTTTATTTATACAGGTTAATCCCATTGAGCCTCGGGGACTCATTTACAAGAGAGACCTGATTTCTTTAACAAAGCGTGATGACAACAGTCTGTCGGCCCAAGCCTCCATGGGGCCCTAAGCGAAATTTGGTCTAGGGCCCTCTATTTCTGCTAATAATGTGGATTACTGCAATCAACAGTCATCCACCCACCTTACATAAACTCATTGCAACTCTGACATATATACAGTATATATCATCTAGTGCAGGGGGTGTCAAACTCGTTTTCATTTCGTGCCACATCAAGCTCATAAAAGACTGGACATGGCAGAATGTAATGATAAAACTACCTAGTAACAAATTTGTAAAATACAACTTTCTCTGTATTTGATGACTACTTTCTGAAAATTTTATATTTGAGTAATTTGGCATTATAAACATCAAAACTGATTTGATTTGACTGAAAAAATAATACTGAATCACACAACTGTTATCTTGAAGTTATGTCTCTGTGGCCCTCTATGGTGTAGAGAGCCACAGAAGTGATAGGCCGGACTTGGCCCACGAGCCTTGAGTTTGACAAATGCGATCCAGTGGTACTAAGGGGCCATTTACACGGTGCATATTGAATCCGCTCCTTTCTCCCTGCAGTTCCGCTGTTCATTTACACGACACCAGTGGCTCCCTGTTAGAATCCGGAGGTTTCTGAACCTATTTAAAAGTAGCAAAAAATAAATAAATAAATAAATAAAACACCAGTGTTCAATGTATTTTACAGCAAAAGGTTTATTATCTTTGGTTCCAAAGAAATGCAACAGTAATGTTCAAAATAATTTGTAATGCAAGATCAGCGAAGAGATAAAATAACTTAGATGCATAAAAATGAATGAATTGTACAAAAACAGACAAAACAAACAAAAAAAAAATCAAGGAAATACTTAAATAATGTAATTACTTGAAACCATGTAAAATGGTTTAAAAAATAAATTTAAAGTTGAATAATTAGTGTTTAAAACCATGTAAATATATGCAACAATTTGCAAAAGCTTAACTTAAAATGTTACATAGAATCATATAGAAATATTACTAATAAAAACAAAACAAAAAAATATATACAGTACAGTATAACCAATAATAATAAAACAATTTCTCTTAGGGGGGCCCCTAGTGGCACAGGGGCCCTAAGCAGCCGCTTATCTTGCTTATGCCTTGGGTCCGCCCTGACAACAGTGAATAACAATGACAATAGACAGTCATAAAAGAGGCGTACAAATTTATTCATTTATTTATTTTAAAGAATTGAAATGAAATGGCATCCAAAAGGACAGTCAAATGGAAAAGTAGCAAAAACCAAAAAACAACTAGATTATTTAAGGCGGTGTAGAAAAGGAACAGGTCTGCATTGGTTTTTGCCAGGAACTTATCAGACGTTAAAGCCACTTAGACAGGTCAAGATCAAGAGCTTCAGATCTTTTTAAAAGATATTCCAGGAAAATCTGAGTAGACAATGGAGTTCGCTGATCTAGGATCAGTTACTGAGCTACATCGTCTTTCATGTAAGGCTGACGCAAATAAATTGATCACACGATTACTGGCTTCAATCAGTGTAAGATTGACTAGTGTACTTCAGTGTGAACCAGTATTTTGAGGGCATGATTCACTTTTATAGGAGGACATACATTATGTCTTTTTACCCCATAATCAATATGTAACCTAACAAATACAGTATGCTGTATATATTTTACCATATAAAGTCAAGGGTGTCCATTCTAGGCTTACAAACTGTTGAAATGAACTGGACAGTGAGCCACTTGACTTTATTTGTTCTAATCACAACCATCTGGAGAATATTGCTTTTTTAAATAATGTAATGTTTGTTATGTACTGTATTTACTTTAGCTTTGTTAGATAATTTTAATTCCCACAACCTGTAAAATTGTTGTTAGACCATTTCTTTGGGGATAAATTCATGTGATGTTAATGCAAGGAGTGTCTGTGATTAAAGAGTAACTTTAGATCTCCAGATTCATTCTAACTTTGCAAAAAAGATAAGGAAAATACAAACATGTTTGCTTTTTTCACAATGTTGAGAGATTTATGTTTTGACTATTTTTGTCCTGTTGAGCTGTTTGAATTATCAAAAATAATAGCTTAATTCAAACCATTTGCATGTCTGATAGATTCCATCCCAACCAGGCTATTTAAAGACATATTTCACTTAATTAATAATAACCACATCTTGGATCTTCTTAATTTGTCTCTAATGAATGGTTACGTACTGCCACATTTTAAGATTGCTGTAATTAAACCTTTACTTAAGAAACATAACCTTTACTCAGGAATCCTAGCCAAAATAGACCTATAGCTCACCTACCTTTCATCTAAAAAATTCTAGAGAATATAGTTCCATGTCAATTGCATGGATATCTACAAAGAAATAATATGTTTGAAGAGTTTCAGTCAGGTTTTAGAGCTCACCATAGCACTGGATCGCCGTGCTTGCTCAAGATGAGAGTTCTGTGATGGAGTTAAATTCAAATCAGTCTGCTTCTCAGATAAATAGTGTTAAATTACTTTTATATATGTGAACATGAATGTTTCTGTTAAGACTTGGTGCTATGCTGCTACATAAAGTGAAATGAATTGAATTGAACTGATATTTATTCACTGTGTGTCCATGAACATGGCAGGCATGATGAGGCTGAGTTTGGACGTTTAAAAAATAAAAAACAAGCTGTTCAACATTTTATTTAGGCTGATGAGTTATGAGTTTTGTCACTTTTATTTATACTTAAATTTTATGCATTTTGTTGTCTAGTAATCGGACTAGTAAATACAATTTCTAATTAGTTCTGTACAATTTACAGCATATTTAAAATAATTTACAGGAAATTAAACACAAAAAATATGGGACTTAAACACTAATACATTTTCAATTTGTTCCAAACTGATAAAATTACGTTTTACAAGGTTATTTTGAATTCCGAGTCCATCCATCCATCCATCCATCCATCCATCCATCCATCCATCCATCCATCCATCCATCCATCCATCCATCCATC
>JARVGQ010000002.1:12883508-12894798 GCA_031762355.1 Hypsolebias martinsi | reverse complement strand
AAGCAAACAAACTTTCCCACATTTTGAATTTTTAGTCTCTAGTGTATTAGACATAACTGAAGGCATTAAACACTAATAAATGAAAAAAAAAAAAAAAAAAAAAAGTAGATACAAACTGTATTATATGTTTCACTCTTATTTTACTTTTAAAACGACGGCTGGAAATATGTAAAAATTTCACTGAAGTTAGTGCTCCAGGTTTACTTTATTAAATTAAACAGTGGTTCTGCAGTAAATAAATGACACTTTTAAGAGCTCGTTCTGCACTTTTCAATTAAAGTTGACTTTATTTTGTTAGAACCATTGTAAAAATAAATTTCCATGTTCAGTTTTGTTCCCAGAGGAAGATCTGCTTTAGAATTTAGGAGATAATCAGTCTATAGCCCAAGTCTGATTAAAGCATTGGTTTGACCATCAGCCTGATGATGAGGCAGCAAAGCAACAAAAACTGGGGAAAAGAAGGTGATGGAGGTGATTCTGACAGGAGGAGGCTGGGTTTTTATTTGAGGCAAGAGGTGTGAGGATAAAAATAATTTGGGCAAAATATAAAGGATGGTTTGTTTACCAAAAATGCCCTCTGTCAGTCATGAAATAAAATAGACAAAGAAATAAAGGGGGGAAAAGAGAGAAAAGAAAGAATGAAACAGTGAATGACTGATAAACGGTCAAGCACAAAGCAACAAACTATCTCACTTTATTCCTTTAAGGATATATTCAGTGTACAAGGCTCAGAACTACGTAAATAAAGATAAAAAAAATGTGGCAGTCTGATATATCATGATGCCTGTTCTCCTTTTCCAGAATCCCCCATCGGGATCAAGAGTGTTCGTGTGTGCGATTGTGCTGAAGGAGAGAGGGGAAGGCCACAAAAGAAACTGAATAACCTCTCACTTGTCAAAATTCAACAGTTAAACCATCCTTTATCCATCACTTGAGTGTTTTGTATTGAGTGTGGGACATACAAACACTGCAGTGACCAGACAGTTGTTTCTGATTCAACATCTGTTCTGAAAGTGACTCTAGGGTCCAACATGTTTTGATTTCTGATCTCGTTCTTTGTATAAAACTGAGCCCCTTTCCTTTGGTGTCAATTTGAGTGGGGAACTTTATGAATAGAAGTGTGTATCTTAGATAATAAAGATCTAACAAAGAGCCATGATGATGGCAGTTTATGTCTTCTCTTAAGTATCTCGCCATCTTGTCATCTTTCTGTTAAATTAAAATTGAAGCTCTACAATTCCAGGATAAACCCTGAAAGAAACTTTATTGTCATGCTTCATTATAAAGTGATGATAGATTTTTAATACTGGAATACTTTTTAAAAATTTCCTGGATAAGTTTCTCTAAATAAACTAAATAAATAAAATTTATAAATTGTTAGGGATGCACAATATTGGATTTTTGGCCAAAATATCCAATAAGCCAATATGTTAAAACTTATTTGGCTGATAACAGATACACATATTTTTTCCTAAACATACCGGTACTTACAGAGACTACATAGCTTTCTCTGCTGTGGAATTAAAATACTACATTATTTTGCATGGTCTTTGTCAATTCGACCTGCTATCAAATGCAGATGCCAAAAACTTTTATTTATAACTTTTTTTAAAACAAATCACAAGGTGGACATTTACTATTGTACCATCAACAGTTTAGTTTAGGCCTTTGCATTTTGACAAGTCATTGCATTACCCAGTAATTAACACATTGAATGGACACAAGGGGTCACTAATGAGAACATGCATCTTTTGTCATTCTTTCAGAGATCTCATGCCACTTTCATTCAGAATGAGAAAAGCCTGCTGGATTCTTTCAAACACATCCACCTGCAAACACTTACAAGTTTAGGTATTTTTTTTAAACTTTATTGTCTTGAACAGCACATTTACAAGTTACCACCCGCAAAGACTTAAAACCTGCTTCTCAAACATCCACAAATAAATAAATAACTTTGTTGTGGTGGACCTGAGCAAACCTACCTTCTGCCACGCCCCATGGGTACTGGCGACCTCTGACTTTTTTGCCATTAACCTCGACAACGACGTTACTGCCAACCACAGCCAGAGGCATTTTTTCCTAAAATAAAAACACAATTTATCTTACCATATAAAAAAATAAAAAATCAAGACCTTGCTTTGGATTCAATGATTTGTTGGAACATTAATGTTTATTAACATGAAACACTGCCCCCCCCCCCCACACACACACACATTAAAGGTTTGGCTTGTTAGTAGCGATTAAAATGATTAGGCCGTGTTTATATATATGATGAGAAGGGGATAACCCATATGGTCAGAACATGTGTTGACCATGGACAATGTCCAAGGGGGAAATAAAAAAAAAAAAAAATAAAAAATAAAAAATAAAAAAAAAAAAACCTTAACTATTAACATTTTATTTTGCACGCTGCTGATTTTTTAGTCTTGGAAGAGCTTCTACTTTAACAAAACCAGGTTGAGAAAAATGTTCACTTCAATGTCAGAGCTGTTGTAAACTCTCATGGGCCACAACTCGTCAAATTTAACTGCCAAAAACTGCAGGAACTCCCATTACTATTAACAGATTACCTTAATCTTTCGAATGAGCTTGTTGTCTTCATCGTCCTCCGTGTCGGGGAATTCATAAATTTTTATTTTGTGCTCCTGTATCTCTTTCATTATCTGGAAGAGAGAAAGCGATCAGCATTACAACTGCAATGGGCACTAAAAGACATCTGCACTACAGTTTGCAGCTCAAACTTCAGTCTCAGTAACATCTTAAAAGGGAGCTGCATTAAAATGTTTTCTTCGTGTAAAATTATCGTCTTTAAATCGGTGCTGTGAATACCCAACATGATCCTCAGAAACAAGATAAATTTGTAAATAGCTAAAAGCATTTTTTGTCCAGTTTGTCACAAAATAGCCAAAATTGATAACAGACAGCTGAAAATAAAAACAAAATAACCAAACACATATTTTGAATGCTAAGGTGGTCTCTGTTGTCATGGTGCTCTTGCTAATTGGTAACGTCAGATTTTTCAAGCAGCAATTTTCAGGGTTACCAATATTTCCCATTGTTCTCTGTTGGGTCAAAAATTAAGAAAATTGGCAACAGATGTTTAAAGCGTTAGACCAAGGGTGTCAAACTCACTTACACAAGGGGGCCAAAATTAAAACCTTTTTCAAACTAAGGGCCAATTTCAGAAACTACATTAACTCAAATCAGATACCCAACATTTTTTCTTGGTTGCAGATTCCTCAAGTGTTTGACTGGTCTCATTTGATGTTCTCTGTTGTACTTTGACAACATAATCAAAGATTACTGAAAAATTCAAGAGATAGAAGTACAAAGTACATTCCACACATCATCTTGAGGGCCAGATAAGATGTCAACGAGGGCCACATTTGGCCCCCGGGCCTTGGGTTTGACACCCCTGCTTTAGACCACGAGCCTCCAAAAAACCATCGGCGCCATCTAGCTGTGGAGTAACAAACAGTGTGCTGACTGCTCAGCTCTCATCAAGAAAACTGGGTTTCTGAAGAACAAATTGGGAAGTAAACTTATTTAGCAGTGAAAACCTAGTTTATTTATTTATTACAATAAAAAATTATGTGTTTGAGGAAAGTGAAGAAATACAATTTTCTCCATCTTTCCAGTAATCTGGGTTAAAATATAACTTTTTCTGGTGTCTGGCCAGTCACAACAATAGTCTGGAAAGTCCCATCTGCTGATGTCCACTGGCAGGATACAATTCTTTTGACAACTGTTGTGAATCAGAATTCAATCTTTTTATTGTAACACGCGCACACACACACACACACACACACACACACACACACACACACACACACCCCACCTGTTTTTTGAACAGCTGGCACTCCTCGGGAGTCAGAGTGTCAGCCTTTGCAATAAGAGGGATGACGTTGACTTTGTCATGGAGTCTCTTCATGAACTCGATATCCAGCGGCTTCAGGCTGAAGAGAGACAATGAATAAAACTGAAACTCAAAATACAAATAGCTGAGAAACAGAACACCACTGAATTCACATTTCCTTTCATTTAGTGCGTGCTTGTATTTCTCTGCGAGAGGTCAAATAACCATCTTAAAAACACTTGGAGCTTAAAACAAGACAGAACAAATAACTGAAATAAGTCCTTTTACAGTCACTGAACATCTCAAACTAACAAATTTTAGAAAATGCTCAAAGAGTAGAAAGTAAATAAAACTGTGATAAGATAACATAAAGGAATATCTGTGTTTATCCAGCAGCGTTTTTGTGCAAAGGTCCTTTGCTGGGCAGTTATGGCATCTTGTGCACGAACTGTCAAAACATTCAGGGTCAGATAAAATCCAGCTGCTGGCACTGCACATGCTGCCATCTACATCTGTGAACTTTACTGGAATGTAGGGAAACTGTTTTATATGGGTCAGGTTAGGCAGAGTGACTCATAAGAAGAAAAAATTCACAAGAGCAAATTGTGTGGTTTGCAAAGAGGGTGCAGTTCAGTGGGTCACCAGCAGAGGGACACAACACTGTCCATTTATTCACAACAAAGCCAACAAGGAGCAAACTGAACATAACTGTCCAACCCAGGGTCTTCACGACTGTGTCAGACGGGTGTTCTGTCCAGTTGCGTTGCCTGACACCGTGAACTCAGAGGGCTGTGTGTAGGAAGGCAAGTATGTAAAAACAACTGTGTATAAGACACGCTATACACAGTCGAGCCTTTATTAACAGTTATTTTTCTTTATGTGCGTATAAACAATACATGCTGTGTGTTAATATGGCCCTGTGAACGTGGGTTAAACACATGAAGGGCCGTGAAACCACTGTTCAGTGGTTTTGTGCAGCGGTCACAGGAGAAAACTATTTGAGTGCACTGCGGCTCCAGAAGCGATGGGAGTGAAAGCAGCTCCAGATAAAACCAAAGTCAAGCTGTTTGTGCTCAGAGCTGGACGAGACATGAGGATGAGAAAAGAGACGACTATTCAAGAATTTCAGTTATTGCAAACTCATAAATTTGCTTCTACAAGCAGGCGGTAATTTAAGACACTAATAAGATGGGAGTTCAGTCAGAGAGAACTGGGCTTTCTGCTGGAATCTTCTCTGGAATTCTTGGGAATAAACCATCCCATGAACATGTAAGTTACTTCTAACGCTAGATTTATTATAGGTTTCCACATTTTACTGCCCCACGTCAGTGACTTCTGAAGAGCGCAGCTTCCAACTGCCTTCAAGCAGCTTGTTGCACAGGACTTTAAAAAGGTCAGGTTTCTCTTTGAAACTGCATTTTGGTAAATTCCTGTGTAGCGACAGTAAATCTCAACGATGGGTAAACCAGAAGAAACTGGTTACACATCGTCTCATCAGCGACAAGGAATGAAAAAAAGCCCATTTAAGATCATTTCTAAAGCTGCAAACCCTAAATTTCAAATGCAAGAGCACAGACTTGTTTTGTGCTGAGCTCATGTGACAGAAAATATGTGTTAAGATCAAATCTGTACAACCTCAGTAGGATTTCCAACACTGTATGAGTTGCTGTTTAAATATTACAAAAAATAAGACTATTGTGATGCCATGATAGACCATTAATACGACGAAACATTTTGCCAGTGACTTGAGACTGCAGGTTGTTTAGTAACTGAGTGATGAGTCATTTAATAGATCAGGAGTTATAGAAAGTCACAGCTACACACACACACACAAACACACACACAGAGCATACAAGATGCTGTAGGGTAAAAGAAGAAAGTGTGTCCTCCTCTGTGTGCATCTAAGACTCCATTCTGATTGGCTGCTTAAGGGATGGAGAACAGATCTTTGTGCGCATGAGCAGAACTTGCTTATGTAACCTTAGTGGGTCAAACACTGGCGGTCTTATTGTCTTTGACACAAAGACAAGCATTTACTTCACCCTTCTGCTCAGACATTATGGTAGACAAAATGAATGCCATATTTAAATATCTGTTCCCAGCTCTCTTGCTTCAGCTCACGTCGCTGCTGTTTACGTTTCATGCTGAACCTACCCGTGCCCAGAGGGTGCAATGAAGTATAGACAGCAGTGAACTCTGTTGTCTGGCATGGATCTCCGGTTCACCCTCGACTCCGCATTCAGGAAGTCCTCACACTTACTGTCAATGTAATTTATGACAGGCTGCCAACTAAGAACATGGAGGAAAAGACGTCAGGGGAGATGACTGAGAAATGAAGAACAAACGTAGTGTACAAGTTTGTTGGCACTTCTCACCAATTACTGTTGTCCACTGCGTCTCCAAAGCCTGGTGTGTCCACAATGGTAAGAGTCAGCTGGACCCCTCCTTCCTTGATCAATACTTTGGACTGCTCGACCTGAAACCAACAAATATAAAACACTTACACTTGTAATTATTTGTTGCTGTGCACAGATAATCTCACAGTTTAATACAGTATAATGAATCTGCCCACAAACACTGGCCTACATGGCTAAAAATATGACACTTTCTTCTCCCACTCAGGGCCGTGATGATGCATCATCATCATACACCCACACATCCCAGACCAAAATCAGCTGGGAGTGAGTAAGGAATTAAACCAAAACTAACTCCCATCTACATGCAGCTAGAACTTGTAATGAATAAATACCATTATAAATACCGTTATCTTACTATATTGATATAAAAAACAAACAAACAAAAAAAAAACTACTGTAATAATGTACTGGAACATCCCTTAAATTAGCTGGGATGTAGTTGCAGCTCAGAAACTGAGTCATGCAGCAAGAGAACACAAAGTCAAACTGTTTTGGGTGTTACTGTAGTTCAGTTTCAGGGACTATGCCAATTACACATCAAGCTTATACTTGAGCTGCATCTCACCAAGCTGTGACTGGTGGGCACTAGTTGGAATCTTAAAATTGCAGAAAAACTGTTAGACAACATGTACATTTTCTGTTGTAGTCTCACAAACACGTGATTTAGAAACCAGAGTTGCGTTTAGAGCAGCCATTTTAAAAAAATAGACCATTTTTAAAACCAACACTGAATTCTTGGTGGTACAAGAATATTGTTTTGAATGTTGCAAAAATTGTGTTGTCCAACTCTGCTAGTGTCATACCAGCCTCGGCTTGCTTTGTATCCACTTCGATAGCTGCCTCCAAGTTTATAATTTTTATAATTTTAATTTTCTGATGGGAGTGCAATTTTGAAGTGAAGACAGGTTTAGACCAGGTTTTATGAATAATCATCCATCCATTATCTTTTACCCGCTTCTTCCTTTTTGGGTCACGGGGATCACTGGTGCCTATATCCAGCGTCACTGGGTGAGAGACAGGGGACACCCTGGACAGGTCTCCAGTCCATCACAGGGCCACATAGAGACAAATGAGACAAACATTCATTCACTCACTCACACCTAGAAACAATTTAGAGTTACCAATCAGCCTAACGTGCATGTTTCTGGTCTGTGGGAGGAAACTGGAATACATGGAAAAAACCACGCATGCACGGAGAGAACATGCAAACTCCACCCAGAAAGACCCCTGGACCAGAATTTGAACCGGGGGCAAACTGCTCGCTGAGAGGCAGCAGCTTCACCAACTGTGCCGCCCCAGTAAATCATTGTCACACACATTTTCTGAACTTGTTAAATACATAAAACTTGACATATCTTGATTCTTGCTCAATATTCCACATGGAAACATCTAACAAAGTTAAGTCAGTTCCTCTAGTCTAGACGGTTTATTTTTGCCGAAACGTTTTTCGTCTGCAACAAACAGTCATATAAATGGCACATAGAGCTAGACAAAAGACCAAATGTAAAAAAATAAAAAAAAATCCAGAGGACCTGACTTAACTTTGTTGGTTAAAACTCAACACCTCTGACTCATACAACCCCTGTGAAAGTAGGACATTCTGGAGACTCCTTAATGAACACCATTCACCAACTACCTGGAGGACAGTAAGGCTGTACCTTTAGATGTCAATCTGAGAACAGTAGGAATATTCTAATGATTTAGAAGGGACAGCTAGCATTTCAAGACTTTAATGTTCTGTTTTATGATAATCATCTGTGATGTTTTATCTTCATGTATCCACGGCACAAAATCTTTAGAGTATAAACTTACAGTGGTAAAATCTTTCTAGAGTCTATAAAGATCAAGAAAGTATTACATTACAGTACTATGCTAAAGCTCTTAGGTTTTTCAGAAAATCCTAAGTTATTTCCACTTTATGTGTTCTTTAACAACGCTATTAAAAAAGAGCATGCACACTGTGCACAGAATGTTGAGCACTATTTTAGAGAGCCCTTTAAACTCTGGTCGAGTTCTACAGAGAGCATTACAATGCATTTCTAATCCACCAGTTCACATTTACACATGCATTCATAAATCAATTTTAAGTCTACTCTATCAAACACTGGGGGTTTTTAGAAGAATATGCAGAAAATTTGATCAGCTGCCTTTTTTCTACAAGTGCTGTTCACACACGCACTTCACAGGAGGAGATTTGGACCTCGTTTCTCAGCTGGAAATAAAGAGGTTTGAAGGGGAGTTGTCTAGAGTGAGTAGAGGGAAAACATTATGCTAAAAGTACAGCTAGGAAATGTCTGTTTTGTTCACAATTTATCCAGAATAGAGAATGAGTGCCCTTGCTGTGCATTTTTTTGTGTACATATTAGTTCCAGATGTATTTGAACACATCCAAACTATCATTAAACAAACAAGTCTGCAGAAGAGAGTACAAAAGAAGCAACTCCCTGCAGCACACACAGGCAAATCCTGCAAAAGAATGCTCTATTCACACACTCATCTGGCAGGTTTCCCATTTTATACTTGGGAGTTGGAAGGAAAATCTTTGCAAGAAGTCTGTCGCAAATGTTATATAGACATTTGACATTTCACATGCCACTCCTCAGAAGGACTCAAACGAGCTTATGATTCATTCTGCTGCAGCCAGAGAGAGGCAAATCAAACACTGACATCATTTGTAGGGAGCCCTTCATTTTAATACGCAGTCTATTTTCCAAACTTTTTCTTGGCAAACAGGTGTTTTAATGACTCAGGTTCAAAGCTATTTTATAAGATACAATTTTATTTTTTTGTAATTTAAATCAAGTTTCACTAAAACGGTACAGTTTTATTAGCAACTATTCAAAACAGAGGATATTGCACACAAATTTAAAGAACTGATTTGGGCAACTGCTTCATCAACAGAACTGCACAGAAAATAAAGCAGATTAAATGCAGTATACAAGAGTATATATAGTACAGTATACTGATAAGTTAAAAAAAATTAGCAAGTTGTTTGAGGGTAAGAAAGAAAACGAAAAAAAAAAAAGGTTTAGTCTAATCCATTGTTTCCTGAAGCGTGTCTTTGCTCCGTTACATACTTTCACAAGCCCATCAAGTTATTTTAGGATCACCCTTTAAACTTGAACTACAGCCCTTTAACTCAAACACAAACATTCCTCAGTTTCCACAAACCTCGAGATAATCTGTCAGACTTTATAACGGAGCGCATATACCACACACCAAAAGTCATTTGACGAATTTGAACTTTATTGAGTGCCCAGTGTGTGCGTTTAAATGTGTTTGTGCAAAAAGTGTTTGTGCGTGAAATGTCAGCCATCTCAAAACCAAATGTGCTATTTTCAACGTTTCTGTGAAGAAAAACAGATTGAGAGAAAACCTCAAAAATTCCCCTTCAGGCTGTAAACCATCATTTAAAAGCAATATGATCTGGGGGGATGTGAGTGAGCGACAAAAACATAGAAAATTGTTCTGAAATATAAATACTTGGAGCTGGTCTGCCTCAGACCACAGAACCTACATCTCACATGCCTACAAACACCAACTTTTACTTCAGGACAGCATGTAAAGCCATGCTGAGCTCATAGTGTGCAGGGAGATGGATGTTCCTAAGATTTACAGACTCAAACTCAAACACAATGCATTCAAACTGTTCCCTTGCATCAACAAATAAAATTAAACTGCTATTTAACAGCAATGCCGGTATAGCTTATGGACCACATGACATTTTAATGAAACTGGCATTGTTGGAACGTTCATCTACAACTGATTAACATTGGGAGCCAATCTGATTTAATAAGGCTGCCACATCCAACTGACTAAAAAAACAAAAGCATAAAAAATGCCAATAAGTCAGTTTTCTAGATATTGACCTTAAGTTTGTTGTGGTTGTAGCTGAGAATAGGCCTTTTACAATAACAAATTTTGCTGTGCGATTAATTGTCTCAGAAATTATTGCGATAAACGATAATATTGATTGAAATTTAACAATAATCAATTGTCAAATTTTATAAGAAATGTTGATTTGTTTGGAGTGTAGTACCTTTTTTGACCACCTGATGGCAGTATAAGACTGTTTGAACCAAAGGATGGACAGTTGAGCTGCGTGTCTTAAAGAAAAATGGGAGGGAGGGCCCTTGACGTGACATGGGCTGACATGGCGACTGCTCGGTGATTTGAGCTCTTTAGCATAGCATTGTTCACACAAAGCTTTTAATAAAAATTCAGTAAACACATTCTCAGTTTAAAAAAAAAGGTTTGTAGGCTCAGTCATCCAGGTAGATGATAAAAGTTTTCAGCATTTTTTTTGCAGAGAAAAACAACTTTTTACACCAAGGCACAGGTTTTCAACCTTGCAAATTATAGTCAAAACGGAGGTTTATTCCTAAGGTCGGCCTGTTAGCTTAGCTCGTAGCTTACCTTCTCAGCTTAGCTGCTTTTAACTGTCCATGAACACGATTTTGACAGTTAAAACAGATTTTAAAGAGAAAAGAGAAAGGGAGGGGTCAGTGAAGAGCACTGGAGCTGAGCCTAGTCTTCAGTAAAAAAAGAGAGAGACACGAAGAAACAATAAAGCCAGTACATGAAAATGAGGCCAATAATTTTCATTCATCATGCGATTAATTGATTTATTGTTTATCGTGACAGGCCTAGCTGAGACAATCCCAGTCTCAATTTTGCCATTATATATTTCAAGTACTGTTAGCAAAATATCTCATGAACTACTGAACAGATTCTAATAAAACATTCCGGAAAGTCATTAGTTGTCCATCTACATGTGATTAACGTATTTTCCGGGCTATAAGTTACACTTTCTTTAATTCATAGCTTGGCCAGTCCTGTGACTTAGACCGAAGTGACATATGTTTTTTTTTTCCCCTATTCATGATGTACTTTTTGATTGATGCGTTAAATGTTCATTCATGCTGACATGAACCAAAGAGTAAACATTACCATTTGCACCTGTGAGAGGGCCCTCTAGGCTTTTAACAACTAAATGTTGTTCCGCTACCGCTGGGGG
>JARVGQ010000002.1:12868895-12880227 GCA_031762355.1 Hypsolebias martinsi | reverse complement strand
TGTGTGTGTGTGTGTGTGTGTGTGTGTGTGTGTGTGTGTGTGTGTGTGTGTGTGTGTGTGTGTGTGTGTGCACACGCGCATGTGTATGTGTGTGTGCATGTGTGGTGGTTGGGGAAGTTAAGGTTGGTGGCTAATTGAGTGAACAGGAGATTATAAAGGTCCTAAACTGGATATTAAATAATGTGGGGCCCCTTTTGCTGTATCTCGGTTTCAGGTGCAGATGCGGCAGGCCATGAGTGGAATACTGAAGAGAAAATTTGACGAGGTGGAAGCCTCCTCCTCCCCGTGCTCTTCTGTGCGGGAGTCTGATGATGAGGTCTCCTGCAGCGAGAGTGGGGATAGCAGCGACAGCGTTAACCCCTCTGCCTCAGATCCTTTCACCCGTGAGTGTCTGGTTCCTATGCATGCATTAGTTTCAGTTCAGCAAAAATCATTCCACATAAAACAAAGCTGAAGCACCAAAAGCAAAATTATTTTTACGTTGTTTTTTTGTTTTTGTTTTTTTTTTATTCTCAGAGCCAGCCTAATTTATTCCTCACCATTAATACAAGATACAGGTCAAACATAATAAAGCTGCACGTCTGCTGATAAGGGAGCATCGTATGAATTTAAAATTGTGGTTGTGCATTGGAGAGAAAAAGAGGCCGGTGCGAGGACAAAGGGGAAGCGTGCACAGACAGCCTCCCTCATTAGGAGCATTGACAACGCACAGGTCAACCAGATGAATGAGCTGATGTCAAGCTGTGTGTGTAACACTGCTGCTACTGTACCTGCACTGCAGATAAACTGCTCTCTAACAACTGAAGAACAGCCAAACACACCATTAAAAAAAATCCAGCTTTGGATCAAATAGCTCTTTTTAAAAAGGAATTTGAATATAGAGCCCAAATGAGTAGGATTGTCAAAAATGAGGGTTGCAGTTTTGTGCTATTGTTGCTAAGAAAAGGTTTAAGACTTAATGAAAATATATTTAATTATGAATCAATTAATGTTTTGGTTACAAATGTGGTAAAGTAAAAGAACAGTTAAAAACACAAATGATGGAGGCATAATGAATGTACACAGCCTTAGAGGCATGTTTAAAAGCACACCAGTCACACAGAAAAATACATACAAAATGAACAGCCTCAATAAAACTAATAAACTTTACATATTTTTAGTAAAAATGATGCAGATTTTTGGGAATTCCGAATGGAATATTATTTTGCTTCATGACTTATTTGCTAAATTTGAACAGAATAAAGGAATTCAAATACATTTTTAAATGATCTTGCTGATAAAGAAACTTAATGGCTGAAATAAAAAAAATACTAATCATAATTGCATTGCATTTGGCTTAAAATGTTTTTCTTTTGCAGTCAAGCCTACTTGGCTTAAATCCTACATTTGCTTGGGCATACCTGTTTGCTGCACTGATGCTAGATCTTAAATTATAGATATGAAATTAGTATTAGCAACATATTACATATTTATATATTTTTTTCCCTATTTTATGTTTCTTTGGTGTGCCTTTATGCCTGCTCTTTTCTGTCTCCTATTGTACTGAAGCTGTCTGAATTTAAAGTTATCATGCTCACTTAAATATATATCAAGTTTGTTACATGAACAATAAAATGTTTAACAATGTTTCAGTTTATAACAATTTTAAATGATACTATAAATGATATAATTTGTTTTCTAAGCTCTTGCTGTTGTGGTTAATTCATTTCAAAGGTTGCAAATATTTTTTTTCTCCACATTTACATCAGTTGAGACGTCTACAATTGAGAATCCACTGGAAATCTGCAAATGTAGTTGTTGGTTTAGTAGGTTATGATCACAGCTGAGATAAGAAGAATCTTCACTCCTCTTTTTTTTTTTTTTTTTTTTTAAACAAACGTTTCAATGGTAGAGAGATTCCACTGTAATTCTTTATTACACTGAATGAAAATGTAGGCCCTATCAAAATTCAATATCAATTACAAAAGAGAAGTTTTAAACGCTATCATATGGACCAATGGGTGAATGAACAGCTGAAGTTGAACTTGAATAAAAAAATAGCAGCACTGCGTTATTTTTTTTTTCTTTGAACAGTATAATGATGTGCTAACGTTTGAGAGGGGAATTGTATAAAACAACACATGCATGTTAGTGAGCATGCGCACATTCATGCAACTTTATATGTTTTATGTCGTTTAGACTGATGAAAACCTGCTCTGATCATTTGCCTCAGTATGACAACTTCTCTGAAGATCATGTCCTTATTACATTGAGTGGAGAATTGCAGGAACCAGATGGTTTCTATTTGTCCTTTCTGTTTGGGGGATGTGTGTGCGTGTGTGTATGTGTATGTGTAGAAAAGAGGGGGTAGGAGCGGTGGCATGAACACTGGGAACGCTGCTGTTCTGTGCACCCCCCCCTTGTTGAGCTCTTCTTAAAAAGACACACAGGGGAACCGCTTGGCAAGCAGAACGGCTGAAGAATCTGTGCTAAGTTCAAGAAACATGCTGCAAGCTGTTCTGTTATTATTGGCAAGACAGAAACAATGCCTTATTGTAGGCAACGCTGTGATTTGAAGACTGTAACTTTATTTTTCTCCAATTGTCACAAAACACAACTTAAAATTAGAAATGTCTGCCCTGTACCACCTATTTCTTTTCAACAGTCCCATTTTCCCTTGCAGCTGACTCAATCCTGAAGCGAGAGAAGCGTCTGCGTGCGAGGAGAGTGCATTTTGAGAATGTGACGGTGTACTACTTCTGCCGGCGGCAGGGCTTCACCAGCGTGCCCAGCCAGGGCGGCAGCACACTGGGCATGTCCAGCAGGCACAGCTGGGTCAGGCAGTACTCCCTGGGGGAGTTTGCCCAGGAGCAGGAGAGGATCCACAGAGATATGCTCCGAGACCACTTGAAGGAGGAGAAACTCAACTCTGTCAAACTCAAGGTAAAAAAAATGTGTTTTAAACTTGTCTTTGAACACAAAAAATACATTAAAAACAGCTCCAAAATTAATATTTTAACAACATTTTAAAGACAAATTTCCAGTAGAATCCAGTTTAAGTCTTTGGTCTAAGAAATTATTGGTTTAAAATAAATACTTTGTCACTTGGTTCCCCTTTTTGTCATCCAACCCTCCCAGTGTCAGGACTCATAGAAAAATGTGAAATATATATATTTTTTCCTTCTTTCATTTTAAATGCCACCAGTTGCTTATCTTTCTTTGCATTTGGTTTATCTTTAGACTCACTTGCAACTAAACAGATGTTGTTAAATAATTTATATTGACTAATTTGGTTGAAAACCTAATTTAGTTAACCTTTAGTTATTAACGGGTAAAAAATTATCTTGTTTTAATTACAGTATTTCCAACTAAGTTTTACATTTTTCGAATTACTATTCTGTAACTGTTGGGTCAAATGTACAAAATATTTTATTTGAAGAATTTTTTTTCTATTAAAAAAACTGTGTTTCTGTATTTTCTTTTTAAAATATACATAATAAAAATATCTGAAATAATTAAATATTGCAAAAAGTAGGCGACATCAAAGGTATACAAAAAACATCACCATTCTTTTTATGTTTGTAATAGTTCAGCTTTATCAGACAAAATAAATGTAAGGCAGTCTATCAGAAAAATAGGCCATTAAATTATCATAAAACCTTTAAGACTGAGATATTTTAGTCTGTTTGAGATATTATATATTACATATTGTCTACTTCAGATTTTATTTATTGTCCAAATTTTTTGAGGTTCAAAATAATATTAGGGATGTTTGTGATGCTGAGTTTCTAACCTCATAACTTTTACAGTTGATAAATTAAATCACATGGACATACATTGCTTTTAAGTAAAGCTTGATTGTTCATTTACATGTTTGTTTGTTTTTTAATTAACATTCAGGTTACATTTTAACCCATTTCACAGAAAATTGAACTCAGATATATTTGTAAAACAATGTAGCTCCATAATCCATGAGACAACAAATAAAAGTAGAAAGTTCCTGGAGAAACTTTGATGGGGACTGCCACGCTGCTGACTATTTTAAATTTTGATTTGACAGTACTATGTTTTCGGGTTCACTCTCAACTACCACAATACCAAATTTCAACCGAATAGCTCTAAAAATGGCTACCATATATTTTCCCTTTTGGCTAAGGTGGCCATCTTGGATTTTTTATTTGGATTCTGTACGTGATGGGAAACAATCTGGTTGTTTTTAGCTCAGGCAAACATCTTGGTATTTTGATTTGCGTTAGGAATGTATGAAAATTAGCTCTCAGCTATGACCAGAGCAAATGTCAGCTCAATATCTCAAAGAATGGTTAAATTATAACAGCTGTTGAGTTCTGTCAGGCATTTTGAATGAGAAAAATGGCTTATTTGTTTACAAATTACATCGCCATGGAAACTCAAAATGCCAATAAAATTAATAGCACACATTACGTACGGTGATGAGCCGGTCATTTGGTTGTAACATTTGTTGGGGTACACATTGCTGTTTGGGCTACATTAACATTGACAGAAGAAGCTATAAAGTTAAGAAATCCTAAGTCCGGTGGATAATAATAGGTGCTGCCTTAGTAGGCAGTCCCCAGTAACTATCAATTATTTGGGTTGTACAAGTTTCAATAGATGTTTTAAAAATCTAACAATGGATAGTTTTATATTTTTGTATCAAAATGGTATTTTTCCCAGTCAAATGTTTCCACAGTATGAGCTAGGTTCAGTCTTCAGGCTTGAACCAAGTCTTTTTACGATCATGTCTTAATGTTTTCCCATTTTATTTCTCAGCTGACCAAGAACGGCACCGTGGAGTCTGAGGAGGCCGACACGCTCACAGCGGAGGACATCTCTGATGATGACATCGATCTGGACAACACAGAGGTTGATGAGTACTTCTTCTTGCAGCCTCTTACCACTAAAAAGCGCCGAGTGCTGCTGCGCTCCTCGGGGGTCAAGAAGATCGACGTGGAGGAGAAGCACGAGCTTCAAACCATTCGCATGTCCAGGGAGGACTGTGGCTGCGACTGCAGGGTTTTCTGTGACCCAGAGACCTGTGCTTGCAGCATCGCAGGGATCAAGTGTCAGGTACATCCCATAATGCACACATCTATGATTCTGTCTTGTGAATAAAATTATATTTAGACGAGGGAAAAAAGGAATGTATGTATGTTAATGATGCACCATATGGTGAATGTTGTGCTCCTCTCAGGTGGATCGAATGTCATTTCCATGTGGCTGCACTAAAGAAGGTTGCAGCAATTCAGCTGGAAGAGTGGAGTTTAATCCCATCCGTGTCCGGACCCATTTCCTACACACCATCATGAAGCTGGAGCTGGAGAAGAGCCGTGAGCAGCAGCAGTCATCCTCAACCAACGGTTACTGTGGCAACGCTAATGACTCGGGAAGCGGAAACCCCTTTTCAGAGGCGCAGCACCGGTTGGAGTACTCGCTAACCGACTCCGTCCCTCAGACGGCCAGTATGCACCTGCCCGCTGCAGATGAGATGGAGGAACCACTAGATGATGAAGATGATGACGAGGAAGAAGATGAAGAGGAGGAGGAGGAGAATGAAGAAGAGGAGGAGGACAGCAGCAGCATTTGCAGTGGGCTGTCTGACTCCAGCACACAGAGCTTGGCTAACAGTGACTCTGAGGATGAGGAGAGGGACGATGAGGGTGCAGAGAAGTGTGCGAATTTTGAGGATGACTTGACGACGCCTGCAGTTTCTCACACCGAAGTGGTGCCGTTGTCCTCTGTGATGTGTTACAGTGATGGCTCTGTGGGACACGACCACATCAGTGGAAACCCGTACTTGATGAACTCTTCTTCGGCTGAGTACTATCAGCTGGGGAACCCCAGTACAGACTTGAACAGTCAAACCAGTCAACCCAGTGAATCCTACAGGGAAGCCTTAGAATTCCAAGATCCAGTCACTACGACCAACGGTAATGTGGTGCAAGGACCATTCAGCCTGTCTGCCGAGCAGTACATAGGCTACTCTAATCAGACAGAGGACCAGTACTCAGCCAGTCACCATTTTACTCTAAATGGTGGCCCTCCTGCTGCCCCGTTGACCAGTTACACACCTGACCAGAACAACAAGGTGCTGTCCAAGGCCGTGTTTGCGGAGCAGACGGAGAACCAGAACGAGACACAGTTTCAAAACTACCTTAACAATAACGGTCAAAGTTCCTTCAGCAGTCACAGTGCATGTGTGACAGATGAGCAGCCTCCAAAGGAGCCAAGTGCTAATGGACATTCTGACCTAACCTTACTAGCAAAAAATGCAAATAACCTTCCTTTACCAGACCATTGCCCTGAGGTCACAGCTATCTGAAGGGCCCATCTTATAATAGTGTTCATTCATGATTATGTCTTCACTTGAGTCTGACCAAGTTGTGTTTCTAGCAAACAAGATTGTTGCTTTTTTTCCCCCCACTTTCACAATAATGTAGGCCTGTCACGATAACAAATTTTGCCGGGCGATTAATTGTCTCAGAAATTATTGCGATAAACGATAATATTGTTTGAAATTTGGCAATAATTAGTAATTATTGTCAAATTTAAGAAAAAAAAATAATTTGTTTTGCATGTAGTCCCTTTTTTGACCACCGGATGGCAGTATAAGACTTTTTGATCCAAAGGATGGATAGTGAGACGTCGAGCAGCGTGTCTCCTTAAGAAAAATGGGAGGGAGGCCCCTTGATGTGACATGGGCTGTCGCTCTGTTTTTCGGTTCTCAAAATGCCGGATGCTCGGCGTGGTTTGAGCTCTTTAGCATAGCATTTTTCACACAAAGCTTTTAATAAAAAGATCAGTAAATAAGTTCTCAGCGTCTTTTTGCAGAGGAAAAACAACTTTTTACACGACGGCACGGGTTTCAACTGTGAATTTTGGAGACGAGAAGACGGAGGGTTTTTTTCCCTGAGGTCGGCTTGTTAGCTTAGCTCGTAGCTTAGCTTCTTGGCTTAGCTGCTTTCAAAAACGTGATTTTGAATGGTTAAAATGGATTTTAAAGAGAAAAGAGAAAGGGATAGGGTCAGTGACAAGCACCGGAGTTGACAAGCATTTTGTCATCCAGTGTCTTCAGTAGAGACATGAAGAAACAATAAATGAAAACTAGGTTGATAATTTTAATTTATCATGCGATTAATTGATTTATTGTTCATTATGACAGGCCTATAATAATGTTTAAAGCAATTTACAAAACAGTCCATTCATCTGTAACTATAATACCATATGGTTTGCAGTGGAAACCATTTTGAGGAACGGTTCAACGCCAACACAAAGCAGATAAGAAAAATAACATTTATTTCATGCTGTGCAAAGTATTCTGTAACTTCTGAAGTAAAGTTCTAACTTTCAGCAGATATTGTACTGTAGATTGAACTTTTCTATGTCTGCTGTATGTGTGAAATGTGCAACCAAAAAAAGGTTTAATGTCAGTTTATTTATTGTAGCTTAAAAGTGGAAATGTTTTGATAAAACATGCATGCAGTTTTAGAAATCTTGGTGACATTTGTGGAAAAATATATATTTGTTTTGTATCAATGTAATGAAAAAAAAGTGCTGTACTCAAAATGTATATTTCTCCTTTTTGTTTGTGGCATAATTTAACGCTTTTCTATGAGTCTGAAAAGCATTTAAAAAAGCCTTTGGGATACAAGATGAACAGGCATGTCAATATAAAGCTCTTTGCACTGAAAGTATGTGAAGGGGTCCAGTGGCATGAAGTGGGTTTTACGTTTCTAACCCTTCACTTTAAAAATACACACATACGGTAATTAGCACATGTCACTACAAATGAATAACAGGGATTTTAATAAAGCGGTCGGTATATTTAGTGGAGGAAGCTTGATAGACAGGCGGTGACTACTTAAGAAAATCTGTTTAAGAACTAAGAGGTTTATTTATGTGGATTGGATAAAAATCTGTTTGTCCTTCTGAAGTGCAATAGATGTATCCAGGCTGTCCTGTACTTGTACACATTTTTTTTCTAAAGCGCCACAGGATTTACTAACAAACACTATTACAGATTCTTCAATAAGTATGGTGGAAACAAACGCTCAAAGTTGACAATCAAAGCTTATTTTCAAGCATGATCCCACAAATCAGCAGTAAAATTAACCCAAGACATCCTGTCAGCCATAAAAAATAACTGAAAAGCAGATCTTAGAAAAAAATGTAAAAAGAAAAGCAAAAAAAATACATATTTTCATATAACTGACAAGCCCCTCCGAAATGACTGATCAGCAACGTTATACCGTATTTTTCAGACTATAAGGCGCACCAGATTATAAGGCGCATTAAGCGAAACAAAAGTCAGATAAGTCAAACTTCATTCAACTCATTCACAATAACCACATGAAATCAGTTTGAGGTCAGTAAACACAACCAGAAATAATACATAAGGCGCACTGGATTATAAGGCTCACTGTCGATTTTTTAAAAATATTAAGATTTTAAGTGCACCTTATAGTCCGAAAAACACGGTACTTTCACAAAAAGCTCAGCTGTATGGCTTATTGTTCCTGCATGAATACAAACATTTGCTTCTTTTTGCAAATATCTGCAGCTTCTTCATAATCAAAAGGTTTAGTGCTAAAGATTTTGTGTTTGTTGATTAGCATTGGAAGTGAACACGACTTTCAGTCAAAGGCATCAACATAAGCGCTTATCGATACATTTTTTTGCCAAAGTGTACAGTATAAGGCGGCTCCTTCCAGTGACACTACATCCTGTTTGGATTCTTTTTCCAGTATTTATTATGAATGAAACAAATATTGAAATGTGTATTTATTGTGCTTTACTAAAGTAAAACTGATTCGCTATCTTAATATTGTCTTTTGTTTCAAGTGAGTTGTAAATGCTTCACGTGCCCGGTTTATTTAATTTGGTTTTCTATTTGGTGAAATGCAGACAATTTGCACAAAATGGTACTTTTGTTTCGAATGTTTGGTTTCCAAATGTAAATAGAGCCAACATGGTTTTCAAATAAATTTTATAAAAAGTATTTTTTGGTGTCAATCACTTATGCTTTTGCAGAACAAACGTTACATAAATGTGCTATTTCTATGTGCACTGCGCCCTCTGCAGGCTACAGGGGTCAATAAGACAAGGTGGAACCACCCAACAGAATTTATTTTACTCAAAATAACATCTCATCATGGCACGGTAACACTAAACTGCTTCCATTTGACAAAAACAAACATTCACTCATCTTTAACCAGTCAAAAAGATTATTTCACAGTCATCTAATCACCAGTGCTTGCACCAAAATATACATTTGTGGACTCTTGACAAGATGCACACAAGAAGACAGCTTCAGGCATTTGATGAAGTTTGTTTTTTGTGAATACTTTCTTAATGTCTTTCTAAAAACAATACATATTTGTATAATAACTAAAGATGTTGATTCAGCTAAGAGATGTTTAAGAGTGAAATGTGTTTGTATGCTAACAGATGAGTAGACGTTGCACAAAAAAAAAAAATAATTTAACACCTGTTAAGTCCAAACACTTGTCTAAACTGATATAAAATTAGCAATTCCCTTTCTCTTTAGATAAAAAAAAAAGATTTAAAAAGCAGAAAATAATAAAATAAAAAGATAAAATACTAGTTAAAAAAAACATGCCATCAAAAGCACTGGACAGTTCCAAATAAATGATCTTATGCTTTAAAGAATATACTGTACTTCAATGTGTCAATGCTTGTCGCACGTGTGTTTCTGCCTTTTCCTTTCTGTCTCTTTGGTGCATCACATAGTCAGCTTGAACCTCTTGTCTGTCCCACTTAAAGTATAGGTTGACTTTAAATATTGCATATTTGGATTGTGAAGCTATTAAGACATGTAAAACATAAAAAAAGAGGCACTTGTCTAATGTGCATCTTAAATGCTGCAAGAACTGTTGACTTCCTTGTAACAGTGGCACATGATGGTTTCTTCTAAAGTCCAGACGTTCCAGCAGCAGTAGTAGTTCAGTTCTTCTAAGTATAAAAATAAATTAAAATTCAAAGAGGTTACTGATCTTAAAAAAATGCATAAATTATAGAATACTTGTGTCCTAGTATGCTCGTGCATACAAAGTAGACATGTTTTAAGTAGTGTTTTGCACACTTAGATGAAGGACCAGTGCTGGTATCTGTCCGAGGGGTTGCACAGAGCCAAAGAGGGAAGCTCGTGACGAGCAGTCAGACACATGCTCCATCCTGGTAAGTAGAGCAACTGGTTCTAAATGCAGAAAGAATAAAATATTACTTCTTTGTAAACATAGCAACATAATCCAGGTATCTGGAATCACAAACTGGTTTGCTTGAAAGGGGAAAAAAAAAAAAAAAAAAAGAAGCAAACTCACATCTTTCAGTTCCCATCTCTGTTCTGCTCCCACTAATGTATTCCTGCTTTTGTACTGGCAGTCTTCCAGCTTCACGGCCACCTCTGTGGCGTGCAAACACAGCTCCTTCTGAATGTTGTGTCTAATCTCTAGATGTGTGGAGTACTCAAAATACTAAGGAATTAGGAAAAAAAAAAAGATCAGGTGATGTGGCTGAAGTGCGAACTACAAGGTTTGGCCAAAAGCAATTGAAGCAACATTTTCTTCCTGACCTGGTTTCCTCCAAGTCCATGACATGGGTACATAATCAGTGGTTTTCCCCCCTCGTTGTTCTCCCCAGCATCCAGACATGAGGCTTTGCCCACATTTTTAACCTACAGAAAGAGAGAAGGGGGAAAAGGAGAGCAGTGAGAGGAAACAAAATGAAAAACCAACATCCAGCACAAGCTGTTCAAACAACTTGAGCCTCTGAAGTGTTTTCAGTGGTGTTAAATTGGAACAGCCTTGCACCCTCAGGAGGTCCCAAAGTGGAAACCTACAGCAACTAGACAGAACTTTGAGATTTGGAAAGGAGGGAGAGATCTTGGTAGGTTGTGTGAGCTCACCGAGCCGAAGAGGAGCGGGTTGAGATCAGGCATGAAGACTTCTGGGTAAACATTCTTCAAAAACCACGAGAAGCTTTTGCACTGCAGCCGCTCTCTGAGGTCCACGCGGGCGGAGATGTCTCCAAAATTTCTCTGTTAGAAAAGATATCAGGAAGAACTAAACAAATCCTGATGTGCTGAGTTTATTTTGAAACATGATGAAAAAAAAAATTTGCATAGCCTAGACAGTTTAATTTGGGGGAAATATTTAATATGAACAGTTAAAAAGAACTTGCTTGTTCTTGTTTTCATTCCCAGGTTTAAATCTGTTAAAACAATTGTCTAAAGAACTGGGAAATGGTTGTTTCCACTCAAAAAAAAAAAAAAAAAAAAAAAAAAAAAAAAAAAAAAAAAAAAAAATGGGGGGGGGGG
>JARVGQ010000002.1:12853041-12868885 GCA_031762355.1 Hypsolebias martinsi | reverse complement strand
CACCCCACACCCCCCCGGGGGGGGGGGGGGACATAAAACAGAATGAATGCATTCAGGCAGTTTTAATACAACCACTCTTATTCACGGTCAAAGGTCTTTTAGAAAAGGATCATTTTAAATTTGATGCAAACTACAGAACCCCTAAATCACACACAGAGAAAATTAAGCAAACAAGATAAAAACAAAGTGCAGTGTGTACTACACTGCCTGGCCAAAAAAAAAAAAAAAAAGTTGCCACCTGGATTTAACTAAGCAAATAGGTACGAGCCTCCTATTGGATAATTACTGCATGGGGGATTATCTTTCAGCTGGCAACACATTATTTAACCCCAACTGGTGCAATGAGTTGCTTCTCATTTCTTAAACAACCATGTGGAAAGACACATAATGTGGTCGTGGAAAAGATGTCAGTCTGTTTGAGAAGGGTCAAATCATTAGCATTCATCAAGAAGAGAAAACAATGGAGACTGCAGAAACTACTAAAATTGGGTTAAAAACTATCTAACACTTTATTAAAAACAGGAGTGTGGCTGGAAAATAAATCCTGAATGATCATGATCGGTGATCACTTAAACATTTGGTGAAATCAAATCAAAGAAAACTGAAAGTAGCACTCAGGTCTATATTCAGTAGTGAACGTAAGAGCATTTCTATGCACACAGTGTGAAGGGAACTCAAGGGATTGGGACCGAACAGCTGTGAAGCCTTAAGAAAACCACTAATCAGTGAGGCTAACCGTAAAAAAAGGCTTCAATTTGCTATGGAGCATAAAGATTGGACTCTGGAGCAATGGAAGAAGGTCATGTGGTCTGATGAGTCCAGACTTGCCCTGTTCCAGAGTGATGGGCGCATCAGGGTAAGAAGAGAGACAGGTGAAGTCATGCACCAATCATGTCTAGTGTCTAGTCATCAATGCAAGATCTTGGTGAAAATTAATGCAACACTGGATGGAAATAGATCTTGTGACATTGCAGAAGCTAATAAAAAAATGTCACAGTGAATGCATGTCGTAATCAAAGCTAAAGGCGGTCCAACGAAATATTAGCATGTGACCTATTTTTGGTGGCAACTTTTTTTTTTTTGGCCAGGCAGTGTATATAAAAAATATGCACATGTAACACACATAATTTTATAAACAGAAGGTCTGAAGAGACTGGGCTGCTGCAGAGAAAATAAAATAGATTCATTGTCTCTGAAGAAAAAAGGTCAGGGGCCCATCTGCCAGCAAAACCCCTTATGATTGAGGAAATAAAACATTTCCTCTCCATCTCCAGCTCACTCCTTCCTTTCTCATCCACTCGTCCTCGGACTCGCTTTCTGAATGCCTGCTTTATGTATAAATCTAAATGTTTCTGTTCTCACTGTACAAAACTCCCTTCAGTTGCTCACATACTGATGACAGCAGCACAGAAGCTGCAGAAACACTGCGTAAACATTTACTTTAAAAGTCCAAACTTACATTTTATATAGGTTTTCTCACACACAAACACACACAGCTGCCATTAATGGCTGAGCATCTGGCTCGCGTCTCATGAAAAGGCACTTCAAGGAGGGAGGAGGCCCGTCTGTCCCAGCATAACCTCCGACTGTCTGCTACTTTACCAGCACGGCCTCTGAAACTCTGAGGCCATCACAGCCCCAAGTCTGAACAAACAGAATCATAAACAACAAACAGGCAAAATAAAAATGATCCAACACATAATTCAATCTGATGAAAAAAAAAGAGATTTTTTTTTACAACAAACACTTTGTCTGTCCAAACAGATCTCACCTGCAAATGAGTCTTTGAGGCTCAATGTGATTTATCTGTATAAATAAAGGTTGAATGGAAAAGAGTAAGCTTGTAAGCCAAAAAGAGTACTTTATGAAAAGCTCTTTTAAAAAGTAGTCACTTGGAATTAACTACACTAGGAATCTCAATCTGGGAAACTTTAAAAATAACAATAGCCAAACGACAGGATCCAATGAGAGTATATTTTTTGGCCAGAATCTGTTGCAAAAAGCAGACGTTCTTTCATTTAAAGATACCAAACTGCTTTCAACACTTATAAAAATGTTCACAGAGCTGCCAACCTGTGAGGCCTGAAAAGAGAAAACTGGAGGTTTTCCAGTGTCAAAATGATAATCAGATGTTCCTCAAGTCATTCCAGTAAATTTCCCATGATTCAACAACAAAGTCTGGTGTGACAGAGCTGAGGCTGTAGAGATTTGTTCTCAGGCTGTTTTAAAGAAGCTTGGCTCTGAAACGCTATAGAACTGGAGAAGGAATGCTACAAATGCAACTTAAATAAATGCCAAAAAAATTAATAAAATAAAATGTAGTTCTGTTAGCTTGATGAATAGATCGGTACGTAGGACCAATATTTTAAGTCAGTATAGGCGTTTGGGGACATATTGGTATTGGTGATAATTGGCCCATTATGCACCCCTATAAACACTGGGAATGAGCTGTGTCCTTACTTGCAAAAGGCGTAATTGCACAATGTATCCAGCAGAGGGCGGATGCGGACTACTTTCAAGTCATAGCCGTTTGATTTAGCTTTCACCTTCAGCACAGCTGAGGCAGGGAACAACTAAATACTGTGTTGCATATTTTGCTGAACAGAGCAGCACAAAACAGTAAGTTTATTGTAACTGATATGTAAAATAAATAAATAAATCACTTCAATCCTCCAACCCGCTTGTCATTAGCGACGTACCTCTCAAGTTAGCAAGCTAACTTTTAGCATAGGCTAAAACTTTAGCCAGAACAATAAAAGGTAAAGGTAGAGATAAATTTATATTAGTGTTAGTATGGCTGAAATCTTTACTTCTCTGCAAAGAAAAAAAAATGCAGATGTAGTTAATACTAATTTGGCTTTACCATACGTGTCCGGCTGTTTAAACAATGAACAGGGAAGGGTGTTTCTTTGTTTAATTTATATTTACTTACTTACTATTTTTGTAGCACACTTGAGGAGGATAGAAAATGTGAACGCATGTTAGGAGACTGTTTCAAGACTTCAAATGTTCAAATGGGTTTAAAAGTAGCTGTTTACTAAGATTCTTGGGGGTGGACAAAGCTAAAAAAAATTGCAGCCAATATATTGGTTACCAGCATTAGTCCCTACCAGTTTCATCATCGGCAATAGCCAACATTTCCATATTTGTCGAGCTCTAGTTAAAACATCTGTGCACTTCTCAATAGAAATGATAATTGTTGGGATGATATTTTCATACTTTTGTGGATTTTTCTAGTGTTTCACTTTTACTGACTGCATAACATCTGGACACTTCATCAGATTACCACAACCTGGTGTGAAACTTCTATAAATCCTTGGTGTTATCCTTTCGTAAACTCCCAGTCTGCATCCTGAGTATGTTTACACAGCTATAGATGATATTTTGTCACTGTGTGAGTCAGAAGTCAAGCATGTACATGCATCTACAAAGGCCATTTCATGATGCGATAGCACAGATGTGTGAAGCCCTGCTTTTAAAGGTTGTGTGAACTCAACTGCTAACAATGCAAGAAGAAGAAGAAGAAGAAAACGAGATGGGCTGGAGTCTGTGTTTGGGTGAATATGCGTTTACACATCTGCTTGTCTTGTTAGCTTTGCTCTCTTGGTTGGATTGTGTCACACTTGACTCTCAACAAAAAACAAACAGTAGAAAATTAAGTTATGGTCTATTTTGACAGCTATCACACCCTAAAATGACTGGTCTATATTAGACAAATTAACTACCAAAAAGTACCGTAAGCTTTTTGCTGGTTAACAAAAAAAAAAAAAAAAACCAAACAAACAAACAAAAAAAAAAGATTTGAACCGTGTGCAACTTTTAAAAACGGACTATCTGAAAAATCAGCACAAAGGCTGACTATGTACTGTGCTATGTTCGTCAGATTGACCTTGAACCTAAACACTGTAAGGACAATGAAAACGGTGAGAAAATGCAAAACTACAATTAAACTACTGCAAAAACAAAAATGCCATTAGGTGTCAATATCTGTAAAACTGATGCGGAAGGTTGTGAGATGAAAATAACTCAGTTCCTTTCTCTGGTCGAGAGGCTTACAGAGTGACAGGAACTGCGAGTCACCAATGGAGTCTAAACTCCAAGGGGGCAGGTCTGTCCCAGTCAGCCTCCCCTCATTCAGCTTTAATTAAATATTGGTTTCACATAACAAATAAAAGCACAGTGCCAGCCTTCAGTATTTAGACTGTTGACCTGTATGCTGGTGATGGAAGGCTGACCATTCCAGCTCATCCCTGACAACTCTGTCAGATAATCTACCTCTTCACATGCTCCTCTTTGCACCATTTTATTCACTGTCCCAGTAATTTGCCTCAATCCTTCTATCATTAAAAATATTTGTAATCTTTACCCACACTGACAAAGTCTTATAACAACTTCAAGATGTGCAATAAAATGAAACATTTATTAACATGCAGAGGAAAAATGAGATTAACAGTCGAGAGACTGCACCACTGGTAGGACAAAATAATTTTTTTGTTGATGCCCATTATAAAATAAATGCGCACAGCAAACCACCATGTTGTTTATATCAATTTCTATTAAATAAAACAAACAATCCACATTTTGTCTATTTAGCTCCATTCTCTTTGAAAATATTTAGCAAAACTATCCCTGTTGTTGTTAATGTTGGTTAATGTTTGTGTGTAGTACCTTTTTTGACCACTGGATGGCAGTATAAGACCGTTTGAACTGAAGAATGGATAGTGAGGGAGCGAGCGGTGCATCTCTAAGAAAAATGGGAGGGAGGCCCCTTGACGTGACATGGGCTGTCTCTCGTTCCCGTTTTTCAGTTCTGAAAATGGCGACTGCTCTGTGTGGATTGAGCTCTTTAGCATAGCATTTGTCAACCAAGGCTTTTAATAAAAAACAGTAAACAAGTTATCAGCTTCTTTTTGCAGAGAAAAACAACTTTTTAGATGAAAACACTGGTTTCAACCATTAATTTTGGAACGTTGACAAGATGGAGGTTCTCTCTCCCCCCCACCCACCCCCCACCCCGAGGTTGACTTGTTAGCTTAGCTCGTACTTAGCTTCTCAGCTTAGCTGCTTTTAGGGATCCAAAACACAACTTTGGACAGTTAAATGGATCTTAAAGAGAAAAGAGAAAGGGAGGAGGCAGTGAAGAGCACCGGAGTTGAGCTTTTTGTCATCCAGTGTCATCAGTAGAAAGAGACATGAAGAAACAATAAAGCCGATAAATGAAAATGAGGTAGATAATTTTCATTTATCATGCCATTAAATGATTTATTGTTCATTGTGACAGGTCTTGATTGTATATTATAATTCCAGATCTGTGGCTTATCCGATGACGACAACGACAATGATAATAATATACGTATTCTATATAATGTAAAAAATGTTTTCTGAATCTAAAGAATAAGCTTTTGAATGTCCTTTCAGTTTAAAGAAATATCTTTTAAAAAGCAGCAAACTTTTTTTGTAACAGACCGATACAAGGAAACATAAATCTAGTTTTTATTTTAAAAATGACAACAGAAATCTACACTCTCAGACCTGAAACAAACAATAGACTGGACAGGTATACCTAACAACTGTCGAACAACTGCAGAAACAGACATGATATAAACATCTCGACAGACTTAAAGCAGACGAGCTGGTCTGAGAGTGACCTAACAAACAGAAAATGGTCAGAGTTGAATTCCCATGAGATTCTTGACATTCCTCCCTCTTTTGCTCTCATTTTGTTTTTGTTGCCATCAGTCAGTCCAGAGAGCAGCAGCTGGCCCCTCATATCCTGACAGGCCTACTAACACCCAACACCCAAACACACACACACCTCTAACACAGATGTGTGAGGCTCAAACCACAAAGTGTGAAATAGGGCATCTGTAGAACAAACAAGCATTAGTGGAGAAACATATCAGACATATGGATGTGAAGAAAGTTCTGTTTGCTGAACACCAGACTGCTGGAGAAGGTAATTCTCCTTGTTGTGTCTAAATTAGACCAGTAGAAATGGGGAGACGGAGCTAATGGTTTAGGCAAAACTTAGATTTGCATGGCTAAGAAACTATGGAAGAGCCAGAATCCAAACTACCGGTAAACTCAGAACCCACTCCAGCAACAATCCAACTGTGCTACAGAAGCCTTGTAGGGACAAAGCCCTCAGATTTTATTATTAGGTGTTTAAATTAGAGGCCGAGTGTTCTGATACCATCCAAAAAGCCTGGCACTAAATCTGACAGAATGTGCACGTGCAGGGTCAGTGCAGACATGTGCATCTCAAAATAGAGATTTTGAGAATGAGAGCACAGCAGAGAAAAAGAACGAGGAAGAGATTTGCCTGCAGTTGTTTAATGGAGCGTGCATGGGCATGCAAAACATTGTGTTAATACACACACACACACACACACATCCATAGTAACCTGTATTTATTTAGTGAAATACATGAACGGACAAAATTTCCAGGATATGAGACAACTGCTTTAATGAAAAATTTTCAGGGCCAGAATCCAAACACCAAGTCAAAGGTGTTTTTTTTTTTTTTTTTAAACAACAAAACAGCCACGTGCAAGCTCCTAATGCAATAGCTAACACAATAAAAGTAACACTTGCGAAATAGATCATTCAGCTGATTAACTGGGTCCCAGCTGGTAATACCAGCTCCTCTTAAAAGCCCCTGAGACATTCCCATGTCTCATAAAACAGAAAATTCCCACAATATGTCCTGGGTTTGCCTCACATTAGACTTGTTTACATAAAGTCTTTTTATTGAACTTAGTAGGGCCCAAAAAATATCTATAGCTCAATGCAATAAATCTTTCTATTTCCCTTACATAACTGGTGCAATGACATGTCGATAAATTAGTTTGGTCAGAAATCGATAAGGGGCTGGGGGTTGATTACAAAACTATTGTTATTCCATGATAAATTAAAGAAAACCCATGTAATATGTTGGTATTCTTTGTGTTACTTCCAACAATTCTAAACTTTCAAACTGCTTACATTATTTACAGTCATTACGGTACTTGGATATCCTGACATACAGCTGCAGGATTTTTATACAGTGCAGCGCTGCCACATCATGGCTACATCTGTACAAATAAGATTGTTAAAATTAAAGTGCTAAATGAGCTTATATTAGCTTTAACCTACGACAGTTTGAGATTGGAACACGAGTAAGAGCCACCATACATATAGGCATAAAAAAAAGAAAGGAACGGAGTATACACTGCATGGATTGTGCATGTGCTTAGTGAGTATGAAAGCATCTGGTTAAGCCAGAAGATTAACTGCAGCAAAGCCTTCCTTCATTCACTCCTTTCAGCAAGGTCAGTAGGCAAGACAGTCAGTCTTAAGCCTGTCAGATTGTCTTATCTGGACACACACACACACATGGATAAGTGCAACAACAACAACCAGCAGCAGGACAAACAGGCAGATACCAGTACGTAGTTTTACAATCCAGCAAGGATCAGTGCAACAGATAAACAGATTCTGTTGAGAACTACTGAACTGTAAGAGGCTCATCCAGCTGCTTCATTCATTGGTAATGACTACAACTCAGAGTTTGACTTTACTTTCATGAATTACCGGTAGTTAGTCTCACTCCCCACACACACATAAAAAAAAGAAAAGAAAAATAATTGGTAACTCTAAATTGTCTCTAGGTGTGAGTGAGACAGTTGAATGGTTTGTCTCATTTGTCTCTGTGTCCCTGTGAAGGGCTTGCGACCTGTCCAGGTTGTCTCTGCTTCTCACAAAATGACCGCTGGATATGGGTGCCAGTAACCCCCGCAACCCGAAAAGAAGCAAGCAAAATATAATGGATAGATGGATAAAAAAAAAAAAAGATATTCTTCAAATTCTGCATTTATTAGTGATAATGTTACTTGACTCAAAGTTTTGTGATATTTAAACCATCGTGATCTTAATTCTTTGCCTGCCACTAGCCCCGAAATTTTCACTTTCATAACACTACATCTAGAATAACTCACAGCTTTATTAATCACTTAATTACAGCTATGTTGCTGTGGTGGGACTCTTGTGACGTTTCTGATGAGCTCTCCTCCTGAGATGCTTTAGGGGAGCAGAAGCAGAGGCATGACAGAGCTGTTTGGCCTTGTTACAGAAGCAGGAATCGCTTCTCGTCTCCTCAGCTCTGATCCAACTCTACTCCGTTTGGGCCTCAAAGCTGGCGCTGGAACTTGCTAATCTTTCCAAGAGTTTTTATTCAAACTGCCAGCTGGACAAAAAGAAACAGGAAGCTGCTTTTTTTTTTCTCTTTCAGAGAGAGGCAAGACAGAGAAAAATGACAAAGATGATGAGAGGGGAGGACAAAAAAAGTAAAATAAGCTAAACCCACCAGAAGAACATGCTTCTGAAGGCACTCCTTAGTGAGAAGATAGCAATTAAAGATGCTTCCTTGTTTGACCATCTCAATATGACATGGTAATTCTTCCTTCCTGGGTTTTGGGTGAAATAAATCTGGGACTTTTCATCCCTTACCAGTTTATTTTATTTAGCAAACTATAAACTGGAAAAAAATTAATTAGGAAGTTGGCTTTGTGGATAATATCCTAGTGATGGACAAGGCAGGTACAACAAAAGTACCGGTACGTGTGACATGTTACTAGAAAGATACTGCAAAGCAGAAGCCAGACTGCTGAAAAAAAAAATCATGCTAGAACAGAATGAAATCACTCGCAATAAATAAATAAATAAATACATACATAGCAAGTGTTTCCCCCTAGTTTACTTGCTTTGGCAGGGTGCTCAGTTCTGTTGACAGGGCGGGGCGCCCTGCTTGTACAATGAACAGTTCACATGAGCCTAGCTTCATTTAATTGCTTTGCACTGTTTTGAACTGAAAGTAGAGAAGGTTCAGACAAAAATAAAAAAATAAACAAGACATCCTACAATATCTATGAACATTCATTTTTAATTTTAAAACAGAAAATTACAAGATATTCTGTTCAGATTAACCATCACAACCAGCAGGTTTGATATCTAACCAAGTGATAGCTGCTGTTAAACAGTGATCTTTTCTAAATTTATGGCTAGTAACTAAGAAGGAAATTGTGTTGTTAACATACCGGTATATGTTCTCTTTATACCTAAAGACCCCCAACATTCACTGCTGGAATTTGAGTGAGTGACCTGCAGGCATTGGCCGAGCCTTCTCATGTTGCACCATCTGTTGGGTCCACAGAACAATGCTGGGCCTCTGAAGACAGCCAAGCTTTTACAGTTCAAGTGCGGCAGAGCTGTATCCAACATCAGGCTTTACTTTCACAGGCTGCCTCATCCTGTAGCTCCTGCTGTCTGCTCTTCAGTTCTAAACACGGTAGCTCTCCTGTCCAACTCCGGTAGTTTGCTTCTCGTTTCATCTGAACACATAAGGAAGAAGTCTAAGAAGAAAAGAGCAAGATACTCTCTCTCAACCTCACTATAGAGGGGACTCCTTGATCTTAGCCAGAACATTTATGGAAATAATAAACTAGATCACTGAAATCCTGCAACTGTTCCACTTGAATGTTTTACTAACATAATGACAGCAAACAGATGTTGTCCCCAGACAGCCTCTGGACTGCTCTGGGACTAAGATTGTCCAGCATTTTTTGATTGTTGCTGGAATGATTCCCAGGAGAATGTGGGAAATTCTGGAGATAAATACAAGCAAATACTGGACATTTGGGGCTTTCATTTAAATATTTTATGACAACAATGCCATGCTGTTGCTCTGGTATGTTACAACAACAGCAAAGAACTTGCATATTTAAGATAATCATATTACTGTAGTTGTTTTCAGATTTAATGAAGAAGCAATCAACATGATGCTGTTTTTACGTTAAGCGTATATTTACCCAACAAGAGGAAGTTGTGATTGCAGAGCAGACAAGCCCATCACGTCTGAAGCTAATCTGCCCAACAAATCCAAAGTTAAACATCTGGGAAACCTTTAATTCTCATAATCTACTGTAGTTCATTTACGATTAATTTGACAAATAGACATAAATCTCTGAAAAATCTTATTTACTGGTAACTTATTCAGTACAAACTACACTGCTGTTTTGTTGGTTTATGAACTTTATCACAATGAGAGTAGACAAAAACAATCTAATTTACTAGATTTTAACAATAGGTGTGTATTCAGGATTACAATAGTTTTGTAAAAGTTGTGTACAATGCTGTACTCACTTTATCCAAATCAAACAGGTGAAATAGTTTTCTGTTGCTTATTCAGAAAATTTTAAGAATGCAATGCACAAACACCAGATGAAAATTTTTAATTGAATTTTGAACACACTTATTAAACATGAAACTAGGCTAAACAGAGATAGAAGCCCCAAAATATATATAAATAAATAAAAATCTGGGAAGACAGAGGGGGGCCCTTGGGAGACAGGATCTCTCCAGTTCCCACCAGATCCATCACTCTGCTGTTCATCCACAGTGGCTGTGTACTAAACAGGAAACTACAATCTCAGACTCACACAAAAACAATACATCTTTTTGTGTCTGTTATTTCACTAACCAGCTCGGGGTCACCATAACAACCTGTTAAAAGGTACTCATTCCAAAGTATGAAACAAGATTTTTCTGAATTATATCCGTTCTTTGTCGTTCGGATTTACTCCAGTAGTTTTCCAGATAGATTAATACAGCAATTCTGAAATGTGGGTCTGTGCTCCACGAAAATAAAACACTTAGCTGAATCTACCAAAAACCAGGTGGAAGCTGGAGTCACACGAGTGACCTACATTAGGCTGGCTGTCGTCTGTGGACGTAAAGACATATGGTGGAATCAGAGAAACGTAGAATCTCAACGTGTTTAGTTGAAAATGTAAAAGTAAACCTGCTGCTAAATGCAAAAGAAAAGAGAAATATCAAGTAAGACAAGTGCCAAGAATAAATACCTGTATTGAAGACCAAGCAGGGCGGTAAAGAGCCATTTAGACAGAGTTTGGCATTTAAACACGTGGCTTTTGCAAAAATTCGGTCAGAACAGCCAGTGTGGTTTAAAAATTTTTTTCCAACTTAGTTTAAAGCTGACATGGTTTGGCTAAAAAATAAGCATAAATTTGTACCAACGAATCAAAACGGTCGAACTTCTTGTTTTCTTGTGGTTCATCAGTTGACGTTTCCATCGAGGACTTATTTTCATTTTGGCTCCATTCATAGGTAAACAAACAAACAAACAAACAAACGTGGTAGTTATCATTCTACCACAAACTTTGCTTACAATTTTTAAATTTAAGACAACATTAACCATTTTCCATCTGCAAAAAACTGTGAATTTTGGTCATTATGAATATGAATTTAATTTATTTGACCGGTTTGGTTAACTTTGCCATGAGTACTTAAACATTTAATTGGTAGCTGTGTTAAAAGTCAGTATAACAGTGGCCACTTGTACAGGCAAATCTTTAACGCTCCTGCTGTTCCTGGTTCAAAATTACCTTAGGGCCTTAGATGTTAAATTGAGGCCTCAAGGAAAAGGACAGCAGGAGGGTTACTACTTCGAAAGCACAATGAAACATGCATTTTGCTAATACAGTACCAGTAATTACATTTCTAGTATACGTTTAGAGGGAAATTTACAAGCTTTGGTATCAATTTTGAGAAAGAAATAACCATTCAGCTATTTCTATTATGGGTAATGTTTTTTGTTAAAGGTCTAAAAAGCTTAATGCTGAAATGATCTTTGTGTTGCTGCACAAAGCAAGGTGTGGTAACTAACAAAGTCAAACCTTAATTTCACGATTGCCTGTCGGTTTTATTTACTTCTCAACATAAAAACAATAATACACACAGTACACACACATGTACTGTACTAATCAGTTTATATCCAATATGAGCAACAACGCTGCAGGGCTAGTTGTGTAAAATCTGTTTCTGTTAATTACTCTTTAAGCCCCAATTCACGTGGAGCACAGGTCAATAAGTTAAGACAACACAGCTGTATCTGCCTCACACAGATCAACCCAGCCAAACCTCACAGTGCTGTCCACTTCCTTGCTGCTGTGATACGCTCAGCCACAGTTTGCATGACTCCATTCATACTGGGAACCAACATCCTGCAGCTCAGATCCCAAATGAAATTATCTCAAACACAAAAATGCATCATTGTGCATTGAGGGCCAACAGAGAAAACCTCTCAGGCAAACAGCGAGAACCAAATCTTAAGCAAAAAATATTCACCTTCTTCCTTGGAGAGCACAGTGTGGGTGTTATTAAAGCCCAGACATAAAGGGCATCACCTCTCTGCAGAAACTGATGTTTAACCTGTCAGCTTGTCATCTTGAGCATCTAAGTGAACTGGATGCTAAACATGCTTTAAACCTTGTCAAGCTGTGTTAGTGACACACGTCTTCGAAAACATCACGCTCAGTGGCGAGCCGAAGCAGAAAGACGCCTGGCTGTGTGTGCACCGGTTTGGTTTCCAAACAGACAAAAAAACACTTGGTTCATAGCTCAGATTAAGACATCTCCAACTTACCTACAACCATTAACGTAAACTCAAATCCTCGTTTTACCGACTTCCGATAAACCTGGTTGGGGAGATTCGCGAAGCCCACATAACCCTCCAAGTTCCGCTGCTGCAAGAGAACACACAAACATCTTCTGTTTATTAAACAGCATGAAGAATCGATTGGGTCACATTCTCAAACTAGTGCAGCGCAGGACAAACATCCACAAAGAGCAGACAAAAACAAATACTTTAAAAGGAAAAAGTGAAGACGGATACAGAAATGTTAAAAATGTTAAAAGCTTGCTACTATTTTAAAACCTGTAATTAGCATTTTTCTCCCCTACAGGGACGAAGGCCCTTTGAACTTAAGTGCAGCTGGGGTAAATACGAGAGAGGGGAAAAAAGAAATTATAGTTTTTGTTAGAAAAGGATAAGAAAGATGGACTCAACCCCACCAAACTCAAACAAATAAAATTCACTGAATGAAAAAAATTTAAATACAGAAATGCGAATCAAATTAAAAGACAAGAAAAACAGGAAAAGTCCTACGTGTTCAGCCATATCCATTGTAGGACAGGATTTGTTCAAAGCAGCTGCTTTGTCCTTTTACTACGAAGGTATCTCTTCATCTCTTCCTCTGCTGCCCATCTCCTCCCTCTGAAACTGTCTTCCTGTCTGCTGTCATGATAACACCCCCCACCAATCACTGTGCAGTGTCCTGCACGCTACATGAGGCAAACACAATTGATTGTTGGCCTCTCAGGCTCTGTCATGCATGGCACAGATGGAAAACTGCAGCGGTGTCAGGCCTGTAGATAGATATGGTTTAAAACTAAAACCACTGGGGGGATTAGAAGCTCTAACTTCATTTTGCAAACAAGACTCTTGTCACGTCACATCCGATGTACCCAGAATACATCTACCGCCAGTCTGATGCAAAGTAAACAAATGAAAAACTATTTTTGGATAGAACATAATGCAAAACTAAAAAGTGGCCAGTACCAATGTGCACAAAAAAGTTTAAGAAACTACAACAGTGCTAACCACTAAGTCACACTGTTGCCATTTAAAATAAATAAAAAAAAAAAAATCGAGTACCGATAAAAAAATAAAACTCCAACACTATTCTATTTGAGACATTCAACAAAGCCTGAACACATCAGCATTAACAAAAAGACTGCAGCAAACAAAGACCCAGTTTATTCACCTCATCAATACTCTGGTGCACGCAGCTCAACAGCTGATGTAACGAGCCTGAAGCACTTTCCAACGTTTGATCCACCCACGTTCTAACGACGGGCGTTACGTAAGGCGTCATCATATCTGATGTTTGGTTTGTTTTTAGTTTTCCTGCTGCTGCACTGGCATGCATCTGGTCTTTTGACAGTTGAAAAGAAACGGTTGGCGCATGTTGTCAGCATTTAGCTACAACCACAATCACATTGTATGTGTAATGGGAGTCCTGGATGGGTGTGGCATTGATCAGATGGTGTACTATATAAGCAATGCCTGTCCAAGTAAGTGAATAAAATCAATGAATAGATTACATCCTAATGAACACAAGCAAAAACATTGTCTCTGTGGCACAAACTTGAAAAACCCCGTCAATTACTATTATTATGTCTCCAACTTAAAGTTGTTAAAAGAGCAGCAGACATGAGTTAAAAAAGGAAGATAATGGGGAGAAAAGGAGGCTAGTTCCATACCACTCATGTGAACCCCTCCCCCAGTCCACCCAGTGGTGATAGTAGCTGCCTGGCTAACTGACATCATCCCCCATCCCCTCCATGCATTCGGCGACTGATGCTGTGGCCTTCTTAATGCCTCCATATCTAAGCTTTACATAAATATGACTATTTCACTCGTATTGCATCACTTAACTGTGATCTTAACTTAATCTTCTGTTAATTTTAGCACCAAACCTACAACTGTTTCCATCCATCTACCAGGACACAGGCCACTGCCTCGTTACGCTGAGGAAAATCGCTGCCATTCACCTCTAGCTTAATCAGCGGCAGATGCAGAATGACAGCAATGCGTTGCATGTGGTGTGGTGAGTAATCACTTGATGCCCAATTTCAAGTGACAGCATAAAAAGACTTACAAAAAGTAAGTGACATGGATGGAGGTGCTACTGTATGGCCCTGTAGGGTAAGGGACCATACGTACAATTTACCGATAGACAAGTGTTCTTGTCTTCTCTAAATGTGACACTTTTAAGTTTTTACTCCCCATCCACACAATGAAGATATGCTGGTGAAGATTCTCAGTCATCCAGGACATGATAAAATCAAAAAACGTTCAATGCAGAACCAAATGGACTTTATTTGTTACAGAAGACGTTTCGCTCTTCATCCGAGGAGCTTTCTCAATTCAAAGAAGCAAAGTTTGGGAGTGAGGTTTTAAAGGTTGAGATAAGACACAGACGAATGTCCCAACACAGGAGAACCACCTCCTCTGGACAAAACTCAGCTGCTCACCTCCACCTCACGGACAAGGGACACTCTTGTGAGGACCAGAATGTGCACCTTTTGGACCGTGAACACAGGTGGTTTGAGAGGGGGGTGAAGGAAGTTGTTTATATTAAGAGGAAGAAACCTTCTCTTAACAGAGGAGGAGGTCTCAGGTTCCAACTTTCAAAAACGTATACCGGTAACGCAGCTTTAGGACTGATGCCCAGACGATTTTCACACTTTGATGGGAACAGAGGAGCCTCTTCTGTGAATTAGACCAACAAAGACCTTAAGAAGCCCCTACTGTTTAAGGTGTGAGGTGTGATTTGTCAATCTACATAGGTATGTGTGTTATCTCAGCCTTTAAAACCTCACTCCCAAACTTTGCTTCTTTGAATTGAGAAAGCTCCTTGGATGAAGAGCGAAACGTCTTCTGTTACAAATAGTCCAGTTGGTTCTGCATTAAACGTTTTTTGATTTTACACAATGAAGATGTCACATGAGCTTTCTTTTTAAGCAACTAATTACTGATATGCATGTTCTGAAAAAATATAATTTGAACATATAGCGGTAAGAGCTACATGAATCAATATTCAACTTCTGGGTCCATGTCAGAGGTCTATTCAGTCTTTGTGCTGGAACCAATCAAGAGGGAGCTGGTCTCAGTTTGCTTCTGGGTCCTGGTTGGAGGTCTACCTCAATCCAGTCTTTGTGCAAGACCAAGTGATTGGCCCCTGAATTAGATCTAATCACCCATTTAGAAAATGTAAAATTTTGTCTATACAGTATTACAAAAAAAAAGAAATAAAAAAGACGATGTTAGGTAATTTAAACATTGATCATTTAAACTTATTAAACTTATCAACTATTATTCTACAATGCTTTGATGAAGTATTATCCAGCTTGCCTTGTATCAAGTTTCCTGTGTGACAACTAG
>JARVGQ010000002.1:12837371-12847767 GCA_031762355.1 Hypsolebias martinsi | reverse complement strand
TATATCTTTAAGTCAGGCAATTTGACAAATTTGGAGTGGTGGTAGCTGAGACTGATCCTCAACGCACATTGCAATCGCTAACAGTTTGCATAAGATCTTTGTTTAACACTTCCATTATTTGGAGGTAAACCATCTTGTGTAACATTAAATGGATTTTAATGAAACTTTAAAGAAATGGTCCAAGGATATAGATTTAGAACTGATTAACCGTTAAAGGCAAATTATGACAGACACCACAAATAAAATACAAAAAATGATTATATTTAGTTGGTTTTACAGAGGTTTTGCATCCCATTTTTTAACATGTTGGAGTCAACTTTTTTTTCTGTTTGCAAACATGATATTAATTCAAATTTTTGTACATTAAATTGGCTTTCTTGGCATTAAATAAGCAACCCAAAAATGTAATTTACACTAAAAAAATTAAAATTTAAACGCTTTACTTTGACTTCTTGTTTTGCTTTAATTTGATAGAGTTCACAAGCAAATAAAAAAACAAATAATGTGGTAAATTGCAATACATGTCTGAACAACTTAAAGAGTAAAAAGCACATTATAAACAACAACTTTAAATAAAATTAGAAAAGAAAGGATAAAAACTTTTTTTTTGCACATAAACTAGTGCAGTAGACCATAGCTTATAAAATACTGATGACACCATGTGAGGTTTTGTTCTTTTACAAATAATGTACTTTTTAATAATTACATTGGAAAGTTTACAGTGTTGATAATCAGACTTTAAGTGTTCGAAGCAAAACTACCTTTGTTACTCATAAGAACAATAATACAATAGTTTAAAAAAGAGCCTCCATGAGAAGAAAATAAAATCCAATCATCTCATCGTGATGATCTACCACAAAATATTAGAATATTTGGTGACATTTTTTTAAAAATATAAAATAAAAAGCACATTAATTGCTCATTATTTGATCACTTTAAAATGAGCAAGGCCGCTGCAGGTTGTTTGCATGTTTACAGGTTGGTGGTGTCTCCTGGGGTGTTTTTGGTGCCCAGGAAGCTGATGAGCTCCTTCACCCAGGGCTCTGAGGGTCTGACACACAGCTGACGGCCGGCCTTTGTGTTCAGCCTGAATAAAAGAGGAAGAATTGCACGTCAGAAGCACATCCGGTGACGATGATGACGCACTCCTCTAAAAATGAACACTTACAGGATGGCAGGGTTGGAGCAGCGCTGGCTGGTCTTCATGTAGCCGACCACTTTTTCTGTCGACACCTGTTTGTCGTTGAAACGAAAGCAGCATTTCTTTGGGCCGACTCCCCGCAGACCTGCACAGAAACAAACATCTCAGATACAGACTCAATAAATCACCAGGTTCCTCCACATCGGTTCTCTCTTTAAATTTCTGCTGAAGGCTCACACTCCTATTTTTAGCTGAACAGATTATGTTGTCTATTGTTGAACCGAATTAATAAAACTCCTCCTATTCACTTTATTTTAAACTGTTTTTATTTTGATCAAAGTCATGGCTTGTACAACAGCAGCAGAAACGTGTGGCCACAGTTATCTTCTAATTAAAGTGCTCATCATAGGTCAATTAAACAAGTTATGATGATTAAAATACTATTGTACTATTTTTATTGAATGATGACAACACTATATTTCTATTAACAATTACATCATGAAACAATCCAAGTAGTTTTTTTAAATTTTGTGTTAATTTTTTTTTCTGTAAATCAGCTGAAGACTCCAAACTTGACGGTTAATGAGCCATGGTGGGTATTCAGAGATGCTTGAATCTATTTAATATGTATACTGTATGTTTGAATACTTTTAAAATGTTATCAGTTGTTTTTCATTAATTACTGAAGTTTTGAAAAGCAGGAGTTTGAGAAGATAAGCTAAAACACATTTAAAGGCTTTCCAAAGTGTAGAGGTAAGTTCTTGTTGAATAATTATTGTAAACTGACAAGCTCGCTTTGCAGAATTGTACCAGTTATTTGTTTTATAATACAAAATGCAGCTTTCACTCCTTACAGAAGCCATTAAAGTTGTACATGAAACACATCTGGGGGTAAAATCACTCATCTGGGCTCCACACTCTACTTTGTATTTTATACAATTTTAAACTATTGAAACACATTGATAACTATTTAAAGTCATATTTTAGTTTAAACATGAACATTTATGCAGCCGTTAAAGTTGCTGTAAACAAATATTTTCTATTTTTCTGTAGATATAACCTTGCAATTTTCCATAGTAATAATGTGCATATTTATGTTTATATATACTGTATATATATCTGTTTAATAGTGGAATCTGATAGCTCATAATGTTAAAATAGCCATTAAAACAGCATAAAACGATATTTTGGTCAAAAATTGTCTATCTATTACTAACATTTAACTGTTTTACAGCATATACATAAATACTGAAAAATAGTGTTGTTATATTATTTATACAGTATATTAGAAATACTTAAATTTTGACATCATTTGACCCACGCAAAATATATGTGTTAAAGTTGATAATCCTGAATTAGACCAGCATTTTTTAAACACCATGATGTTTTGTTACCATTGATTTTATTATTTTTATTGTAAGGCTGTATCTTACCTTCAGTGAGCGCAATGCCAGCCAGCATCACAACGACCACAGACAGAGCGAGACGAGCCATCCTGACAGGTGCGCTTGTTGCTTCGCAGGTAAACGTCTCGGCTGAGTTCAGCTTCTGCTGTGGACTCCATCTGCCTCCACATTTATACAGACAGGACCGAGTCGGGGAAGACCCATCATTCCATCGTAACTTTTTTCTTTTTACGTCCCTGGCGAAGGGGATTCACCATGTGACGTTGGGCTCTCATGTTGATCCGCTTCCTTTTTCTTCCTCAGTTGTAAACTTAACACAAGGAAGAACGTGGTTCCCCTTTTCATTGTGTTTGACATGATGACTGTAGTTTCTGCCTGCAGCTCTCTGTCACATGATGTTTGCAGAAAATGCACGGTGCAAACTTCTGCGTTAATGACAGCAGAGTTTCAACGAGTAAGGCCATGTGTTTGGTTTATGAAGGGCTTGTAGAACAGAAAGGGAATTCCAGAAGAAAACAAAACTTCCAGGTAGAAGAACAGGCCCGACTGACAGAACCCTGACCTGGTTGACTGGTATGTGGTTAGAAAACCAGTTTGGGCACTCGGAAGGACTTTCACATGGAGAAAGCTGCATGCCAGTGATATAAGATAATTAATAGCAGAGGTCTGCAGAGGTTTTGATGCAACAGTTTGCTTCAAGTGTTTTAAGACTTTTGTTTTAAGTTCAAAAATAAATCTGAAGAGACACAAAGGGGTTGTTCTAATTACTATTACAAGTTTGTCTCCACTTCATTTGAACCTGGTGATCAAATAGTATGAATGTATTTTCAGTCTGGTAGATTCAACTGCGCTGTGGTTATTGTGGTTTGTTATATAATTTTGTCATATTTCGAGATCTGCAGGGTTGAAGTTAAAGTAGACCTGAGATATGACACAATTTGCACGATAACGCGTTAAAACAGTGCATTCTCCAAATTTAAGTCAGAAACAATCCAGTTTATCTAAGAGCATGAATGGGGTCGTTGCTCTGCAGAGATTTTCTCATATCAGGACAACTACGAGGTCAAACCTGCACGTCTGTTTGGAGTTTCCAACTTCCTGCTGGAGGTTTGTTTGAGGCTCTTCGGTCACTTCTGAAAGTTCCCGTCCTTATGTTTACTTCAACTTTCACCACGTTTTATCAGGGCAAAGGTCCTCCAGGTTGAAGACAAGTGCTTATTTTTGTCTTTCAGTCAGCTGTTGCTAAAATATTTGTATATTATATAAGGCATGCAGAGATTTAAACAACTTTTTTTTTTTTACATCCAGTGATATTGCATAAAAAGAAGGCTGAATTTGACTTTTAAAATGTTATTTCTAAAATAATCTAAAAAAAAAAAAAAAAAAAAAGAATAATCACCATCAATGATAAAACTGACAACACAAAATGTCTAAGAATAAAAGTTGGGAAAATAACATTTTGAAGAAATAGTTAGGTAAATATTAAGATATTAAGAAGTTATGGTTTAACAATGTGAGACTTATGAATTAATTTTCATTCATATACAACTGAAAGAATTAATCGAGCAAGAATTATTCAAATTTTCATCTGCGCAGGAACTCAAGATTATTTGATAAATTGTTCACTTTGAAATTTAGATGGAAAATTTTTAATTGGGTCAGATTATCAGATTATTTTTACAACATTGAAAGTAAGTAAAGTACAAGTATATCAGCTTAAAATGTTATGATCAGACCAAAAATTCATTTATTGACACCAGGCCACAGCTCCTTACCGGATCGACGCCACGGGCCACAGATCACTCCACCTTTCTGGGGTTTTGCCGGCATCACGATGAGCAGACGAGTCAGGCCAGGGGTCAGTACTCTGCCCAGGAGCCAGGAGCCCCGGCGAGGGCTTCAGGGGTCAACGAGGACGCAGCCGGTGAAAAGGTCAGCAGGCAATTGGCCATCCTCAGTTATTATCTCAAAGCTGTAAAGTAAGTCTTGAAGTGAAGGTTTTAATTAAATTCAATGCACCCTGTTCTTCAAATGATGGCACACGATGTGGAACATCTTGAAACATCTTAAAAACTGAGCATTCTCTCTGGATTATCACTCCTTTTTATTCATGAGTTAAGAATGTCATTGGACAATATAATAAAAACAACAAGTTGCTGCCCCATCAATCAGATGTGACGAGGATGGTTTAGTCCAGGGGTCTGCAACCTTTTTGATCAAAAGAGCCGCTTCTTCTTTGTTCAGTAAACAAAACGTGTCGCAAAACCTGCTACAACTGTGATTATCAACTGATGGCCCATGGGCCACTGAGTGTGTTGGTGGGGAGCTTTTCTGGCCAGTGGGGGTGACATTATAAAACTAAAATTATATCATGAATTTTAACATTTGCTGATGTTTTAAATTTTGAGACAAATAAAGTCCATATCATGTAAAGACGGAAAATAATTCAGAATCAGAATAGGCTTTATTATCATTGCACCGAGATACAATGAGAACAATTATAATTTATTTGATAAAAATGCAAACACTGAACTCTGCAGGTCTACATGAGGAATAATAAATACATATCAGGTGGGGCTGCAGTCGCTCGGTGGCCAGTGCTGCAGCTTTGTAATCATGAGGTTGCAAGTTCAAGCCCAGTTTGTGTCAGGAAAGGCATCCAGAATAAAACAAACTGTCAACTTCTTCATGCGAGTGGAGACCCCTGAAGAAGGGAGCAGCCAAAAGAAACTTACCTACTACTTCAACAATTTACTGTGGGATCAATAAAGTTTTTATCTTACTAGTTGTTATCAGACAAAAATTTGATAATAAACTGCCAAAACTAGCCTTTTCTGTTGTGGGTCTAAAAATGAATACAAATAAATTTCAATAAGTTTTGATGAAAACGTCAAAGAGCCAGCAATGAGGGACCAAAGAGCCAAATGTGGCCCCTGAACCGCAGGTTGCAGAACTTGGTTTAGTAGTTTTTGATTTGCAGCCACTTCTGTATTACTTTTGTGAGCTCTTAACCGAGAGTTGCCCTCGTGTTATGCTTGTCAAATCTATTTAGGCCCTGTTTTGTTTTGCCAGCACAACTTTAAGCTTAGCTCCTCTTAGAACATCATGCCGGTTTCGCAGACAAGGCTTAGATTGAGACAGGAGTAGGCCTAATCTGGATTTGTTAAATTTGGGCATTTCAGTGGCTTGTTTGAACGTGGCTTAACTTTGTTTTAGTTAGTCTAAGACTACGGAGCCCTGGAGTAAGCCTTATGAGAACACCTGCATCAAGCCTCATTAGCCTAAGTGGGAGCTAAGCCTGTTGGTTCATGCTCACGAAAACCTGGAATGGAATTGAGGGCAGCAATTCTGGAGTGAATTTTGACACTAAACAATGGCTGAAGCAAAATGAACTCGCTCAAAAAAACTATGCGGAGTATGAAAAAACTTTACTTAAACAAATTGTCACAAATCAACCTGTTACTGAAAGTAAGAGCCATAATTCTACTGAGCATAAGAAGAAACGTGCTGGGGCTGCAATTTGTACAGGTAGTCCTCGACTTAAGGCACCCTCGACTTACAGCAACTCGGACTTAAGAACTGGTGTGCGGCGCAGCGTTAACACACATTTTACATGTATTTCCTCGACTTACGGCAAAAATCCGGACTTACGAACGGGTTTGCGGCGCAGTATAATGAGTTCCGACTTACGTTAAAATCGAGTTACGAACGGTTTGTAGGTACAGAACCCGTTCGTAAGTCGAGGACTACCTGTAATTAATTAAATGCAGATCATAATGTAACCACAAGAGAAGTACAACAACTGCAGGTGTGCCCATTATGAATACTATATCACTATATGCTTGATTGTGATTATTGCACTATCTGTTAATAGCAATGCTTTAAAAAAAATTGTATTCTATGTTGTTTCATATTGCATTGTCTTATTTCTTTGCATATGTGGTTGTTTTCACTGGAATGCTGATGGGCACTTTTTGAGCTACACATTTGATTGAAAGTTGCTTCAAAAATAGGGATTATTATTACTATTTTTTTTATATTCAGTGTTATGTTTAATATATTGTTTGTATTCATTTATATCCGCCTTCATAGACCCTGTGGAAGAACATAAAACTAAGTCTGAAAAAAAAAATATATATATATATATACAGTATATGGTACATATATATACCGGTAAATGAATAAAGGATGCAGAGGCTAGAAGAGAACGATGTTGACCACCGCCAAGGAAAGACAAAATAATTTGTAGATGCATCAGGTGACCTGTGGTCTGGAATGACAAAGGACCAGCAGCCTCACGTGGACAGTGGACATGAAGAATAAAGAACAGAACATAAATGGTAAATTTACCAAAGAACGGTTACCTCCTTCTGTGCATTCTCCTTAGAAATTCACGAACAGAAAATGAAATATCTGAAAGAAGAGCATGGAATGAAAATGAGAATTTTACAGGTTGAATTAGACATTAAATTAAAAAAGAGCTGCTCATAGAAACCTGCATGAGACAGCTATGCTGAAAAATGTGATTAAATAAATTGTGTCAATAAAACAGTTATCTTATTTGATTAGACTGTTAATATTGTCACCAATCCATATTTTAAATCCACTTCGGTTGAATTACTTGTTTAATTTTGCTGCATACTTTTACATTTTGTACACAAAAAACACCATTAAAGTCAAAATAAGTCATAATCAGTATACTCCATGGCTATATTTAACTGAAGTGGTGCAATGTGAAAGCAGCTCTGTGTGCAAGTCCTCGATGGTTATTCCCTGCCACTGCCACAGGCACATCTGCATCATCTTGATCTTCCATCGGAGGATACGGACAATCATGCTGCTGTAGGTAGTTGTGCAGCACAGCTGTAGCAACAATCGCTTTGCAGCATCTCCTTGGCTCGAAACGTAGTGTATTCCGTAAACAGTGGAATCGATTTTTCCATGCTCCAAACATACAATCAACCATCCCTCTTGTGTGAACATGAGCTCTGTTGTTTGTTGCTTAGCTGTTGTGGGATGTACAAAGTAGGTATGGTGTGAATAAATATGTACTCTGACCATATCCACTGTCATCAAGTGGTAGTCCACTGTGCTGTCCTCTGTGACACTGAGCGCATGATGAGGAGTTAAGAAAAATCCTTGAATGGTGAGTGGCATCTTTCCAACGAGCAACAATGTTTGAAAATTCCAAACTGGGTGTGCATACACCCTGAACATTGATGGAAAACCAGTTCTTCCGGTTCCTGTACTCCTCAGCATCAGGAGGTGACGGGCACTTGATGGCAACATGACATCCATCTACACAGCCAGTCACTCCTGCACATTGCCCAGATTCATAGAACCACACGTTATAGTCGGCTTGCTCAGCAGCATCAGGGAATTTGATGAATAGGTTTCCCAATTCACAAATGGCACTGCAGACTCTGTGAACTATTCTACACACAGTTGCTTCACTGCCACCACACAAATCACTAATTTCACGATAAAAGTTTCCAGATGCCAAGAATCTCAAAGTGATCAGAACTTGGAGAGAAGTGGGTACAGGCCTTCCTCTTTGATTCAGAGAGGAAAGTCTAGGCTCAGGCAAAGTAATTAGTTTCAATGCATTTTCTTTATACATACAAAAGCAGTCTCTGAATGTTATTTCAAAGAAGTTCTTCTATCCACAAGTGCTCTTCTGGATGGCCTACGTTTTGTATAATGGTATTCATTTAGATATTTTAAATACTCCATGCTGCCAAACTGTCTCTACTCCCTTTCACAAACAATACTACGGTAAGCAGAAGTTAAACCTGCCTCTTTGAAGGATTAATTTAAGCTTCAATTTAGTCCCAGAGTAGCTCTGATCTACCTTCCTGCAATTGCCTTTGTTTAACACAGAACAAACTAAATCTGCGACTATTTTAAGATAAGACTGTGCAAGGGACTTAAAGTTAAACCAGCTCAAACAGCATTTTCGTCTGGGACTAGTTGGAAGCCTTGTTTGCGAAACTGGCATAAGTTTTAGCAGCAAAGCCTTGGACATTAGCTCTCAAGCATTTCATCTTCTTTGGAAGTTTAGAAAATCGAAGCTTTAAATAGAGAATGTTCTCAGTCAAACATCAAACCCAGGATTTTTGCAGTGCATTTCTAAATGCAGGTAAATATTAGAACCATGACTTATAGTCTTTTTTTTTTTTTGTAACAGGAGTGTCACCAGCTCTGAAAGAGAGCAGGCTGATGCAAATATGTTGTGAATAACTTCACAATTTTCCCTCATCAAGACTCAAATTTGTGTCCTGGAATAAAAATGCGTCACCAATGTAAAAATCCTACATTTCCCACAATGCAAAAGAGTCGTACGGTTTAGTCTCTTAATCTAATTACTTATATGAATGAGTTCATAAAATCATTGTTTCTTTGAATTACTGGTTTTCACCCAAGCAAAAATTGATAAAATTATATTTAAGCGAATGAAGCGCCCCCCCCCCCCCCCCCCCCCACAAACACACACACAGCCACATATGATAGAGCTGTTTCTTAGAAAAGAAGCAGCATCACTTTCATTACACTCAAAAACAAGTGAGATTTTAGAGTCGTGTCTGTGTCGGGGTTTATTATACGACTCAAATCTGTATTTGAAATAATTTACTCATCCCTCTTAAGAGTTGGAAGCAGTCGAACATGAACACACCTTGCAGCTGCAGGTGAGAGGTTTGTCATTTTAAGAAGATAAAAACAGTTTCATGTAAGACAATTAGACATGTATCATGGTTTTCCATTAGACTAGTTTAATCTGTTTTGAAATTTAATCAGATGAAATAAATATTTATGCAAACCCAAAATATAATGTGACAACCTCAGGTCAGTTTTTATTCTCAGCACATGAATCATAAGGGTCAAACATGAAAGACATGGAAAAGCAAATACAGTATGTACAAAGACTTAAAGTGTGATCATAAATACCAAAAATACAGTATTTATTAAATTACTGTAACCCCCAAAATGAATATGTTGCTAGAAAAACAAGAGGTGAAGCCCACCATCATTTGAGTCCCAAACAAATCTAACGAAACATTCAGTCTGATTGATTTATTTAATTTTTATTTTTAAAATTTCTTAAGGTGGCAGTGCTTCATACAGAGGAGGATTAGAAACACGGTAGTGAAATAAATAAATAAATAAATAAAATATATTTTTTAGAATTCGCATTTTTTCCCCCCTCAGAGTTCTAAAAATTAGCTCTGAAACAAGTTTATTTTAACTGTAACTTGCAGAGTGAGATGTTTGTCTTTTATTTTTATGGATTGTTTTATTGTTGGGTGGCACGGTGGCACGGTTAGTATAGCCGTTGCCTCTCAGCAAGCAGGTCGCCAGTTCAAATCCTGGCTGGAGGCCTTTCTGAGTGGAGTTTGCATGTGAATAATAATAATAATAATAACAATAATAATAATAATGATGATGATGATGAATTTAATTTGTAACACACTTTTTATTAACAAAAATCTCAAAGTGCTATAAAATGCAACTAGAATCAATGACAAAATCAACTAAAATCAGTGATAAAATCAACTAATATCAGTGATAAAATCACGTGGAGGCAGAATAGGCTTGCTTAAAAAGAAAGGTGTTTAAGCCTTTTTTAAAGTCAGCCAATGATTGTGGAGCTCTCAGATAGTCAGGGAGGGCGTTCCAGAGGCAGGGGGCAGCCACACAGAATGCCCGATCTCCCATGGTCCTTAATTTGGTTTGTGGAAGGTGAAGGAGATTACTGTTCTGTGATCGTAGAGACTGGGTGGATGAATATGGTACAAGAAGGTCCTTTAGATAATCTGGTGAGGTTCCATTTAAGCACTGATGGGTGATGAGA
>JARVGQ010000002.1:12814863-12824985 GCA_031762355.1 Hypsolebias martinsi | reverse complement strand
GGACCTTTAAAGGGAAAGAAGTGCTCTCTCAAGTAACAGAAGAAGTCACTTGATGCATGCGTGACTCACTTTTGTAAACTTTCAGCTGAGCTGACGTCGTCATCATAAAGGCCACTGGGATCCAGCAGAGTCCCTGTGGAACGACATGTTCAAATAAATGATGTAAAAGCAGAACATCTGCTCAAATGTTGTCTGTCAGCTGTCCACGATGAGAGGGGGGTTACGTTTTACTGGTTGGGATGAAACCTTTAAGTCCCTTCAATTATTTCTTTCAAATTCTTTGTTGTTAATTTGAATGGCTGGTTATTTGTTTGTCTCTGTGTCCCCGTGGTGGACTTGGGGCTTGTCTCCTGCCTCTCCCCCAGAGAGGCACCAGCTTCTTGCAAGTCAGAAATAAAAAAGCAGGTTTAAAAAAAAAAAACAGGATGGATGAATGGGTGCAGTTTTTTTTTTTTTTTCAGAGCGGCAGTATTTTATTGGCGCATGCAGTGTTTCAGAATGTATTTCTGTCAGACCCAAAGAGGCACAATAGATAAAAACTTGAAGTTTTTCCTGCTGAAATGAACCAGAACTGTTCTTTAATCTGTGTCTGCATGAAAATGTAAAGTAATGACTGAGGGTTTTGGCAAAAAAAAAAAAAAAAAAAAAAAAAAATCATCTAAGAAAGGAAATTTGTTTAAAAAAATTGACATGTGAAGTCACTGTAGGCATTTTTTTTTTGTACTAACCAAGATCCTTTACTGTTATCATTAGTGCTGTAATACTGTTCATCTTGGCAAGTGTTGTATTAGCTGCATGCTTTTTTATTATGGTAAAACCAAATATTTTATGCTTTCTTTTAAGTAAATTAGCAGTTGAAGTTAAAGCTTGTTTTTCTTTCTAAAATTCATTCATTCTTTCAACCTTTATTTAGGCAAGTTGATCTCATTGAGCCTCGAGGACTCATTTACAAGAGAGACCTGGAAATCAGAGAAGCTTGTAAGACTGATAGTGGAAAAACAACAATCTATCAATTTAATTTTACTAGGTTTTTATGTCATTGATGCCTTGTGATTGATTGATCTGGTACGTGTCAGTCTGGTGGGGACATGCTGAGACCAGTGATGGGCTGTCAGCTGAAGAAGTGCTCTTTTAATGATTAAATCAGTCTTTGAGTTCTGTGTCAACATCCGTTTTGTGAAAACAGACAGTCATTTTCTACCCTTTTCATTCAATAGATGTCTGTGACAAGCTTTTGATGGTAAGATACCAAGACTTATTAATGAGCTTTAAAAACACCTCTTAATTATACACTTCATTTTATTGATTTAAACAAAAAATATCCATGCAATAAAAATACAGTTTAACAGCCTAACATTCCTGCACCCACTGCCTTTAACGCTGGTTTTTGACTAAGATCAGTTTGCATTGAAAAATGATGGAGTTGTAGCCATTTTGTTTAACCTTGACAATAACATTATGTGCTGCCTCATGCATTTTTCTCAGAGTATGCATTATGAATGACTCTCAGCCACAACTACACCAGATTTTAGCTCATTATCTGTAAAATATGGCAAGTTGTTGCCATTTTTGTGTAGGTTAATTAGTTTTGATGGCCGTATTGAAAAGTTTTAAAAAGTTTTAGATGCACATCTAATGATTACTTTTTGCAAGTTTCATAAAAAAATCGCCCAAAGATTGTTTTGGTTATAGACAAACAGACACGGGTAAAAACTTGATTGCCCACTTTTGCCTGTACACTATTATCTGCATCTTCTTTCGGCTGCTCTATTCCTCAGAGATTGCTACAGTGAACTCACTTGCATGAAGACTTGACAATTGTTTTTATGCCTGATGCCCTTTCTGACACAACCACAGACCACGGAGCTTCCACAGAGCAGAGAGCTGCTATCTGGGGTGCCCAGGGAGCAGATTTAAGGGCCTTGCTCAAGGGCCAGGGTGGGGCAAATGAAGGTGGAGGCAGGTTTCATCTTTCCCACTCACATTTTTTATGTCGTCGGTTCCCGAAGTTGAACCAGCGACCTTCGGTTCACTGGCCCACCTTCTCTAGCCTCTGCGTCACCACTCCCCCCACCATTATAGTTAAAGAAAAGACAAAGTTAAAATTTAGGTATCATTTTGAGTAACTGCTAAATAGCCAAATCAACAATCTAATGTTTATAATTTAATTAATTAATGGACAAAATGAAGACTCAACACAATCTGCTGGATAAATTACCTTACATTAATAACGATACTAATTTAATTTTTACGCATATGAATTTTCAGTGCCCTGAGATAACTTCTGTTGTGACTTGGCGCTATAGAAAATATAAATTGAATGGAATAGTAAAATATTGCTGCACCTTCATAATTAATCCTTGCTGCTTGTTAAGTTTTATAATCCACTCCGTGTTGAGGCTGCTTCCTTTCAGCGGCACTGGAAGACACTGTTCGGAGTGCATTCACCTCCCTTTTTTAATCCTCAAACCACAGCACGCTGGTGAAACGTGACAGCGAGAGACTGATGAGCACTCCAACAAGCTTTTGACATTGAGGCTGCGAGGCCGTAGGCTGGAAAACGTGGTTAGAACGCTCAGTATGAGGAGAGCATCTCTGAAGATACTCCATTCAGCTCACGCAGACTGGGAGCTCTTGTGAGAAGTGGCTGTCTGATGTGCAGGCAATGTTTTTCACGTCAGAAAGTAGGTTCTTGATCACTGGATTGAAGACGCCGAGGATTCGCCCACAGGCTGCGGTGTGTGCGAACAGAATAAATGCTCTTTCACATCACATCTGTCCACTTCCATATAAAAACGAGACACTTCTTGATTTTCATCATTGTAGGTGTTGAGAAGAGACATGCTTGTGGAACACTTTACAGAAAAGTTTTACATTGACAGCTTTAATTTACTTTAATTACTTTTGTTCTGTTTAATTATTCCAGCGGAGTTTCTCATCGGACTATAATGCATCAGATATCTCTGCGTGATGAACGTGGAGACTTTCCAAAGATCAGAAACATTATCATAGCAACACCCGACACGCAGCTGCATTTATTTCTATGACTGTCTGCAGCCTGTGGCAAAAGGGTGACAATGTTTTTTCCCATGTCTCTGTGTGTGTGTGTGTGTTTATTTGTAGGTACCGTTAGTGAAATATTATGACAGATACTGTAAAATCGCATGAGACGATGCCTATAATGTTATTTTCATGGTTTGACCAAAATAGCTATAAATCTGTCGTTTCTCAACATAAGAGGATCTCAGTCTAAAACTGTGACATGAAAAGCAGTGCCGCTTTTAAAAAAATGACAGCCCTTTGAACTTCTGTACATATTTTTAAGAAACATGATAATCTTATTTTATTTACTGATTCATTCATCCTTTTCCATTTTCTTTTTTTTCCCATCTCCTCATAAACATGAAGCATGGATCTCTTTGTTTTTTAGTTTTTTTTCCAACTTACCGTACAAAAAAAATCCTAAATACCGGTAAGTGTTTTTTTTTTCAACAAGTCTTTACACTCTTTGCTTCCCACTCCATCCTTAAAATACCAGTGACCTAAATGTTGCTTCATATCCAAACGGTCCAGTGTTTGTGTTAGTCATGCTCATGTTTCAGGCTCTGCACTGGTGATCTTTCCATTCACACTGAAGGTGCATCCTGATTTAGCCTGAAGAGGCAGATTTCAGTCTGCTTTGCTCTGCATGGATCACTCTGGTGTTTCAGACTGAGGGATATACACTTGTCGTGTTTGTATTGCTGCAGTGAATGTGACGTGTGGTGAAAACTGTGCTGGCTCACCCAGAGCCCATGGTTTGTCCTCCCCTGGCCCCAGGCGACACGGGTCCTTGTATTGAGTAAAAAGTGCATGCTGCTGCTCCAGTTTGTCCTCTGAACAAAATAAAACACACAAAGCACAGGTAAAGGTTTACCTAAAGCAATCAAAAACCGAGTCGGAACAATAAAAGTTCTGTTGGAGTCTTTATTTCCAAACATGCCAGAAAATCTGAGGCCTTTCCACATGACGTGTGCCATATTTTCTGGACAATAAGGCGCACTTAAAATCCTTTAATTTTCTTAGAAATCGACAGTGAGCCTTATAATCAGGTGCTTACTGACCTCCAACTGATTTTATGTGGTTATTGTGAATGAGCTGAATAAAGTTTGACTCATCTTTTTTTTTTTTTTTTTCTTAATTCATTCATTCAACCTTTATTTATACAAGCTAACCTCATTGAGCCACGGGGACTCATTTACAAGAGGGACCAACCTTATGTATGAAAACAGACCTGTTCATTGATATTGCGCCTTAAAAAAAAGTATGCCTCTTTTATGATTGTCCATTGTTGCCGTTGTTATCCACTGTTTTCATCACTCTTTGTTAAAGAAATCAGGTCTCTCTTGTAAATGAGTCCCCGAGGCTAAATTAAGGTTGAATGAATGAATGAATAAGCCGGTGCGCCTTATAGTCCAAAAAATATGGTAGACAGATTTATTATTTTAATTCAACACTAGATGGTGGTAAAGATCAAACTCATCTACTGTAAATTTAATAATTTCAGAAATGAACATGTTACAAACAGGTAGTTTTATGTTTGTATTATCTAACATAAGAAAACTTTCTAAATAAAGTGCTGGGTGCAGAATGGCTCCAAAAACATCTTTTAAAATTGTATCTTTCATGCAGTGCAGAATATCAGTCAGCTATAGATAAATGTGACAAACGTTGAAGAACTCCACATACTAATAATTTAGTTGACTATATTAAAGTACTCATCTTAAACACCAGTGTTGTTGAAATGTTCCACTCGTCTAACTTTTACTGAGTTATTTATAGATGAGATGCAGCTGTAATTCTACAACTTGCACTAGAAACTTCATGCTGTACAATAAAAGTAGCACACGTCCACTGCGACTTGAGCAGACGGATCACGCTCACGTCTGCAGCTCATTATTGTGATTTTCGGGCTTATTGAAAATGAAACATGGATTCTCCAGAAGTCTCAGCTGCAAAGTGACTCGTCTCCTCCTCCGCCTGAGCTGCAGGATTTTAGTTCAGAAGGAAATTTTTATTGAAGTTTTTTTTTTTTTGTTTTTTTTTTTTTTAACTTTAGTTGATAAATATGAACAGTAAAAGATATGTTGGACACAGCAGTGTAAAAGTGGGAGTTTAGAGGGTCAGGATCACTTCTAAGAGTTATCTGATCTGAACCAAAGCAAGAAATGTGTCTTTATTCTTGGCACAAAGGTGGACTCTGCCAGGTCAGTCTTTTGTCTCAGATTCTGTTTGTGGTGTTCATGGACAGGATCTTAAGTCAAAGTCATGGAGAGGAGGGTGTCTGGTTTGGGAACCTGCTTCCTGCAGATGATGTGGGCTTGTTGGAGTCTTCAGGCCGTGCCTGTCAGCATGCGCTGGGATGGGCAGGAAGCAGCTGGGATGAAAGTCAACTCCTCTAAGTTCGAGGTCATGGTTCTCAACCAGAAAAAGATGGAAACCTCCCTTCAGTTTGGGGATAAGTCTCTGCCTCCGGTAGAGTCTCATTCACAAGTTATAGTGAGTAGATGGATTAACTGGGGCCTTGTTTACAGTAATGAAGGCATTGCTCCGGTCTGTCATGGTAAGGAAGGAGCCATACTGAAAGCTTTTAGGGAGTAAAATTAACTAATAATTTGCCTTTTGAACATTCTGGTGTTCAAGCTGCAGTTTTGTTTGTATAAGTCCATGGTTCCCAACCGTGGTCCTTGAGGAACACCATCCTGCATGCTTCAGTTGTTTCCTGCTCCAACACACCTGATCCACTGATTTAATTACTTCCTGAAGTTCTGCAGAAGCCTGTTAATCGCCCATTGTTTCATATCAGGTGTCAAAGCAGGGAAACAAGTAAAACATGCAGGATGGTGTTCCTCAGGGAACAGGATTAGGAAGTAAGTAGACCCAATACAGCCAAAAATGGTAAGTAATTCTTGTCTTTTTTCTTTAACAAATAATAAAAAATAATAAACTGGAGTTGTTAACAAGATTCAGGTTCTTCCACATATTGTCTGAATTCCATAAGGTTTAATTATTAATGCTGAGATCATTCTTATTTTATTATAACGTCTTCCACTGTGAGAGGTCTGGGACAGAAACCTGCATCCTGTTGGTATGTGGAGCGGCTACAAATGAGAAAAAAAAATGGTGTGAAATACACTGATTTATTAGCACTGCACACCTGAAGAACAGTTGTCAAAGTTCAGGTCTCCCAGGATGACATCGAAGGCCACCAGGTCTTCCAGAACCTTCTCTCCTTCAGGTGATTGGGATAAAGATTGACGAAACTCAGCCCCCCACTGGAGCAAAAGGTCCAGCTGCTCGCAGCGGACTGATGCATCACCTGAATAAGAACACACATAACAACAGCAACGCATAATGATGTCAGAACATCGTGCACTAAAAACAGGCTTGGGGGTGTACAGCTGCTGTTATATTTCATTTTCACATCTATGTTTTAGATCTCTTGTGGCGTTCCTGGTTTGTGTTCTGTATAACAAAGCCTCTTTCCTGGGCAGTGTTTGTATCAGTCCACCGCAGCCAGAGAATCTGATCAACTGCTGTTAGTTACGGAGTGAAGGGAAGGAGGTGAGCTGAGGGAGGCGGTGGATGAGAGAACAGATGAATAGATGAGAACATGAGAAACAAAGAGGTGTCAGGATGTTGCAGCGTGAGTAGGTTGCTTTGGCTTTGATTCCTCTCAGCTGCAGCTCAAGTATATCTGAAAATGTTCTTTTAATTTTTTTTGTCCGTGTATTAATGAATGTTTTACTGAATTCCTCAAAAAGAAGGAAACTTACTGAGGTTAAGTTGCTTGTATAGGTGTGCAAAATATTTGATGTGGGAGAAAAATATAGTTAAGATAAACACCTTTTATTTCAGATTGTTCTGCTGACTAACACCAGCCTGGCTAACTAAAGTGTAAAAGATAAATCGATATAAAATGAATAATGTCTGCAAATGTTAAAAAATCAATTTTCTAAACTCACTTTGCAAATGTAATTGCATTTATTTCTCATTTACTTGACTCATGAATTAGATGATGTCTTGTTTCTAACTTACAGAACATCCTGCTAAATTAGTTTTTCCAACTGTCATTTTTTTTAAGGTAAATAAAAGAATAAATGTGGATTGACTCAAAAATATTACACTTAATAAGATTTTTGTGTTAAGTTGCAGAGTATTGATCCAAAGATTGAGCAAAACTCTTGCATTTGCACCTGCAGCTAGTCCAAAGTGTCAGGTTTGGTGGGAGGCAGGGGCCCAGAATGCAGACCTGACACGAGAAGCTTAAACCAAAATTTGTTTATTAAAAAATGAAAACAAACTGTTGACGTGGCAGCTTTTAACGACATACTCTGAAGGAGCACGACAAAACAAGAAGCAAGCCAGCAGAACATCAACAATAGACCAAAGACAGAGTGAGACAGAATATACATGACTGGGCTGGTGATGAGGAGTGGTGAAACCTGTGCTGAATTTAAAGTGGGAACAGGTGAGAGTGGGCGGGGCATAATGATCAATGATATGTTTTATGAAATTGGAAATGCGATGGGAGTTTTGCTTTTTGCGGACGATGGAGCAATTTGGAAAAAAGGAAAGAACTTGGAATTTAGTGTTTAAAAAATGCAGGAGACTATTACAAAAGTAGAAGAATGGTCATATAAATGGGGAGTAAAATTTTCAGCGGATAAAACGAAAGTAATGTCTTTCACAAGAAAAAGAAAAGACTGCAGATTAAAAACCTCAAATTCTATAACCAGGAATTAGAGAAAGTAGCATATATTAAGTTTTTGGGGATGTGGTTAGATGAAAAACTAACATGGAAGATTCAAAAAAAATTCTAGACAAATGTAAGAAAGTTCTAAATATAATGAGATGCTTAACAGGAAGTGGATGGGGTGCAGACAGAATTGCATTAAAACTATTTATACTGGATTGACAAGGTCACCATTAGATTACAGATGTGTGGTATTTGGATCATCAGCAGACACGGTTCTTAAAAACCTTGATCGCATACAATATCAAGCATTAAGACTTTGTATAGGAGCCATTAAAACAACTTCAGTGGCAGCTTTACAGGTAGAAATGGGGGAAATGCCATTAGAGTTAAGAAGATCCCAGTTATCAGTAACCTACTGGGCAAGTTTGCAATGCCATAATCCATTTCATCCAACACATAACACCCCAAAACCCTGCTGGGAGAAGGAGAGGAAACAAATAAAAAGCTTTGGATGGTCAGTAGAACAGAAAGCTGCAGAACTAAGAGTGGCTCAACTGTCCCATTACCTGTAATACAGCCATGGATTCTCCCTGAAGTTAAAACTGACTTTTCAATACTTGAAAAGAAGAAAGATAAGAAATACACTTTAAATCACCATAGTATACAGAGTTGTATTATAATTACGTTCAGATCTACACAGATGCATCCAAGGATTCACATGCCAAGACAGGAGCAGCATTTGTTATTCCAGAATTTTGTGCCTCAACAAATAAAAGAATTAATGATAGACTATCGGTGTATACAGGGGAAATGCTTGCAATACTTTTAGCAGTACAATGGATAGAGGATATTAGACCACTGAAAACAAAAATATGTTCAGATTCAAGCTCATCATTGCAAAGTTTAAATAACAATAACTCAGAGAGTTATTGTTATTTTGTATTTATTTTTCCTCTCTGTTTTCCCTGACTTGTGCATCCCACCCCCTTACCTCTAAGGGGTTTATCTTAGTTGTATCTTTAGAATCGGTGCTGGTGCTGCTATATTTAGACTTGCAACAAGCGCAGGAGAAGCCCAGAATAGCAGGCAAAAAGAGGAGGGGTGGTGACGGTGGATGTGTCTCTGGTAAGAAAACGAGCGTGGCTTGGACCGGAGGCTTTAAATAGGGCTGTGACGCCTTAAACAGCTTGAGGCGGTCGCCATGGGAACAGCGGGAGGAGGGACACATGGGTTTTGACGCTCTCATTTATCTATCAGTACACAGAGGCACACACACAGAGACATGACGCTGAGATGGTTCTGCACCAACAACCCCCCTCCTGAGCAGCTTTGAAACACATCAGCGTTCAGTCACACAAAGAGCGGATGCCACTTTACCTTCTATAGCGTGGAGGTGTGTGCATGTGAGGTATCCCACAACTCTTTGCTCCTGATGGGAGGTGCCCACATGAACCTGCAGGGATGAAACGGGACATGATGTCACTCCACTGTGTTCAAACAAGTCACATAAAAACCCAATTAGCGAGCATGTTTGCACGAGGCCTGTCAGCTGACAACGGTGTGATTAGATCATTTAGAGTGAAGCGAAATGTTGGAGCTCCCCGAGGGACCATTAACGCACAAGCTGAAATTTAATTACAGCATTTAAGGTGTGTGCTTAAGAGCAGTGAGGCAAAAGGAAAAATATAATGAAATAATTAAAACATTTTTAAGGAAACACCACTTTCATAACATGCTATTGCCAAAATGTACAAAAATAGCAGATGTCATGTACAGTTTGAGCCACATCTGTGATGCATAGCTGTTGTGGATGCTCCAGTGGTTGCACACAAAACAGAAATATTGACGCTCTGCAGATGCTACAGAAATTAAGTCAGTGTTAGAGAGGAGCTTTTATCGCCAGCGTTCTTCCAAATCACTCATATTTTGTGCTGAAGATCATCAAAAGGCCTTTCAATGCAAAAAAAAAAAAAAAAAAAAACTGCTGATCACTAATTGATCAGCACTCGCTCCCACCAACAATAGGACCAACATTAGGAGCTCTGACATTTTGTTCCAAATAATAAATGGTCTGCAGAGGCTGCTGGAGCATGAAACATTTTCTATCAGCAGAAAACAACTATGAACAAAAGGCCCTCACACTATTATCAACAAGATATTTTTAAAGAGTGAAAGAACATTGTTCACAGGGGTGAGCTATTGATTGAAAAGTTTCTCATTTAATCTCATCATAAAACTTTGTGCGAGCCATTCAAAGTTCCTCCGAACGTACCCTGAACAAACTGACATAAACATCTGAACCGTAGATCCTCCGGTCTGGGTGGCATGGTGGTACAGTGGTTAGAACTTCTCCGCAGGAAGGTTGCAGGTTCAAAACTCAGCTG
>JARVGQ010000002.1:12789701-12800239 GCA_031762355.1 Hypsolebias martinsi | reverse complement strand
CAAGCTACTGCTTCTTACCGTCAAACAGGAAGTACAACCGGAACTTGGCTTTTCAAAGTAAAAATTTTCAAAATAATATATATATATATATTCTTTAATGAGATGCGTGACGTAACCCCGAAACGCCGTAAGTCGAGGACTACCTGTATTTTAAGGATTCAAGGTTCTTTATTTGTAATACGCACCACATGTGGTACATGTGGTGGAATGATGTGTACACTTACATCCAACAAAAGTATAAAATGTAAAAGAAAAACAGTAAGAAAATCTAAGATATGAACTAAGTAAAACGTTAACTAAAAATACACTAGTAGTGTCAAAACAATACGCCGAACAGCAGCACGAACATGAGTCGTGTGAGCAGATGTGTACACCTCCTTTCTGAGGGGAGTGGGGCAAAAAGCGTGTGTGCTGGGTGAGTGGGGTCCTTCATGATGCAGGTAGCCCTGCTTGTATATCAGTGTTCAGTTCATTTTGAAGACGGATCCTAGGACATATGGTTTTTGTTTAGGCTTTTATATTTTTCAAATTATTGAACATTATTTACAATTATTTCCCCAATATAAAAAAAAATATTTCTTTATGTTCTTGAAAATAATTGTTGTCTTTGAAAACTGCTTCAACATTCTTGCTTGTTGTCTTATACATTAGCTTTTAGCTAAGGTTCTGATATTGTAAGCTTTACCTACCGTTTTGCACCTTTAGCTTTTAGCCATCCGGTGTTCAAATTTAACGTGGTTTTGAAAGGAGTTTTATAAATTTTCATCAATAAATGTAAGTTAACATTTTATAGAGGAAATTTACTGTGTAAATAACTTTAAAACGGAAACATTTTTCCTATTTTTCAGATTTTCCTGCAGTGCAATTTAAACTTGACGGGAGCACTGGGGTTTTTGTTAAATTTTCTTTGCTTTCAACAAGCCGGTGTGTGTGTGTGTGTGTAAACATATATTTTTGTAAGTTCCAGCAGCTACACATTTTTTTACTTTTTGACATCACAGTGGTAAAATGTTTGTATTTACTGTTTTGAGGAGGAGCATCTGACGTGTTACCATTCAGAGCAGAAATTGTCCAGCTTAGGGAGAGCCATTCTGTTAAACATTGCTCGCTTTTTCCCTCACGTTGCAGCTTTCACTGAGACTTTTACCTGCCAGCTGGCTCACAGCCACCTTACAAATGTGACCTGGAGTGACCTCACATACACGACGGCAGCGAAACAAGAGAGCGCAGCAGCTTGTAAGCAGGCAGCAGGCAGCAGAGAAACAGAATGAGGCTGTCAGCATGCAAGCTGTGATGTAGTGGGTCTTTATTAGATCTGAGGTATGTTAGGGCATGTAAAAGCACATGTGAGCATGCCTTTACATGCACCTATCATCTGCATCTGGTCACATAACGCTGACCCAGCTCAGCAGGGACTGGATCTGATTCATATTCACATTCTGCCAGTCACAATATGTGGCTGATTAATGGACTCGCACCCTGTTAAAACCCACAGATACACACATACACACACAACACCCTTTTAGTTTTGGCATTGTGGCTTGTTTCAACAGTGATTTATTGCATTGAAAGCTTTAAATTCGGCACGGTTGCTTCTTCTGTTTGGTTATTGTACAGAGTAATGAATGTATGGAAATGGAGAGCTCGTGGAAAAGGACAAAGGCTGCTGAAATCCCCACGTTGTGCACGTAGCTCGCATCAATACATTTTCATAAAAGCAACCAGCTTAATGAGCTGGTATGGATGCATCAACATTGCACAACTAATTGTGAAAAATTCATACACAACAAATCTCTCAGAGCTGAAAGGGCCTGGCTGATGACAGATAACAAACAACAAACTGAATCAGAGCAGGATGTGCCTCCTTTCAGTAATAGTTTAATGCATAGCAGCTTAAACGCACTCATTAAAGGAGCAGTTTCTTTTTCAGCTGCACTCTTCTGCAGGATTCACCACAGCAAGTGAACTTGCATGACAGATTTGGTGATTGTCTTAAAAATGCAGCCAATCTGACCCCTGTCTCATTAAAAAAAAATCAAAGTTTTGACATAGTTTGTGCTGAATACCAATTTTAGCATGTCTTATTGCTAAATGATTACTGTAAAAATGATTACTGTAAACATGTTCTTAATGTTTGCATTTAGCTTAAAGCCCTCTAACTCTGTTACTGCTATAATTTTAATTGATATATTGTGATGGGATATTATTTGAACATGAAGCTTAGCTGATTTTTTGCCCAAGTTAGATACTGTCTTTAATAACATTTTTGGATTACAAAGAAAAAAAAGCAAATAGCCATAAGGTGGGCTGTTGTGATTTTATTTTAATTGGTAACATTTTAGTAAAATTGGTGTTAAAAATAAAAAAATTTCTGAACTAATTTTTCCAAACACACAGTTCTTGAATCTATACTGCCATCTACAAGCAGATATGTCCAAATTTAACAATTTAGTAAGGTTGTGGCATAAACAGTAGCTCCTTTTTTGGAGAAATTTGTGCAAAGTGAGAAAAAAATGTAACTCAGTATGACCAACATATTAGCCGCATTGTGTGTTAACGTAATGAGTTTTGAAAGAATAATGTTTAGACTTTTTAAAAATGAATAACAGTCATAAGTCGCATACACGTCGCACCGCTGTGTAAGTCGCATCAGTCCAAATATGTCTAATAAAGTGGAAAAAAACATAAATAAGTCATTTTGCCATATAAGTTGCATCTATTATGTGTCATCGCTGACAAGTCCTGTTTGTTATGCATCACCGCTGACCACCCGGAAACGTGGGCTGGTGTTGTGCCAAAAACCAATGCCAAATGGTGGCCGCGGGTGCGTGCACGGGAGGACTTTAACAAGAATTTAACAAGATTAACACTTAAAAACAATTATTTGTTTGCTCTACATTATAGCAAAGGTGTGTCTCAGTTGAACTTTTCTTAATAAATGCACTTTAATGGTCAAATCAGCTGCATTTCAAAAATCGATTTACGGAAGTGGGAGCGTGCAGAGAAAGGACTCGCTGTGCATTTCACCCAAATTTAACAAGAGTAACACCTAAAAACAATTATTTGTTTGCTCATCATTATAACAAAGGTGTGTCTCTGTTGAACTTTTCCTTAATAATTGCACTTTAATGGTCAAATCAGCTGCATTTCGCCTGGGCGGCGCAATGAAATGCAGCTGATTTGATGTTTTCTCCAGGAGTTCCGGAGCGAGACGAAGGTGTCTTGATATGGCAAGCCAAGTGTCTCATTAATAGCCAATTTTACCTATTAATGAGACACTTGGTTTGCCGCACTGCTCGAGGGCCCTATAGTGGCTGAAAATGGTGGTGTTCGATATTTCCATGTCAGAATGAATGAAATTGTCTGATCTCAGCCAAAATTGGATTATAAATTGGGGGGGGGGGGGGGGTGTATAGTGGTCGCTTCAGTGTACAAGTCACAAGACTTGCAAATTTATGCAAAAGGATGTGACTTATACGGAGAAAAATAAGGTAATTAAGTAACTGGTTAATTTATTAGCATATGTTTAAAGCTCAAGACCCTAACGTTGTTACAATAATTTATTTTTGTTTCCACAGTACAGATGCATGTGTGTTAGTGACACCGGAGAACTGACACATTTGTGTGAATGGAGGAGATTGAAAGAAAGTTAATTTTTACACGAGGGCCACATGCTTTAAATGTGCAGATGTTCACCACTGCAGCATTGTGACAACAGTGCCACAAAACAGTCAATAAAATGATTTAAAGAATAAAGTTACTGGATATTATGGTTACAAAAAGTTTTTTGCACCATGCAACAAAAAAAAAAAAGTATTTTCTTTTACTCTGCACATGAAATGTCTTTGCCACACTGAAGAAATTACACTTGGCAGGTCAGCTCTGACTTTTCAGCTTTTCTGCACTTGTTCACAAATTTATTACTGTAATATAAATACATTTAATGGGCAGATTCATGTAAATGTCTTTCAAAGTCACAGAGAAGCATCACAGATGACAAGATCACAGTTTGACCAAAATAGCAACAAGCAGCAATCAGAGCATGAACAAATTTTGCTGCAGCAAAAAACACTAAATTAAGCCCAAAGAGACACTGAAATTCAAATTCTGTTGTTTTCCTCAAACTAAAAAGAGAAGGAAGGCTCTTGGTTATATTCAGGGACTGAAAGGTTGTCAGATTAAAATAATTATAGGAAAGGTCAGTATGAATCTAAAAAGTGAGAATGTGTCTAAATTGTAGTTAATTTTTAACATAGGTCAAATCAAACTCATTTGCTATAATTTCTCCACTGACCTTTCAGCTGAAATGATTCAGAAATTAACAGTGAAATCAAGACAAAAAATAAAAATACATTACATATATGTGTATGTGTGTGTGTGTGTTACATATAGGAAATGTTTAGTATCAATCAAATATTATGTCCACGTTGTTTCTCAATAGCACAAATGTGATTTTTAAAAATGTATTGTAGCTTATCATCCCTAAGCCACGCCCACTTTTGCCTATCATCGCCATATTATAAAGAACAACTCAAGTTGTTGTCCTGCCTAAGTGTTCAAAGTATGGTAGAAATCACCATTTTAGTTCTTGAGATATTATGTTTTATTTGTGCTAGTATCTATCTATGTGCTTAATATTTCATCACATCCACCTTATTCTGTGCTGGAAGTTTGCAAAGCACCATGGGACCTATAGGAATAAGGTGGATAAGAACTTGAGCAAAAACACATTGCATCTGTGTATGTAACAGCAAATGATAATGTGTCAACTTTTTGAAGAGGTGTCTCATTTCTTATATTTTGATCACCACCCCTTGAGACAAGGACATTCAAAATCTAAGGGGAGGGCAACTACTAGGAAACAGGGCTCATCCTGAAGCTTTACCTCCACAAGGCAAATAAAAGCAGAACCAGTAGAAAAAGTCAAACCACTAACCTTGGCAAACAGTGCCCCCTTGGCTGCCAAAGCGTCCTCTCCTCTTCCATTGGGGTAGCATTCAAACCGTGCGTCCAAGATTGGGTAGCGACTGGCCAGCATTAGGCCGCTGTTCAAGAATTTGAACCTGGAACAGCAGCCTTTCCAGCCATACCGCCCAACATCACTAAGCACATAAGGGAAGTAGCGGTGCAGCTGCCGCCGCAGTCTTGTTGTTGCTCCATGGTCAAATACTTCCTGCAGAGCAAGAAAATCCAGGTTGGCGGGGAAAAAGGCAGAGATCTCGTGGTCAAACGTTTCATCTCCATGACGACGTTTCCGTCCTGGACGCTTGAAGATAGAAGTGCGTGGGACGTGAGAGAGAGTATTATTGGAGGATATCCCTGCAGTGATGTCGCTACAGTGGTAACGAGTGAGGGACTCCCGAGAAGCAGTCATGCCCATGTCTCCTCCAGCCAGCTCTCTGTGATTACCAGTCTCAGCCTCCTCCTCCTGGGCTTCTGGTTCTGGAGCACTGATGCTGATTTGAACCCCTGAGGTGTGAAGTGGGCAGTCTGTAGGATTCTTTTGCTGCATCCCTTCTCCATGCATGGGACAGTCATGATGGCCAGGGCCACTTTGACCTCCAGTGGAATGCATGGGGCAGTCTGCAGGTTCCCCTGAGGTCTGAAGAGGACAGTCTGAGCTGCTGTTGGTCTCTGTGGCGTGAAGAGGACAGTCTGCTGGGGTGTCTGATGCGTCATGGTGAACAGGGCAATCAGTGAAGCCCCGTTCTCCTGTAGAGGGGTGAACAGGGCAGTCCGTGGCTCCTGGGGGATGAACTGGGCACTCGGTGACGGGTTCAGTTTCAGTTTCAGCCGGACCATTGGTGGTGTGTGTTTGCTCTGGTCGCTGGTCCAGAGAGGAGGTGCGGCGGAAACCTGTAGCTAGACTGCTGAATGACGCTGCACTAAACAGAACAGAAAGGAAGATGTTTTAAACGTGTTGATTTAATCTCTGCAACTAAAGGAAGGAACTCTGGAGAAAACTCCACGCACCTGATGGAGGTGTTGGTCGGTGAATCAATGTAGATTTTAATCTGGGGTCGACTGGCTCCATTGCGGATTCTCTTCCCCACCTCGCGAGCTCTTCTTTGTGTGTCCGACAGGTTGTTGAACCTGGCCAGGGAGTCTGGCAGGAGGCAAACATTGGCACTGCAGAAGCAGAAGCTTCTGCCTTGTGGCCTCCATTCTCCAAGCCCGGCGTGTCCAACCTGACCCTGCTCTGCCAGGTTCTTGTCTGGTCTGAACACCAAAAATATGTCACAATAAATAATAAGAAAAGACTGGTAACTTTCAAACTAATTGCTGTTTGCTTTTCTTTGGTGAACACAAAAAGTAATTACCAGTAGACTTTTAGACAATTCAGCACCAAACTTTCCATACCTGAACATTTCTTACAAACCATCATTATGTGCTGTGGGATAACAGATACACCAGCAATTGACCAAGCAATGTATTGTTTATGATAAGATTAAAAAATGAAATTTTCATAAATGTTTTATGTTTAAATGTTCCTTATTTTCCTTCTCCTGTGTAATGTATGAGCACAAGATGTTGAGTTTTGGTTCCTGTAAAAAAAAAAAACCATGCAGAACAATTTCGCAGTTTTAAAACTCTTTCGTTAAAACAACTTTCTATTTTCCAACTTTAAATTTCCCTTACTTTTATAAATTGATTTTTTAAAATGTCATGATCAGTAAAGGTGTTTCACAGTAAATCGGAATCTGTTAAAAAATGTTTAGTTTTGACAAATAAAATAAAGTAAAATAAAAAGAACTTGAAAATATAAGAGTTGTTTTACCACACAACTTATAAACACAACAGTAGGAGTTTTATGTTTGCAACCTGAACTAATCAAGACATGTTTGTTCCTCGACGTTCTAATATACGACTCAGATAGACAAGTCATAAAAAAGAAACTCTGTAACATATATATTTTTTTCAAGCTAAAGCAAAATACAGTCCAGGTTTAGGGGCATTAATTTGTTATTGGACAGAAATTTGGCACCAATCAAGATTTGAGTATACAAAAACATTGGCATATCTTGATAGATATTTTTATCTAAAATAGTTTTTTGGTATTTTTACTTATTTACTTTAACTTTTGCTTTCTAGTAAAATCCCAGCATAGTTTGAGCCTGATGATGCATAACAAAATGCACTTAAAGATGAAATGAAATGCTAAGGGTTCAAAAGTGCACAAAGATATTTTGTGTTAGTAATGGTAGAGATTGTATCTAATGTTCATCTGGTCTGTTTGAGATACAATAGTCCCTCGCTACTTCATGGTTTGTCTATCACAGACTCGCATTATCGCGGTTTTTCAAAACAAGAGCAGACACACTGATTGATGATCGGCATGGAATTTTTATTTAAAATGAATTATTTTAAATTATTTAGCACCTGCTGCTGCATCTTTGTGCAGCCCAGAGCTGCCGAAAAAGCTTCCTGCTACAGCTGATCAGCTGTTCTCCGTGCAGAGCAGAGAAGTGGGCGTGGCCAATAACTCTTGCAGTGGCTGAGAGCAGCAGAGGCAGAAGGCTGAAATTATGACATTCTGTGCTCTTTTACTGTGTTTAGAGTTTAGAAACATTGTTTAGAATACTGCAAGAGTGTGGGAAGGGTTTTTAAATGCTATTATACTTTGTAAAAGAAAAAAAAAATATATATATAAAATACAAAAATAAACTACTATTTACCACTCGTACTATCTCTACCTTGTGGATTTTCACTTATCGCGGGGGTTCAGGGAACAGATCCACTGTGATAAACAAGGGATACTGTACTTCCTCCACTCATTAACAGACTGCACTTAATGCTGCTAGTTTGTTTCACTTTTAAAAACAACATATAATTTTCTTCACCTCATTCCAAACCTCAAACCTTGGAGAATTAAAAAAAACCCTTTGACCCAGCTTCTGCTTCTGTGTCTGTAATCTGGGTTGCTATCTTGATTCAGAGTGACAACGAGGCAACTTAAAAAATGAAAGTATTGAAAACACCGTCTGGGTCGACACTCACCTGCAGTAAGTGTACAGGTAGGGCTGGCGAACAGCTTGCAGGGGAGCCCAAATGATGAACCCCAGCAGGGCAAAAGGAAGGGATGCAAGGAGGAGCAGCAGATAAAGAGGTGCAGAAATCAGGACACAAAGGGTCAGGAAGGAGCAAGGGTCCCGGGAGCGTTGGCGCTTCTCCAGGGAAGTGGCCACGCAGGAGCCCAGGAGCCGGTCCAGGAACCAGTAGCTGGGAAACACCAGGCTCCACGACAAGCCATCCAGGAAGTGCAGACAGGCACTGGAGTAAGGGGTGATGTGGAGGACCATCTCTTTCCGTCGTTCCTCTTCTTTTTCCCCCCTTTCTGTCACTTTCTCCTCACCTCACGCTCTCTGTCCTCATCCACATACACTCAACAAGTGCGCACAGATCTGTTCTGATTACATGAACAGAAATGAATAATAATAATAAAAAAGAAGCCAGATTCAAGTGTGCACCCTCCCCCCTATTTGGAGAAAGGAACACTACATGATTTGGGAGATTTCTATCTACAGTGGGATGCTTATCTCAGCCTCTTTACCCCTCCCTCAGTAATTACACCCCCCATAGGAGGGTTCAAGAAGCAGTCTGGATGCAGCACATTGCCATAATGAAAGGCAGTCAGTCGCCTGATGCCGGATCTATGATTGCAAAGACTCCAACGACCTCCGTAGGGGGGCGTCCATTCAACGTCACAATTTCCTCTGGGCCCTTTGGATGGAGAGCAGATCAATAGGGGAGGAGGGAGAGGGGAGAAATAAAAATGCATGATATTAGTAACACTTTACTAATGAATAAAAGCAAACAATATCTGTGAATAAAATACAGTAAATCTTTGCACAGACTTTTTTGTTCTCTACATAGAAACATCTTGATCACACTTTTTATTAGTCATTAAAGTTATGTTCATATAAAAATGAAAGCTACAAAGATTTCCTTGATTTTTCTCGAATTAACTCATGTTGAACAAATGCATGTTCCTTATAATCGCATTTAGGCGTATAACAAAATCATCATGATTTACATTAATGTTACATTTGTGACAATTAGAGCAGCGTCCAACCGCAGAAAGAAGAAAAAGCTGTTGAAGAAAACCTAAAATATATGCACAGGAACATTTCCACTTTGTGACTACGTAGGACTTTTTAATAAAAGATGAAACTGCAAAAGAGTAAAACCCAATCAGAGATTTGTCATTCGGTGTAAACATTGATTTAAACAGACTCACATTGTCAATGAGCAATTAGATTATATGCTAAAGCTAGAAAAGTAAGAAACCATAAACCAGTTAGAGCATAGCAATGACAAGCATTTAAAGTAAAATCATACATTTAAAATATACTTGGAGTAAATTGTTGAAAGAGTTCAATTAAGTGAGGATAATAAACCAGGTCTGCTGATAATTAGCTGTTACCTACATGTTTGGGATTATTGATCATCTAATTTTTAGTACTATTTAAAGATTTTGTGATAATCAGGTTTAGGATCCAGTAAAGAAACCTTTTAAAATAATCAGCTTCTTCATGATCCCTTGGAGCAACCATTTGTTTAAACTGACTGTTTTAACAGATGCTGCTTGCTTTCAAATTTCTGTGCATCCTTTTTATTTCCTCACTTTCCCTGTGTCACTGTCTGCAGAACACATTTAAAACAGTACAGATTTACCAACGTGATCAACAGAACGCCTATTAGTTTTATTCTGCAGCCATTTTCTAAATTTCATTTTGCCACTGCATCTGTTCATTAATCAACAAGAACAGTTTCTAAAATGCAGCAGGGCTTTTTCGCTGTTCATTTACAAACCCTTAAACTTTTATATATGATGGAACAATCTTTTGGCTATGCAAGGTTCACAGAAAAAAAGAACCCAACTAAAAATAAAAAAGTTATTACATGAAGAAGGTACTGGTAATTAAGCTGAGACCTGAGTCTCTATGAACCATCTCAAAGTTAAATTTTTTTATGTGCCCCAATTTGAACAATAGTGTGGTTTTATTTATTTATTTTTTTCATGAAATCCATCTTTCATTTATATGATCTCTAACAGGTCTTCTAACAAATAAGAGAGAGAGAAAAATCCATTACCTTTAATAAATTATAACCAGATTATTTTGTTTATGCCAGCAGGCAGCAGAGAAATTGTGAAAACTCAGAGTGACCAGCTTACCTTGGAAAACTCAATGAACACAACAAGGATCAATAGAACTATCTCAACTGGCTTCCAAACAGCACTGCTGGACGGATTTGGCAATTGTTTTTATGCCGGATGCCCTTCCTGACACAACCACAGTCCACTGAGCTACCACAGCCCTCTGTGTGGAGCAGAGAGCTGTTATCTAGGGCTCCCGGTGGAGCAGATGGTGTGGGTTAAGGTCCTTGCTCAAGGGCCCAGAGTGGGGCAGGTGAGGGAGGAGACAGGTGTGACTGCTTCACTTATCCCACCCACATTTTTGATGTTGTTGGTACCGGGACTTGAACTGGCGATCTTCTGATCACAAGCTCACCTTCTTAACCTCTGCGCTACACAC
>JARVGQ010000002.1:12778320-12789601 GCA_031762355.1 Hypsolebias martinsi | reverse complement strand
TTTCGGTATCCGGCTAAATCGGTATCCGGCCGGGCCGTTATAACGGAACTCGGCCGTAAACCGGGGGTTACCTGTATTGCTTTACACAAGTCTTAAGTGTTAATAAATGTCCTTGTTGCAAAGTCACAAAGACTGATCTTTATAACATTCAAACAAAAACAAAAATCTATGTAATATGTATCTCATATCAGTGGTTAGCATATCCTTAATAAAAAAAAATCTTAATAAAAATTTTTGACCAGATATCAACTACTGCCTCCGTCCCAAATATATTTGTGACAGTTCCTTTAATTTTTTCTTTCATTTGCAGCAGCAGATTCCTTTGTATTTTAGCAACTAAACGTCTTCTCTGAGATTCTAGTCTTGTCTCATTCTGCCACATTTGTTTCCCTACACTGACCATGACCAGCCTTTCTCTAGTTTTCTTTAGTTTTCTCATATCTAAAAAACTGCTGGCGTAAATACTTTCATTCTGATATGATTTAGTTCATTATAACCTTTACCTGTTTGACTTTACCCTTTGCGATGTGCACCTTGAACTGTTTATCATTACACTTTATATCTGGCCATACTCTGAATTTTATCCAAAAACACAACACCTACAATTTGTTTTCTGCAAACAAACAAAAAGCAGAACAAATAGTACAAACATACTGTCACATCAGGATGTGCTTTGGAACAAAACAACAGCCGTATGTCAATGACAGTCTGTTGTTTTCTACCAAAATGGAGCTCTTTTGTTAGACAGCGTGTCCTATGAATCGCACATCTCTCTCGTGTGAACAGTATCTCATCACTGTCAGTAATCTTCCTCACAATCCAAACCTTTGTGTACAATAATAATTCTTGTTGTGACAGATGAGTCGCCTGTTTTGTCAGATGACTGACTTGTGACCTATTTTTGAGGTGGGCAGGAGGAGACGAAGAAATGACCTGCTGACTCATCGTTTATCCAACTGACATATATCTTGATCATCATTTTACTGTCTGATCAACAGGAGCTTCCTGTGGCATTGTACTGAAGTGGACTTGAGGTCAGTGTGTGTTTAACACAGCTGCCGTGATTGTTAAAGGTCGGTTTAACTCTGGTTAAATAATTTATTATTGTAACTTGGATATAAATAATGCACAAGCAGAGTAGAGGGGAATGAGAGTGAGCTAACCACTGGAAGCCATCAAAGGGTTTAACATCGCTCATAAACTCTAATGTAGACACTTTGCATTAACTCAGCACAACCTGAATCTGCAATTCTTTTAATCATAAAGACATGTTGTGATCCAGCATCACTATTAATCCTCATATGAGCTGGAGGAGAAGAGAAGAAGGATATCCACCAAAGAGTTCCAGTTCAATACAGGACCAACATGGAGATAGTGAAGACAGTTAAGGATGATCTTGTTTCTCCAGATGCCCTAACATGCATGTTTTTGGACTGTGTGAGAAAACCAGATAATTTGCAGAAAACATGCATTCAATGAAAACATGAAAACGTCACACAAAAAGACCCCTGCTGAGATTCATCCGTAAACTTCTTGCTGTGAGGTCACAGTGCTGACCACTGTTCAATCTATATCACAATCCCATTATAAATCAAAGAAAAAAAACAAAGCTATCACAAATAGATGAAACAATATTTAATATACAATATAAATTATAAGCCTCACATGGTCACTCAGGTCATTAATCAGCCCAAGCTGTCCGAGAGTTGTTCTGTAGATTTAGCATCCATGTTTTACAATTTAAAGTTTGCTTCAAATTCATTACCCATTTCATTTTCTTAAAAGATGAAATGGAAACAACTGCGAAGTTCATTATTGACCAAAAGGCGATGGTGGATAACATTGCTGCTGCTTGCATTTGTGTAGCTGCACGTCAGGTGTGGAAGGACCCATACATGTTGCCTGAACTGGATTACTGGATGCAAACAAAACTTAACAACAAAAATAAAAGTTATTTCAAAATGAAAGAACAACAACAAAAAAAAAATAAAATAAATAAAAGTAACAATATAAAATAAAAACCTAACACTGAACCTCCAAACCACGGATCATTACAGCATGTGTTAATATCCTGTGAAGCACTAGAAACATTTAAATGAGAACCTCTGCCAGAAATTATTGAATGTACTGTACATCTACATCTGGTTAACATGTGGAGTCATTTCAGTTCAAGATGGCTGCCACATCACCCTTTGATGTGATGATGAAGGTACAGTATTTCTAGGGTCATGTTTAAGGGACTTTCATGGACTTGTATGTGTGCAATGTCAGAACACAACTCAACAAAATGAGAAGTGTGTGATGGTTTTCCTCCTCCCCAATTTTGTTTTGCTGCCTGCGTTTGTGCTTCCTACAACGTCAAATCTGTCGACTCGCAGCATTTAAAGATTTCAAACGAGCAGTTCAAGTTTTCTGAAGGAGCTTCTTTACTGTAAACAGCACCAACAGCAGCAAAGCACCCAACAACCACTACTATGTCAGCAGCACAAAGAACATCCGGAGAAAATTTCTCAACAAGAAGTTGTGTGCTAATCATAAACCATAGAAATAAATTGTAACAAAATGTGTTTGCATTTTAGTAGCAATCACATAAGTGAAGGTTTTAAAAGCATCCTGCTGCCACAGACAGATCCCAGAATAACAATGCCAGATGATGGTAGCAGTTTAATTTTGGAACTAAAAGTACAAAAAAAACTTTAAAGAACTGTGTTTACTGACCGGCTTTAAGTTTGGATAATCTCTTGACAGTCAGCTTTGATGCCGCCTGGTGAAGGTGGCAAAGATCAACTGGGCAAAAAGATGATTTAAATTATTAGCTGCAAAAAAAAAAAATTGTAATTAGCATGATCAATTTTCACTAATCCTATGTAGCCATATAACGTTGCCAAGTTTATTTTTACTTGAAGCTCTTAATTGATTTTAAAAGGTGATTTCAATTTAAGCATAACTTATACTCTTTACCTTCATTTATGACATTAGAGGAAACAAAGACTGCCCTAACCAGTCCGCCTGTACTGGGTCAAAAACGCTTCCCAACTCACTGAATAATAATGTGATGTGTTAGAACTATGTTTACTGGTTTAATGTGAGCTGACTGAAAGTAAAGTGGATTGTCTGTGTTGGCAAAAACATGTTGAGGGCCACATTATGAATTTGACCTGCAACCTGTCCATAGAATATAGGGCCTCTCGCACAGCGACTGTTGAAAATAGGCACCAATGACACAAACAACCCAGCAAAGAAGAAGCTTGTAAAAAAAAAAAAAAAACGTATTTAAATGCAATACAAAAGAGGACAAAGAGAAACAAAGCATTCAAAAAGTCTAATAAAATCACCACAAAATGGTAACATGGGCAAAACAACTAATATTGTATGAGACACATTTATAACAGGCCAAAATACAAAAAAAAATAAAAATAAAAATAAAAAGGCTGTACGTCATTTATGAAACATTTAGACAGAACACAGTCAAGAATTACACATCCTATTATACTTAAACCTTTTAATGCCCCAGAAGAAGCTCACTCTAACTCACTTTTAAGGTGAAGTGCAGAGTTTTGTAACAAACTAAAAAACGAAACTAATGTTTAGCAACAGTTACAATTCAGATTCAGTGCGTGTTAGTTTGTCATCATAATGGAATTACAACTCAGATATTTACTTTTTATGTCAAGTCAAACTAAGTCACTTCTCTAAAGAGATTTTTAAAAAAGTGGTTCATATTTTGTTTCCTGTGTTCCTCCGGCACAAAATAAATCCCTGCCTTTGTTACAATGAGAAGACAATTAGCAGCTGATGTCCAAATGAACGTGATGAGTGGTCCTTTAAGCACAAAACAGTGTGGGAGTTTTGCCTCACAGTAAAATTAAAAACAATAACACTTCAAAATTACATTTTAATCATTTACATAATGAATTAAAAACAGAAGGAAATAAACTGTGATGTATTACACATAGTGGGGGACAGAGTCAGCGTTATTGTATTTGAAATATGCCACACTGAGATGAAAATCCTCATTTTATTTGTTTGATTTTCTCCCTTTAACTCAACTTTTTATTCATGAAGCCAGGATTTAAAAGATGTGCTACAAAATGAAAACATTGTGTTGCAATTTTGGCATGAAGATAACTTCTTAGGATCATCTAGCGCTAATGGACCACCAGAACTTTAGTGGTAAATTCCACTAAGAGCTAATCTCTGTCAAATAATCTCCCCCCGATATCAAATCAATACTGTCTGTCTGGATAACGAGGACACTGCGTGCGAACCATCACAGCCTGCATGTGTATCTATATTAGTTTGGAAGGTCAATAAGGTTGTATTTAACTGCTCATGTGCGCAACCATTAGCAATTTGTAGAATATGTGTATGAGTTTAAAAAAAGTGTCCAAAGTGTACATACAAGATTTTAATCAAGTTACCAAAATAAGACTCTGAGATAATAAGACTAAAAATGACTCAAATGGACAACCAAATATTTAATTAACAAGACTAACAACTTCTTGACTTATAAGACATATAAAAACAGAAATGACAACAAAAAAATACACCAAAAGAACAAATAATATCCAAAAGTGTGAAACTACTTTATCAAACATGCTTTTGTCATCACTGCAGGTTTTCATACATAAAAAAAAAAAAAAAAAAAAAAAAATTGTGCTCTGCATTTGACCCATCACACATCCCACAGCACTATTAATGTTCCTCAGGCAGCAGGCGTCTTGCTCATCGACATGTGGGCACAGTAGGAAATTGAACCTGCAACTTATCATCCTCTGCCTTTCATCCCAGATTTAGACTAAAATCGTGTTGCGATGAGAAACAACAGAGTTGAAGCTGTTTTGGCCGAAACAGAATCAAATGCAATTTCATGTGATGCTGCAAGATCTCATGCACATCAAGTCCAAAATGCATTACAACCAATGGCAAAGAGGCAAAATGATGCAAAACCATTAGGCTGCGCTGTTTAAGACTGTTTGTGTCCCATTTCCGCAGGACAGACGGGAGACGTTTTTCACATCTACTGCACACTCAGGAGCCTTTAGTCTCGTAATCCTTTAATGACTGTTGGACAGAACAATTCAGCGTAACAGTTATCAATAGTCTGGCTATTTGAGCGACACATTAACACATTCACCAGACACACACACACAGCTCAGAGATCTGTGCTGAGCCAAATGAGAAATAATGCCATCTGGCAGAAACTAAAATAGTGTTGGGTCAGACCAATTGCACCCTTTCTGATTCTTCGCATCATTTATTTCCTCCTCATCACTCTTCTGTCTCGAATTTGTTTCTGCTTTTACGCTTTATTTTATCTCCTTGTATTGTTTGGCTTTTTTAAATGCTTCACCTGTTTCTCTTTGCCTACTCTTGCAGATTCTGCAGGACAAGCATGACACACACACACAGGAGGATCTGTAAATCCTGGTGACGTCACTCTGCTGACTGCATGCTCCAGGGAGTGCTGTTGCCATGGTGACCCACTCGCATGCACTTACTAACTGTACAATCATGGCTGCTCGTCACTGTACTAAGAACAGACACATACACACACGTGGGCTCAGTCAGAACAAACTGTATGTGTCACGTCCAGTGAAGTGTGTTTATTTCAGCTGCAGCATGTCTGGTATTTACAGCAGCTTCTGGTCCACCGGGGGCTGTAATGGATTCAAGTAAAACTGATGTCACATGCCTTCCCCTGGATGGTTATTTTCCAATCAATTAAGATTTATGGTTTCATGTTTCCATCAACAACAAAGCAATCTGAGATGAAATTGGACCTGTGGGAATGGCTGGGTGGAACAGAAACTCTCATTAGCACTTTGAATTTTTTTTACTGGCAACAAATTATTCATTATCAATCAGAGGGGAGCTGGCAGCTGGTTACTCTTAATCTTTTACTATCACTGATAGGTGTTTGCCGAGTACTGCAAAAAATGGTGTTGGCAGTATTTTTTAAAATAGCTGCATGTTTGATCACTTATTGCCAGTGGTATGTGTCCAATAATGATGTTGCTCCAAGAAAAAAAAATAAGAAAGTTGCAAAAAGTAATAATTGTGTGTATGTCTACAACGGATAACTTTTAGAGTTACCGTATTTTCCGCCGTACACGTTGCACCGCCCTATAAGACGCATCAGTCCAAATATGCCTAAAAATGTGGAAAAATCCATAAATATGTTGCTTCGCCGTATACGTCGCATCTATTATGTGTCACTGCCGACGTGCCGCATTTGTTACGCGTCACCGCTGACAACCCGGAAATGTGGGCCGGAGTTGTGCCAAAAATCAATGGGCTGCCAAATAGTTGCAGGAGCGTGCACAGGAGGACTTTAACCAAAAGTTAACAAGATTAACACTTAAAAACAATTATTTGTTTGCTCGAAATTATAGTAAAGGTGTGTCTCAGTCTATCTTTTGCTTAATAAATGCACTTTGACGGTCACATTAGCTGCATTTTCAAAAGCCGAAACACTGAAACATGAACGTGCAGAGGGCGACTTGGTCCATTTCTTCGAAATTTAACAAGATAACCACCTAAAAACAATTATACAATTATTTGTTAGCGCAACTCTATAGTAAAGGTGTGTCTCAGTTGAACTTTTACTTAATGAATGCACTTTTACGGTCACATCAGCTGCATTTCGCCAGGGCGGCGCAGAGAAATGAAGCTGATTCGGTTGCTCCAGGCAGACAATGGTGGAAGTCTACGGCAAGCCGACTGTGTCATTAATAGCCACTTTTACTATTATATGATATAACAGCATGCCTTACTTCTCAAGTGCCATCTAGTGGCTGAAAATGGTAATGTTCAATTTTTCAGTCAAATGAATGAGAACGGTCATATCTCAGCCAAAAATTGGTTTATAAATATGGAAGAAAAAAATCCATAAATATGTTGCTTCGGCCTATAAGTCGCATGGCATGCAAATTATGCAAAAAACTGTGACTTATAGGCTGAACAATACAGTAACCTGAATCAAGATGGTTGACACAGTCAATTGGCCATAGAAAACACAGAAATGGCAATAACTCAGTCAGTTTTTCAGATATTGACCTAAAGTTTGGTGTGATTGTAGCTGAGATTCATTCACAACACATATTCAGCGTTCTCCTCGTATGTCAAGATCGATGCTTAAAACTTTAACATCAACTCTTAGTCAGTTCTATCTATCAGCAAATTTCCCTTCACCTAAATATCCAAGCCAACTCAAAGTCAGTTGACTTCATTTTCCACACCTTAAATATCGGACAGCAACTTGAGCTATAAAGCAAGCCCACCCTCTTCCGCTCTCTCTCTCGGTCTCTGTCTCCTTCGTCAGAGTAATTATGGTTATGTAATTTAGTTAGTGCAGGCCTATAATGCCATCACTATGAGGCACAATATAATCAGCAAGGTAATTCTATCAGGATCTGCTGCCACCTGCTTTAATGGCAACGCTGATGCTCTCAACAATGAATAAGATGAGCAAGGCTGACTGACTGCAGGAGGCAGAGAAGAAGCTGCTCTGAATATAATGTTCTGAAATGTCAGTATGTTACCTGATGCAGAGAGAGAGCAGTCAGAACAGTCTTAGTTTGGAGATTCAGGTAGAAATTCTTATCGGTGAGTCAAACATCCACTCTACATCTAACCCAACTTGACTCTGGACATTCTCCTGGGATGCAAACTCCACTTCCTGATTTGTTGAAAAAATAAAATTAAAGTAAAGTGGCAATTCCATTGTTTATCAGTGGTATGCTAAGAATTGACTTTTTAGCAGCCAGTATTGTCAACCATTATTAGATTAACATTCATGGTTAGTTTCTAGTTTGCATTTTAAATGTTTTCCATTAAATGAAATGCACCAATTACATTTTATTCTTCACATTCTTTTTTTTTTTTTTTTGTAACTTGAGTATGTGCAGATGGCTTTCATTGTGTTTTGTTTGGGTATTTGCGTCTTTATCTGCTTAAACACTCCAGATGGAAATTAACCACTGGCTAAATCTAACAATCCATCTACCTTTTTTTTTTTTTTTAGTTCATTGTTTGTGTCTTTGATCTTAAATAAATAAAAGTAAACTTAAACTTTAAACATAATTTTACACAGTGACGTTTTTACTGTAGTAACTATTTTCTAAACTAAACAATGTCATTGCTGCTAAATGAATCCAGCAGAAGTATCTCACAACTGATCTGCCGAGTACACCAGAAGTAGTTTAAAATAATAATTGACAGGTCTTCCTCTCTAATCTGGCTGATAGAGATGAACTTTTTCCTGCCAACAAAAGTCTGGCCACTTTTAATTCAGTAACTACTTGTGTTTATAGCATTGTACTTGTTTTTGGTTTAGACCAAGAGAATAACAAAGCATAGCTGATCAGCATCGGGATTCAGCGAGCAACAACAAGTTACGCTGAGCAATGAAAATGTCGCTCAAAAGCGAAAACTAGGGCTGAACGATTTTTGAAATAATCTAATTGCAAATTTTTTCTATAAATTGCAATTGCGATTTAAAACGCGATTATTTTTTTAATATCTTCTCAAGTATTTTTCAACAAACAGAAGCAATAAATCTATCTGTTTTATAATAAACAATGTCAGATTTATTTAAAGCAGATTACAATAAACAAACAAATCTATGCCTTTTTCTTTTCACCATTTCTATTTTTTCTTGTTTCATAAACATAATAGTAAACATGTTAAGTGAACAACCTAACTACTGTCTGAACTTCTCATGACCGTTAATAAATAAATATTTAAAAAAATTAGATATAAAAAAATTAAACTTACTGCTTTTTTTTTTAACTGCTACTAGCAACAGCAGCAAGGCAGGTTCTGCACAATGCATGTCGTTGTGCAGCGTCGTCATTTTTACAGCCAAAATAATTCCAACCAACGGACGTGCTACCAAACTTTCAGACAGTGGGATTAAATGAAGGTTGAATGAAAAAAAGATTTTTCAGCTTCTGTTGAGCCTAACGCCATTGTGCAACCAGTTAAAACGAAGTGGTCAAATTGAGGCCTTTGCCATTAGAAAATCTTGTTTTATCGTATTGCAATATTATTGCAAATTAAATTAATTGTTCAGCCCTAGTTGGAGTAGCATTAATATATTGTATCTCAAGATGTGCGGTGGTCGTCTTGAACTAAAACGGTCATGGAAGATGGCTGACGATGTGCATTCCTTCAATTTAATGTGAGATAGGAGGTCAGGGTGACTCAGGCACCTGTACGCTGCAGCCGCCTGGTGGAGGTGAGCCCTGTGCCAGAGCCAATCACTGCTCAGAAGGCAGAGACGGTGCACGGATGACTCATTAAGTCGTCATGTGTCTGTTTCACATTCTGACTGTTGGGAAGCAAATTATAGGTGACTTAATGTTTTTTTTCCTGTACTTTCTGGTGCACTGCCAGGCCATGCACTGAGCTGAAAGGCAGAAATGTGGTCTGTCAGATGGAGGCTGCCACTAATTGTTCATCTCAAACCTGTGCATGCTTTTTTTTTTTAATCTTCAGGAGACAACCACCCACCACTTTTAAAAATACATGGTTGACAGTATTCACAACAATAGACTTAAAGCATCCACAGGAGTCATGCATTCTAATATGATGGGCAGAGAAGAGAGTGGGATTAGCTGTGCACTCACGCACACACTCACACACACAAAGTGCAAAACACAAAAAATCTAGGGCAGCTATTCCAAATCCAATTGTTGTGAACATGAAGCCAGCTAGTTTCAGGCAGTGGGGTGAGTTTGGCCCACACATACCAATTAGGCATGTTTCCAAAGCAATACAGCACAATGCTGCCCGGAGGACTGCAGCAGAACAAGACTTTGATTTCCCTCAATGTGATAGTAATTTCATATTACTCTGAAAAGTAACACGAGGCTTGAGTCCCGAGATGAGCAGCTCAGGCTAATCCTCGCCTGGTCACTTGCATGCAATTTCTGTAACAATTAAATATATTTGACAAGGTATTAGTATGTAGATGTTTGATACATGTGCATCCTCTGACAAGAAGGATGCCTCTTTCATTTTCCCATGGCGTCTTCCGTTAGCTTCATCAACCACTTGCTTTTGATCAGTTATCGTCTCTTATTCTTTGCTACCAACGGCCTCCCCTTCATCCCACACGTCTGAGCGTAATGGTTGCATCTGGGATGGAAAATCAAGGCCATAACTGAGATTGCAGCCTGTGGTCTTCACGCCGACTAAACGCTGTCGAGTCCCACCGCAGCACATCAGACAGATTGAGGAATAGGGAGGGAGGAGGTGAGTAATGAGAGCCAGGAGATTTACTCTATTTAAATGGAGTGCAGGATTGTTTACCTTCTTTCTTAGCTACTTGTTATGTTGGGTGGCAGACTGCTAATGAGAGGAGGTGTCGTTCTTTTGCTACTTTTTTTTTTATCCTTCAGGTATTTATGCCATGTGTGAGCCACACAAATCTTAATTTGTGCTACATCGTTTGGAATGATAGTTTGGCGCTTTTGAAGTAGGGTTCTGTAGAAATGTTATGAACAGTTAGCATCTTACCTGTTATAGAGATAGTTAAATGGATGGATGTTTTTTTAGTTGTTGATAGGAATGGTGGGACTTTCAACGTATTCCTGCCAGAATATTCTTGTTGTGCTAAACTGACAATGTTTGTGAATAAATTAAAAGAAAATTTATACTGAACTTGTTTTTGGACAGCAGAGGTACCGTATTTTTCGCTGTATAAGTCACAGCTTTTTTTGAATAAATTAGCATGCCCTGCAATTTATGCAGCGAAGCAATTTATTTATTTTTTTCCCCATATTTTTAACCAAATTTTTGGATGAGATCATTCAATCTAACATGGACAATCATGAACCATTTTCAGCCGCTAGAGGGCGCTCTACTAATATGGCAAGCCAAGTGTCTCATTAATAGGAAAAGGTGTCTCTTGATGAGACACTTGGCTTGCCATACAGAGCCACCTTCGTCTCGTTGCGAAGCTCCTGGAGCAAACGTCAAATCAGCTGCATTTCTCAGTGCCGCCCAGGCGAAATGCGGCTGATTTGACCATTAAAGTGCATTCATTAAGGAAAAGTTTGACTGAGACACACCTTTGCCACAAGTGGAGAAAATAAATAATTGTTTTTAAGTGTTAATTTGTTAAATTCTTGTTAAAGTCCTACCATGCATGTTCCCATGGCCGCCATTTCACAGCCAATTGATTTTTTTTGTCACAACACCAGCCCACGTTTCCAAGTAGTCAGCGGTGATGCATAACAAACGCGACGCGTCAGCCGGGACGCATAAAAGATGT
>JARVGQ010000002.1:12735006-12747816 GCA_031762355.1 Hypsolebias martinsi | reverse complement strand
ATGCTCCTCAACCTCCTTCCTGAGGGGAGTGGGGCAAAAAGTGTGTGTGCTGGGTGAGTGGGGTCATTCACAATGCAGGTGGCTCTATTTTGTTGCCCTGACAGCTTTTTTGCTTTGTTAATACATTCTTTATTATACATTATTCTGAGTCCTCGCCTCTTGCCTGCACCACTGGGTTCACCAGCACCAGCCTTTTTGTGACACGTGTTGAGAATTGATGGAGTTGAGGCCATTTTGAGTCAGTCCTTGAACACAACATTACGCACAGTTTCATGGAATATTATGATATGGCACTCTCAGAGTGTGTGTTGGAAGTACTCTCAGCTTCTACCACACCAACGTTTAGCTCTATGTTTCAGTATTTATGAAGCCCCTACTTCCATGCAAAAACAAACTCTTAGGCTGAATCTTGAATACAGCATTTGTCTCCTGTGTGGAACCATATGTGATTTTATGAAATTGTAGTGGCATAATTGGCGGAATAGTGATGCAGTTGGTTGAGCTGCAGCATCTCAGCGAGAAGGCAGCCGGTTCAAATCCCGGCTGGGGGCCTTTCTGGGTGGAGTTTACACGTTCTCTCTGTGCATGTGTGGGTTTTCTCTGAGTACTCTGGTTTCCTCTCACAGACCAAAAACATGCATGTTAATTAACTGATAAATCTAAATTATCTTGGTGTGAGTGAGAGTGAAAGATTGTTCGTCTCTTTGTCCCTGTGATGGACTGGAGACCTGTCCAGTTGTCCCCTACCTTTCGCACAGTGATAGTTGGAAATGGGCACCAGTGACCCCCATGACCTGGAAAAGAAGGAGTGGGTTAAAGCTAATGGATTGATGGATGTAGATGGATGTAATGTCATATGATGAAGTCAAAGGTCAATGGGGATTTTACAAAACCTTACAACATGTGAATAGTACTTTCTCAAAATCATAGCATAATTTGCCTTTTTTGTGTGTGTGTGTGTGGGGGGGTAAATATGAAGGCATGAATCAATTTACTTGGCACTACTTCTTTCTAAATCAACACAGCCTCCACATTTGCCATTGTTACTAGGCAGAAAATAAACTATTACCATTTAACCTCTACCTAAATAATCTACATTATATTAATAATTACTAAATTAATGGTCTAAATAATCTAATAATCTCACACAAAATGGTTAACTAGTTATTATTTGTATTCATTCTCTGGTTAAATGACACAATGTTTAAAATGCAACACAATTTGGCTTGAATCCGCCGCAACGTCTAACAAAATAAACAACCATCAGCCAGCCAACCCACTGTGGAACAATGAGTGGGTTTGTGTGGGATGATGGGACACGTTTCCAAACACAATCAGTACATTTTCATGTTACAGATAAGTGTGTTGTCCATGTTGGAAATTGACAATTTTGTTTTACTTGAATGCCAGTTTCTCAATCTTAGTAAAAGGGCATTTTTCTACATTAATTTCAGAGTCTGGAAAAATGACATACAAACTTAATAACCCAGTGTAATGCATGTTGTGGTAAATGCTAGTTCGTATAGTTTCCATACTATTTCATTAAAGTTTTCACAATTTTTGTTGTGGTTTTATGGTTCTATAAAAATGAAATATCTTGGTCAAATTGAGGTAGTAAATCTGAAGACAGGTTATTGTTATCACAGTTTGAATGCCAGGTACTATTAATTTGCTTTTCTGTTGGATTAGCTTTAGCGTGTTTTTTTTTCCATATCTGTTTTGAGATTTGTTGACTAAATCCTCTGTCTTGTTTTTTTAATTTACACCTGATTTTAATCTGTCATCATTACTAATTCTAAATCAAACTCCTGTGTTACAGTTGTTCTTTAACAGATTGGAGACTGTTAAGTGGTCCAAAAAAGACCTCTTTGCATCGTTCCCTGAGCTCTTTTGACTGATTTGATTTAAAATGTCATTAGTTTGTGAAACATTTTTTTCTCTCTCTCTCTTCCTCACCCTCGGTGAAAGCAGACACTTCCTCCTCCACTCTTTCCCCTGTTGGATATTGGTCCTGTGAACCTTTTTCAAAGCAAACTCATGCTTTCACTGGCTCCCCTTGTTACCTTCCTGGTGCAGCATCTTAGGAGATGCAAAGGCACCAAAGGGCTGCGTCGCGCAGCTGGTGGCTGTGCTGGGACCCCCAACCCTACCCACTCCAAATGCATTTGTATTATGTCTATCCATGTTACTCTTTTTGTGCTGAGGTAGATTTATTTTGCTTCTTCATACAGTGCCCTGTGTTCTAAGGACACGGCGTGAGAGAGCTTTTTTTTAATACCTTTCTTTCCTCATCTTTTGTTTTCTTATCTTTGTATGAAAGGTCGCGATGCTCCATGCAGCCTCAGCCCTAGATACCTTGTCCCCCCATATATGTTGTCTTGGCAGGATGTACTGATATACTGAATTGAATTGAAGAGTTGAGAAGAGATGACAGGGAAAGAGAACAGAAATACCATGACCAACCAATCAACTTGGGATGAAGGTTTGCATCAACAAAACTGTTATGAGTCTTCAGAAACATTTGTCATGAAGCAGAAATGTCTATTCTTGTCATGTAACTGACCATGAGATAATCTACAAAATGTCTGGTATTCAAAAGAATTGAATACAAGCAAAATCAGTTTAAAGCATGGAACAAATCCAACAATGAATGAAATAAAAACATCTTCAGCACTCGGTGCAGCAGTGGTGTAGTCTGATAGAGGAGAAGTGATTGTGAAGTATTGAAACTCTTCACTACAGTCTGTGAATAAGACACAATGCATCAGTGACAAGTAGTTTATGTTCTAAACAAGTGTGGATGGCAGCCCAGCTGGACAGCAGTAAAACATTTTCAATGAATCATCTCCTGCAGCTGTCTCCACAGACAGCCGCCACAAGCAGGAACACTGAATTGTCCTGTACAAGTAAAATATGATATAGCATGTTTTATACATTCCTATATTCAAGGAAAAAGTCATCAGATTTGTTGTAAATATTGCAAGTAAGATCTTTTTCTGAGCCTCTTTCTTTCACAGAAATAGCCAACATCCATTTGTTTGTAAACCACTCCTGAAGTTTCTCCAGTAGTTTTAGAGACTATTTCATTTTTACAATTTGTCATAAAGCCACTGTCTAAAAACCAGTCCTCTTTGTCAATGACTCCAGCATCACAACAGTGCTAAAAGAAAAGGGCAATAAATAAATAAATAAATTAATTAATTAATTCTGGGAACAGAAATGCAACAAAATTTGACTAAATGGCACAAATGCAAGTTTTATGATAACTAAAATTGCTGTGTTTGAATTGAAATTTGGCTAATGACTAAATTAAACCTGATTTGTTTGTCAGGATGAGGAAAAAGGTTTAATCAAATAAATTCAGCAAGAAAATAAAAATTCACAGCCCATCTGTGAGAAACTGAAATGTAATTTTTGGATTAATGTTCACACATATTTTTTCTCTAAATGCATTGATGCGCAAAAGTAATCAAGGTCTTCTTCTGTCTCCTGCTGATTTAAATTATTTTTCCAGAGTTTAAGATTTAAATTAGACTATTTCTTATTCTCTGTTCATTTAAACCTGTATTGTGTTGTTAGGTTTAACCAGTATATTCCTTTGTAAATTTATTTTTTTAACAAATTATTGACTTTGCATGTCCAAAAGTATCCATGGTCCCTCTGCAACCTCCTGTGTTCAGACTATCTTTTTAGTGGATGTGAGCAAGTCTAAAATTGTTGTGAGTGCAACATTAAATGTTTTAAAATAAAGTTCAGCAGGGCTCAGCCAAAACGAACAACATGCGTTTGCGTTCCTGTGGGTCCACCACCTGCAGGAGGGGCAATAAAAGTTAGGTGCATGACACCAGTGGGCAGTGGCCTTAGCACTCTGAACATGACTTACCAAAGCTGGCTCTTAGGACATGGACCATAACCTCTCTGTCAGGGAAGAGGCCTGAGCTTGTGCGTGAAGTTGAAAGGTACCGACTAGAAAAAGTTGGGCTTACCTTGACACACAGCATGGTCTCTGGAACCAATTGCCTTGAGAGGGACTGGTCCTTATTGCACTCTGGAGTTGCCCATGGTGAGAGGCGCCAAATTGGTATGGGTCTACTCTTAACCCCCAACTTGTGCCTGTGTGTTGGTTTCCCCTGGTAGATGAGAGGGTGGCTTCCCTGCACATTTGGGTGGGGGACGGGCTCTGATGGTTTTTGTGTTTACGTGCCAAATGGCAGTTAAAAGTATCCGGCCTTCTTGTAGTCCTTGGTGGGGGTGGAGAAGGTGCACCAGCTGGGGACTCCATTTTTCTGCTGGGGGACTTCAATGCCCATGTGGGTAATGACAATGTGACCTGTAGGGGTGTGACTGGGAATAATGGCCGCTCTAAACCGAATCTGAGTGGTGTTATGTTATTGGAATTCTTTGCTAGTCATAGTTTGTCTATCACAAACACAATGTTCAAACATAAACATGCCCATAAGTACACTTGACACTAGGATGCCCTTGATCATAGATCGATATTGGACTTTGTAATTGCGTCATCTGATTTGCGGTCATTTGTTTTAGACACTCGGGTGGAGAGGTGCTGATCTGTCAATTGATCATCACCTGGTATGAGTTTGATCAGATGGAGGGGTAAAATAACAGACAGACCTGGTAAACCCACACGTAGTGAGGGGTTTACTGGGAATGCCTGGTAGAAGAACCCGTCAGAAAGATCTTCAACTCACACCTCTGGGAGAGCTTTAACTGTTTCTGATACAAACGCTTGAATGTGGGAGGAGTTCCATGACCTTGGATAGAGACCATCAGTCAGCTACAAGGCAATTCTGGCAAATTATCTGGAGGGAGAGGCTGTGGAGGGGAAAGCAACGCTTTACTAACACTGTGTTCAGTGAAGGTGGTGTGCTCTTGACCTCAACCAGTGGTGGTGTCTGGAGGTAGAAGGACTACTTCCTGGATATTCTCAATCCCACTGGCACATCTTCCATAGAGGAAGTTGAGTTGGGGGACTTTTGGTTTGTCTGTCCATAACCTTGACTGAGGTTGCTGAGGTAGCTCTGTGTTGGCAGGGTTCTGGAGGTGGATGAGATCCACACTGATTTCCTTAAAGCTCTGGTTGTTGTTGGGCTGTCTTAGTTAACATGCCTCTGCAAAGTTGCATGGACATTGGGAGCAGTTCCACTTGATTGGCAGACTAGGGTGGTAGTTCCTTTCTTCAAAAAGGGGGTACTGGAGGGTGTGCTCCAATTATAGAGGCATCACTTTCCTTAGTCTCCCTGGTAAGGTCTATTCGGGGGTACTGGAGAAACTGATCCGATCAATGATCGAACCTCAAATCTAGAAGGTACAATGCCAGTTTTGACCTGGCCGAGGAACACTGGACCAGCTCTTTACCCACACTAGGGTCCTCGAGGGGTCATGGGAGTTTGCCCATCCAGTCTACATGTATTTTGTGTACTTGGAGAAAGCATTTGTTCATGTTCCTTGGGGCACACTGTGGGGATCTTCACAAGTATGGGACTGGGGGCCCATTGCTATGTGCTGCTTGAGCCTTACACAAGCAGTCAAGAGTTTCATTCGCATTGCCGGCTGTAAGTCAGACCCCTTCAAGGTGGGAGAGTTGGACTTGGCCAGGGCTGCCCATTGTCAATGACTCTGTTAATATCTTTAATGGACATACTTTCTCAATGCAGCCAGGGGGCTGAGGTCATAGTCCTTAGACGGAAGTGGTTGGATTACTCTCTATAAGTCGATAGAGAGGTTCGGCCTAAAATGGAGGAGTTCAAGTTTCTTGGGGTTTTGTTTACTACTGAGGGAAGAATGGAGCATGAGACTGACAGGTTGGTGCGGTGTCTGCAGTATTGTGGACTCTGTGTCATTCCATTGTGGTAAAGAGGGAGATGAGCTTAAGGCAAAGCTCTCTGTTTACCGGTCGGTCTATGTTATTTACCTATGACCACAAACTCTGAGTAGTGACCGAAAGAACGAGATAACGGATGCAGGTGGTTGAATTGAGTTTCCTACCCAGGGTAGCTGGACTCTCCCTTAGAGATATGGTGAGAAGTTTAGTTGTCTGGGAGAGACTCGGAGTAGAACCACTGCTCTTTAATATGGAGAGGAGCCATTTGAGGTGGTTGGGGCATCTGGTAAGGATGTTCCCTGAGTGCCTTCCTAAGATTGTGCTTAGCGAATGTCCAACTGGGAGGAGACCCCGGGGAAGACCCAGGGCATGCTGGATGGACTATGTCTCTCGGTTGGCCAGGGAACGCCTTGGAATCTTCTCAGAAGAGCTGGAAGAGGTGACTTTAGAAAGAGATGTCTGGGCTTCTGTGCTCAAGCTGCTGCCCCTATGACCCAACTTCAAAAGGTACAGAAGACAATATATAGATGGATGGACAGTTCATCAGTTGAAAATAACAGCACACTTCTCAAACACTGACTGCTGCTTAAAACCGTGTTAATGAAGATAATTGGTGAAATGAAGGCATGCCAACATGCTGTGATAATGGCAACACAATCTGTCTAGATGAACTGTCTACCTGCATAAACATGGCTCAGAGGCTCCGTTTGTGGAAAATAATAATAATTCTAGTGCCAGCCCAAGTCCAGATTCATTTTAGTAAGGAGAATGAGGGCCAACAAAAATATCTTTACTTTCCAAAATCTAAAGCTCTGACACTTTTAAAGTGAGGCCTTCAGAATGTTTGACCTACAAAAAACAGACAACTTCCATCTAACCATCCTTTATTTTATCCACTTCTTAATATTCGAGTCATGGGGCTCACCGGTGCCCATATCCAGCAGTCACTGTGTGAGAGGTGGTGGACACCCTGGACAGGTCTCCAGTCCATCACAGGGACACATAGAAACAAACAAGACAAACAACCATTCACTCTCTCACTCTGACAATTGAGCGTTACCACTCAGCCTAACATGCAAGTTTTTGGTCTGTGGGATGAAACTGGAGTACCCGGAGAAAACCTACACATGCGCAGAGAGAACATGCAAACTCCACCCAGAAAGGCACCCAGTCCAGATTCGATGTGGCAACCTTTCCGCTGAGAGGCAACATCTCTACCAACTGAGGCACAGACAACAAAATGACGTAAAACTCCTTAGGCAGCTGAATTTGACTCCTTCTTTGTGATTTTGCTCTGCACTTCTGATGATCACTCTGAGGATAGGAGGCCTGTATTACGTGATCTTCTTCTTCTTCTTCTTCTTCTTTCGGCTTTTCCCTTTTCAGGGGTCGCCACAGCGAGTCATCCTCCTCCACCTCACTGTATTGCGTGATATGAATGTAAAATAAAAGTATTTAAATATACACTTTCTAACAATAATCCCAACTCCCACTTCACTACGACCACCCTACATATTCAGTGGACCACCCCCACACTCTTACATCAGCGGGAATTAGGTTCAACAGACCCACAGGAGAAAATGCTGCTTTTGGGCTTTTTAGAAATACATCTGAAGGACTGTAAAATAGTTCATCATTCAGTTTGTGTGTGTGTGTGCATGTGTGTGTGTGTGACAGCCTCGTAAAGGATGTTTGCTCTTGAAAAACCATCTACAAGCACTTCATGGTGCTTCCAGAGACTGTATGCCACATGAATGCAAATGCAAAATGCAGTTCTCAGCTCCTGAGTGGCAAATTGAAAACTGAACGGGAAGCTCAAGTTTGACTCACAGCCAGATTGAGCCTTTAGACCATAAAGAGCTTCTTGTTATGTAATAACTGGACTCTCCCCAGGCTGAGCTGAACTGGAATGGACAGGTGGCTGGTGCTGATTGCACCTCCGAACAAATAAAAGAAGGGGTCATCTACGCTGCACTCGGCCTCCTCCTGAGCCCTGTAAACTGCACACAGTGAACTCGTGTTTCACACTAGCAGATGAGATAAAAGGAGACTGTTCCAGGATCATTTTCCTTTCTAGATGTTACAAAAGGTTTAGTTATTTCCCCCCTCGTGATATCTGTAAAAATGTCAGGAAGATTAATTTTTATGAAAAAAAGAGTTGGATATCGCAACTGCAAGAGGAGTCCAAGCGCATAAAACTGCTAAACTATTGATTGTTTAATATGTATATCTACATGATGAATACTTGTTTTGAAATTATCTTTGACTTCTACTGATGCCCCTAAAAAATGAAGACCTAACATTGGTTGAAATAAATGGTTTGCAAATCTTATAAATCTATATTTTTTTCAAAATGGACCATAATAAGCACAAGAAATATTTAAATTAAGCTATATTAAAAGAATAAGGTCATTTAAAATTTTATGGCAGCAACACATCTCATAAAGTAAATAATTTTTGCTTATTTTACCAGTAAACAGCCAGTAAACATCCGCACCACCCACCTGTCAGACTTTTCTACTGCAAAGCCATGTTATTGTATGGCTGCAGTACACAGTTTAACAATGTTTTGCTAAAATATACAAGAACCTTCCCCCCAAAAAATATTGTCTGAATGGGAACACATGTTCTAAATTCTGTAGGTGCTTTTCGGCAATGATGGAGTCTTTCTAAACACATTAAGCTATGCCATGCCATAGGGAACCAATGTACCGCCATGTAACCAGAGAATTGTGCATTGAGAACAAGTCGTATAATTTAAGTTAGTTTTAAATTTTAAGTTGTTTTTTATATTTATTAAATCCTCCTTCTTAACTAAAATAAATGCTCGTTTCCATGGAATCATGACCTATATTTAGTGCTTGAACATTTTTTAACACCATTTTGTCTAGATGACTTCTACCTCTTCTGATGAGCTGTGACATTTAGACTGTAAATGTCTGCAGATTATGCTGTTGGTTAAAAGCATCTAGAAACAGAACACGTGAACAATAAAAACCACTGTCCCCAGATGAACACATCAAGCCAAGGCTGTTCTTTTTTTATTAGAACTATAAATGTCAGAAAAAGGTTGAAGGATGACATTTTCCTTTATCTAAAGTTATCTCTCAAGCCGCCTCTTCACAAAAAGAGCAACGATTACAGTTTTAATTGTGAAAACTAAAGTCTTCCATCACTGTTTTGTTAGTAAATTGAAATCAAGATAACTAGATTTTTAGGTTTTCAATCAGCAATACTCATTCAGTACATATATGAACGCACTGAACTGCATTGAGGCAGTTATTCCCTCTGCCCCACTTCAGCAGCTCATTCTTCTTGCATTCAGAATTTATCCACAGAATTCTGAGCCGCTTTAAGAGAGGAGTTAGTTGATGTCTTCCTGATGCCCTCTTATCTCTGCAGGCACTCATTCAGTTTACAAAGCAGCTCTGTGTCTGTGTGCTGCTGACTCTCCTTATTGAGGGTGGGGGTGCCACATGTTTCAGTCACTTCAGAGTAGAGCTGTCATTTCTAACCCGGGCCTGAAATCCAGCCTGGCACGACCCGAATTCACCATAATAATGTGCTGTATGGGCGGGCCGGGTCAGTGTTGGGCTTTTGATTGCATCAGGGGACACACGTGGCTGATGATCCAATTATATGGCAACATGGTTTCCCGTACACCCACCAGCCGCATGCAACCATTTGACCACCCACTGATCGGCGTTGAAAGAGGTTAAAAAAAAAAAAAAAAAAAAAAGTTCAGTTAAGCTTTAGATGGGACTACTGCCAGACAGCGATCCATCAAAGCCCCAATGGATGTTTGGACACGTGCACAGCCAATGACCCAAACAGGTGAGATCCCAAAATGCAGACATGTCAAAGTAGGGTCCATGTCTGAATAATGCAGAATGCAGCAGCAGGGATTTCATGCACTTTGACGGCCATGAAAGGACAAAAACCCCTTCAGCTCTGATCTTCTGCCCCCTTTAACTCAGCTGCATGTGCCCGCTGACCTTTAATAACTATGATAACTATGGTGTTTAAGTTCGGACCTGTAATTACAATCGATTCATTGGGTCAGGTCGGGTCAGGTTCGGAAATGATGGCTACGGGCTGGGGCTGGTTCGGGTCGGATTTTGGGGGCTGGAATGCAACTCTACTTCAGAGTACCATATGTTAATATTAATTCATGTCACCTTTACTAAAAACATACTGAAATAAACAACTGATGACCGAACAACGAAAGAAGTCCCTCGCCGTGCACAGATGTGGAACATTCTGAGTAGCACAGTGTTTCACAGATCTCTTTTAGATGATTCATGCTTCAACATACCTGAAATATAAATAGAGGATTAGCATTCTTTAAAGGAATGCAAATTGCACACCGACTTTACTGTCAGAGATTTAGACCAAGATGAATGATGGAGACGGAGCCTTCCAAGATGACTGACACAGCCAAGTGACTTTGAAAAAACTGCCAGTGAATTTATTCTAAGTGCTAAAATTTGGTGTAACTGAGACTAATTCACAACCTTTACTCAGGGTGCAAGCTATTTGCTTAAAAATTTGGCATCAACTGTTAGAGTTAACTCTTCTAGTCTGTTAGTAAAATATATCTTATTCAACCAGATATATTTTATTGAAATTATCAGAAAGTAACTATTTGTTATGTATCTAAAATTGATTAAGTTTGGCAGTAAATTCAGTTTGCGTGACACCATAGCTTACGTTAGCCTACCTACTTACCACGCCATCATTTCTCAACAAAAGATGATTTTAGTTTAAAATTCTGACTTGAAAGCTGGCAGGAATGTTCTTCCTTTATTTACTGTATACCAGAACAGGAGCTGTTCACTTTTTCTGTACTAAACCCTAAAATGATTTTGTAGCGATCTCATGGTGTATAAATGAATCTAATTGTTCTGAGTTGCATGTTTATAACTTGTCATTTCAGGACTGTGCAGAAACAGTGAGGTTTTCTTTGTGATATGTTGACTCTACTGTTATCAGATTTTATTGGTATAGAAGTTTGAAGGAAGGAGTGTTGCTCTGTGTGATTCATGAGGATATATTTGTTATTTGACAGGAAGGGAGATTGCTACAGCAAAAATGTGTTTGCATTTTAGGTGAATTTTTCCATGAATTTACATTTTCTATGTGATGCTACTTTGTACATGTTTAGGCATATAAAAAGGTTTTATAACCTGAGAAAACACAGCAGTTTATTACACCACATCACTCTCTCCCAGCTGTTTTTTTGCTGGTGGCCACAGAAAAGAATAAATGATGAAATCATGAAAATCCTCAGCTCTAAAAACAGTAACATGTGAGCTCCAGAGATTAAAATTAAACTGGATGAAAGGAGGACTCCGTTGTGATCAGACAGGTAATCATCAGGTTGTGTTACACTTTTTAAAAACGATTTAACCGTAATGAAACAAGAAACATGTCTTTCAGAGTCTTAAATGATTCAATTAATTCAAGCGTTTTTCATTTCAGATCTGCCGTGCGACATGAATTTGTTAGCCGCCGCTCGGCTCGTTTTATCTGCCTCCAGCATCTGCACGTGTAAACAATCGTTGCCGTCAGTGAATGCATTCATGCATGTTGATGTGATTGTAAAAGGCAGAACCAGAGGAGCAGGGGCAGCGTGGACGTCTCCCTCGGGGCCAGAACCGGCTAACAAGAGCTACTCTATTAAAGATTACAAGATTAAAGAGGCTTTGAGCTGATCCACTTCCCAAGTGTTTTCACTCCCAGGCTCGCTTTAGCTTATCACCCATAACTGACCCTCACTGGGTCAGAAAGCTTTTGGCAAAGCAAGTCGTGTGGTCAGCGGTGCTTTGAAAGCTGCATGTCCAAACTGTTCAAATAGTTTCTCATTAGTTTCACAACACTTCAGAATGTTGGGTGCTGTGTTACCCTGTTAGGCAACACAGGGATAGTGACACAACATTACACTGCATGTGTCTCACTAAGTGGTGAGTCCAAGTGTGAGTGAGAGAGTGAATGGTTGTCTCATTTGTCTCTATGTGTCCCAGTGATAGACTTGTGGTCTGTCCAGTGTGTCCCCGCCCCTCTCACAGTCATTGCTGGATATGGTCTCCAGTGACCCCCATGATCCGATAGGAAGATGTTGAAAAAGCTACATAGTCATTTTACTTTTCTTTTTTTTTTTTTGGTAAAAAGGACAGAACGCAATAACCAAATTCAGTATCAAACTTTACTTAATGAATAATGGTACCACTTTACAATAAGGCTCCCCTCATAAATGCTAATAATAGTTTATAGATAAGTTATTAATTCCTATATAAACACTTTAAAAATCATTAATAACTGCTTATTATGTATTATTAAGGGCAAGAAAGAGACAAAACTGACCAGTTTCTTGCCAAATAGTGAGCCACATCTGTTCACCTATACATTTCATCTAGAGTTGTTAAATATGTCAGACTAAGTAACTTACTTGTAAGCACAATAAACAGCTGTAAACCTTTTTTTTAGCACAATATTGTCTCTGAATCACAAGTATCTATAGTTGTGGATACTGCAGTGACAAAGTACAATATAACTGTATATCCTACAAATTGAGGTTTACAAATGCTTATTGTGCTCACAAGGTAGTACCTTAGTCTGAAATGATTAATATAACAAATCTAGATGAAAAAAAAAATATATATATATATATATATATGTATATGTGAATAGATCTGGCTCACTCTTTGTCACGAAACTGGTCAGTTTTGTCTCTTTCTCATCCTTCATTAATGCACAATAAGCAGTTATTAATGATTTATGGAGTGTCTAGAGGAATAGTGTCTAGAGGAATTACCGGTAATAATGTATCTATAAACTATTTTTTGGCCATCTATAAGGGGAGCCTTACTGTAAAGTGGTACCTAAATAATATAACAATAATATAATAAAGAAAAGGACCAAAAACACCAATGATTTTAGAGCTAAAAATAGCTTTTGAATCCTTCATT
>JARVGQ010000002.1:12683135-12699467 GCA_031762355.1 Hypsolebias martinsi | reverse complement strand
CTTTAAAAAAATATATACAATTTTTTTTAGTCATACTGCGTAGCACTAAAATGCAGTGTTCCATCAGTGAGGACTGAACTAGGCAAAAGGGCCTTCTCCTACGCAGCTTCTGTTTCCTGGAATATCTTGCACAAAGATCTGAAGCTCTCGACCTTGACCTCTCTAAATAGACATGCTCCTGTTTTTAGTTTTCTACATCGCTGTATCTGTTTTTTGCTTTGTTGTTTTTTAATACCATTTTCTCCCATTTCCCAACTTGTATGCTTTCTTTTATGATTTTCTACTGTTGTCATCATTCTTTGTTAAAATCTGGTCTCTCGAGTCCTCGAGGCTCAGTGAGACTAACCTGTATAAACTGAATGAATGCATAGAATCAAGTCCATGAAGTGTATTTTTATTAATATGATAATCTTCTGTTGTTTGATGATTTTTTTTTTTTTTTTTGTACAAGGCAATGTTCTGATCCATCCATCCAACCCAACCACCAACACCATCCAGGGCCCAAACGTGGTTCTGTATGGAGGGGCCCTGTACTACAACTGTTACAACAAAGATGCTGTTTGTCGATTCAACCTCACCACAAAGAGTATTACCACTTTACAGCTACCCAAAGGAACCAGGTTGGTGTAAAACTTGTTGAAGCCTGTCAATATGTTTTGTGCCGTTGATTATTTTAGGTCTTCTAACCATTTTCTTTGTGTTCCAGGTATAATTCTAAAGCAAATTTCTGCCACCTTGACGAATGCTATGTATTCACTGACCTGGATCTTATCACGGATGAGTCTGGTGTCTGGGTGGTGTACACCACCAATCAGGACTTTGGAAACCTGGTTCTGTCCAAGGTGGAAGAGGAGAACCAGCTGCTGAGTCTCGGTCAGACTTGGCGCACTTCATTTCCCAAAGGCAGTGTCACCAACACCTTCATGGCCTGCGGCATCCTCTACGCAACGCGTTATGTTGACAAAAACTTGGAAGAGATCTTTTATTCGTTTGACACCACAACAGGGAAGGAGAACTTGAATGTTGGTATTTTCATAGATAAGATGTCTCCTAACATTCTCTCCTTAAACTATAGCCCATTGGACCAGATGCTGTATGCCTACTGTGACTCCAAATTGGTCTCCTATGAGGTTTTGTTTGAGAAGAGGAGCAAGTTTTATCTGTAAAAATCAGTCAAATAATCGCACATATATCATTTTATGCCAGAAAGAATCATAAAGCTGATGGTTTGTTTATAGCCACATTCCACTTGTGCTTTTTAAAGAAAATCATTTTCTGCTTTGCTACCCCCCCCCCACACTCCCCATAATAATAATAATATTAATAATATAAAATACAGTTTTGTTGAACTTCATGTTCAAACTCCATATTTTTGTGACAATTAACTTGACACAGGAATTCAAAAAATTACGACATTTATCCTTTATTTCTTACTGGTTACTTGATCAGTACATGGACAGAAACATCTAACTTTTTATTTATATAGTATATATATTATATTTAAATTTTACAATACACATCTGAATGACAATGAAGCAGGTAGGAGTCTTTCTACAGTCGTGAATAGAAACAAGCTAACAGGGAAGACTCCCACAATATAAAACAAACAAGAAAATAAAGAACTTATTGCTTCATACAAATGATTCATAATGGCAGTAAGAAGAAGCATAAGAGTAGTAGTAACACATTAATCAAGATTATTGTACCAGTATGATGTTTCACCCTACAGTTACCTATAAAAAAAATAAAAATATGTTTCGTCACATTAACAGTGGTTAGTGCTTGGTACTGGAAACCTGCTCTATAAATAAAAAGTATCTACAAGAGCAAGGAGGACCAAGGTCTACACAAACTGATCCCGTGCCAGCTTGCAAGAGCTGTGTATCCTCGTAAGTCATCGTTACCGGTTCAAGACCTTGGCAAGGAAAGCTGAGGAAGGAGCTCGTTTTGAAAGTACTGGGTTAAATGTCAAAAACGAGGGACAAAAATAAGAAGCGCAAACGAGAGTGAGAATGAGGTGTGGGTTGACAATACTGTACAGCACTTCAAAAAGGGACAAGATACATTCAGGAGCCCCCCCCAGGCAGTGTGGGTAGTAGTGGTGTAGGAGGAAACCAGAGTGTAAGTAAGTGGCAGAAAATAGCTTTGTGAAGAGCAGAAACACTGAAAGATGGTCGTACACAAACTCCACAACATGCAACCGTGAATGTTCGTGAAACTGGTCGCGGGATGTTTGATCTGATCTCATCGTCTCCTTCTTCCATGTCTTTAAAACATGAAGCTTATTTTATATTGTTAAATACACGAACAACAAATACTCTTTCATGCTTCAAGGAGTTCACATTCTTTTCCTTTAAAACATTCAGTCAACTACGTTTCAGGTCAGCATCTCTCTCTGGTTTGTTTACCACTTCTTGTTCATGTCTCTCTATCGCCCCCTGGTGCTCAGATACTGCAACACTAACAACATCTTGAAAAGTGACTTCAGCTGATAGCCCTTTAGGGTGCTGCTGGGTTTGCCTGTGAGAGCCGGGGCACCATGTGATTTTTAAGGGGATTTTTTTTTGTTTGTTTGTTAAAGTGGCTGGGGTTTGCCCTACATTCTGAGCTTGGAGCCCAAATGGCGCCAAAAAAGCCCCGCCCCTGACAGGCAGCCTCAGGGAATTGCACACAGTGTTTGGAAGCTACACTGCTTCCTACAGAGGACCAAAGTTTTATTTTATTTTATCATTTTTACTTAAAGCACGAAGAAGTGAAGTGATAAATACTGCACCACAAAACCAGGGGCGCCATGTTTGATCTCCAACGAGGTGGTCCAAAGCAACGACAGACAACAGCACACGCCTTTTTCTGCTCAATAACTACACTCGATGTAAATACGCACGACTAAAAGAGCTGAACTACTGAGAATATGGGTACAGAGAACACCAAAACATCCACTAACGTTGTAAAGATGGATTTTTTCAGGTGTTAATTTTGTGTATGTCAGTCGTTTCTTTAGAGCAATCCCATCACAAAACCCAGCCGTGTAGCTTTCCTCTCAGCATATGTGTGAACATGTGTTGCAGTCGAGGAGATCCTGTGTGTCTGTGTGCAGGTGGGCAGCTTTGGTTTATACATGCAGACGGGCTGGGCGCTGTAAGGGAAGCTCTTTGCAGCCGTCCTGCAGAAAAGCCATGTCGACTGGCTTGGTTCTGCCTCGGTTCCCCGGTCTAGTTTGGTTTGGATCAGTGTGTGATTGTCAAGTTAGAGACCACAAAGGTCCGACTACGGCCAGAACCACATCCATGCAGTGGATCTACAGACGATGACAGTGGTTGCACCTACATACTCATCATCTACTTGAGCTATCAAAGAATGCCCTATTGTTAGATACTAATCATACTAGAATGCCCTAAAAATCACATTCACATGCAAATACGTTGTACTTCTACATTTTATTTGTATAGTAGATTGTCTTGTTGGACGCACAAAGATTAAAGCTGCATTCAGCAACATAACACTAAAGTGGATGCAAACAGCAGTAATATAGAAAAACTTTAGATTTTAATGATCTAACTCTTTCTTATGTTACGTCAGAAAAATTAGCAGTTTGCTCACATGACAGGAATTAGAGCTTCTAGTTTCAATGAGAATATTTGGCTTTGATCAATCTCTCATGGGACTAACAAGTGCATTAACAAACGTAATAAATGATAACTACGTACGGAGCATGCTAAATTTAAACATCACTCTGAGGCAGTCTTTAATGCAGATATACATCATTACTTCATCATGCTGAATTCACAAATAAAGGCATGCTGGTGAAGAGCTTCACAGTCTTTTTTTTCTTACAATGTAAAGCAAAATACTATACGTTTTTGACGGTTTAATTTATTAACAGGCACTAAATCCAAGCATGTATAAGCAGACACCTCTTATAAGACCATTCACGTTCAAGCTTTTTCATCTTTAGAAAGTGCAAAATTAAAAAAAAAGAAACATTCAATAAACGAATTAACTCTCGCATGCCTAACATGAGCAAACGTGTTTCCACTTTTTTCTAACAAGCTGAGTTAAACAAGCCGAAGCAGCAATCGCAGTTCATTTGACAGTTCAAGTTCCACGTGCATGTTTTATTATTACGCAGCTCCAGATTGTCATCTAGCGCAACAGTTCTAAAAGAAAATGAACCACTTCAAGCTTTTTCACTCTGTGCGATATCGCAGCAATAAAAGCAGATCCTGGTGGTGTAGTGGTGAAATGCCAGACTGGTTTCATTTCCTGTCTTAAGATAGATGCTTTTACTGATGGACAACAGACCCCAGATAAAGATAATAATATCACTCTGCTGCTTTCAAATTATGGTTTTAAATTTTTACATCAACTCCTACCAAGTGCAGCTTTAAATCAATGTGCTGTGTTCTATTTATGCTCTAAATCCACTAATAAATTGTGTCTAAGAGCTACAATACACTCGACTACAGCGAGGCTTGGTGGTGCTGTCTGTCCAAGTCTGGACTCACCTCCACTTTGTGTTTCCCTGCTCCTCGTGGAAAGAATCATCCTCACAAACAGCGCAGAGAGAGATGCTATAAACAGTTAATACTTTCAAAAGACACATGCACAACACTTTTATCTGTTTACATTACCCCTCCCATATGGCACCCCCCCCGCCCCTCAAAGTTCTGCTTTCTTTTTTCCCACATTTGACGTGTTCAGCTTCATTTTCAATGTTAACGGCAGCTTTTCAAGAGATATTTCTGTGCAGATTTGTTCTAAAGACAGCTGTACTTTTTAATTTTTGTGTGTATGTAAGTTGGGGGGTGGTGGTGGTGGTGGTGGGGAGGTGTTCAAAGGGCGCAGGCAATAATGAGGAACATTTAGCAAACACAAGATTGACACTTCAAGAGCAAAACCAGTTGGTTAAATCTTTCAGTGTGGGGGAAAACGAGGGACGAGGGGGATATTTAAAGGTCTGCTGGGTGCATTAGTAACAATACTTATGGTATTTTACAGCGATAGAGGAAAGAAAATGGCACATTAAAGGGATATGGAGGAAAAAAGATGAAGACAGAAAGAGTCATCAGCTTCTTCAAGCTAATTTTACCCCCCCAGCTCCCATCATTTCTGTTTCCTACTTTGTCTCCCCTTCCCCTCTGCCTCTTCTTTCGCTCCGTCATTATGTGGCGCTTCAGCATGACACCTCCATGGTTTGGGTGACAGCGCCGCCGACTCCATCGGCGCTGTCTGAGTTGGTGCAGGCCCGAGAGCGGTTCCCCTCCCCGGAGCCAGCGCTGGTCAGAGAGGCCGTCCTGGAGCGAGCCAGGCGGGTCATACTGGCCGAGGGCACTGGAAGGAAGGCAGAGAAACAAAAATAAAAATGGAAGAATTAGGTGTTGTGGTTTGTAAAAGAAAAACATGAAATCAGCTGATGTTGAGGGAATGTAGGGAGTACATGCTAATGTAGATAACTAAAGGATTTTTTGTTTGGTAGCTGGTGAAAAAGTCAACCAGCCATGAATAGTCAGGGATTTTAAGCTATGTGTTTACATAAACATGTTGCTAGCACCATGTTAGCTTGTCTGAACGCAATCTATCCTGAGCCAAACCTTCAGCTGATTTAAAACCATTAAACAGCCATCCTTGGCAATTTTCTGAAAATTCAGCATTTTTGTTAGTTTTGTTTATTTCAACTCAACATTTTGTTAACTGTTCATACTGTATGGATGCCTTTTCATACATTTAAATGTCAACTTTATCTTGGTTTTATTCATCAAAGTGGGTTATAGGACATTGATGAGTGAGTTTCTCTTTAGTGTTTGTTCTGATTGTTTTCAAACAATTGGGTGGACAATTTTTGGACAATTTTGTGTCCAAAAACTTCTTTAAAAAGTTTTCAGCTAATCCAAAATGCTATTGCCAGAATCGTAATGGGAGTTATAGGAGAGATCATCTCTCCAGTTTTAGCTTCTCTCCATTGGCTCCCTGTCAAATCCAGAATTGAAAATCTTACTTCTAACCGACAAAGCCCTCAACAACCTAGTTTCATCTTATATTACAGCTCGTATTGTTCCATATTTTCTTAACAGAGTACTTCGCTCTCAGACTGCAGGCTTACTTGTGGTTCCTAGAGTTTTTAAAAGCAGAATGGGAGGAAGATCTTTCAGTTATCAGGCTCCTCTCTTGTGGACCAACTTCTAGTTTCTGTCCATGAGGCTGACACATTGTCCAGTTTTAAGACTGAGAGACTTTCCTTTTTGATAAATCCTATAGTTAAACACAGAGGGCATGCAACATTAATTGTAAAGCTGTGTAAAACGGCTGATGCCTGTCAGTTCACTGTGAATTGTTTTTTCACTGTTTGCTCCAACATTAAAGCTTTGTGAAGCCACTTATCATTGAAAATGTGTTTTTTATTTTTCTTATATAGCATGTTAGGTAATTGAGCTCATCAAGAAAAAAACTAAAGTCAAAATAAGAACATATAGTTCAGCTGTCTGAAAATGTCATTTTCACAGAAACATCAACAGACTTTTTTAAATCACATCTTACAGCCACTCTGTCATATCTGTGTGTTTTGTGATATTTGTGTCTGCTTGTGATAATTTTTACTTAGTTCTCTGTTGTTTTCCTGTGTTTCCAGCTTTCCCAGTGTTTATCTCCTCTTCTTGCCAGCTCCTGCTCCTTCCACGCTCCAGCTGTTTGTCATTCCCTCTCATTAGATTAGTCTTTAAATAACGTCCTATTCTATTTGTCCCTCGTGCATGGATTGTGCTTCACAAGTTCATGCCACGTCAGCTTTAGATTTTTGTGTTTTATTAAATAAGTGGGGCTTTCTATGTTTTACCCTGGAGTTCCTACATGTCTGTCTGCACTCTGGGTTCAAGACTTCCTAAACATGTTACTCTGCCACCTGATTTTATGCATATTTACATAAAGTGTGGGTAAATGACATCCAAACTCAAAAATCTTTTAGGGACTACAATTAACCACAGAGGTGCCTCTAACGGAGTTCCTGACCACCAAACAAATTAAGTCCTACTGACCCAGTCCTGTGGCCTGTTGTCACTACAACCATCTGAATGAGCGTTTGGCTTCTCATGTTAATGTTAATGTAATAATGTTCAGTTGTGTAACAATGGCGTACCACAAGGTTCTGTCTTAGGTCCCACCCTCTTCACAATCTACATAGGTAATTTAGGTCAGAGCATTCCTGATGCATCCTTACATTCCTTTGCTGATGATAGTTGTTTACTGTCGAGCTAAAACGGTTGCTAAGGTTTTCCAGTTTTTGCAATCCTTTAACATCATCCAGTCTGCTTTGTTCTGTCTCAAACTTGTACTACGTGCAGACAAAACCAAAGGGATGCTGCTTTCAAACAGGAAGTCGGAACCAGCAGTCATTTTTGAATGCTGTTCCCATTGAGTTTGTCGATTCTTACAAATACCTGGGCATCTTGGTTTATTTGCATCTCTCTTTTTAGCCCCAAGTTGAAAATTTGGTTAAAAAAACTGAAAGTTAAACTGGGTGTCTTTTTCAGAAATAGAGCTTGTCTAACTCTGAATGCTAGGAAATGCCTTATAACTGCGACTTTCCTTCCCACCATTGACTATGGTGAAATAATTTGCAGGAATGCTCCTGCTAACACCTTGCAGATGTTGGATGCTGTCTATCACAGTGCACTAAAATTCATAACTGGCTGTAGTGTAACTACCGTACCCATCACTACACCCTGAACCACTGGTTAACTGGTCATTATTAACTTCACGCACTCTCTCAGGCACATTTTCATCTTTAAATCACTTCTTTGTCTGTTGCCTTCATACATCTCCTCCTACATGTCGCTATGTGAGTGCAGCTACAGCGTGCACTCTCAGGACATCATTACATGCAGTGTCCCCTCAGTGTGGACTGAACTAGGCAAAAGGGCCTTCTCATACACTGCTCCTGTTTCCTGGAATATCTTGCAAAAATATCTAAAGTTCTCAACCATGACCTCTCTAAGTGGCTTCAAACATCTGCTAAGTTCATGGCAAAAAAAACAATGCAGCCATGTTCCTGTTTTTAGTATTTTATATCGCTTTATAATGTAGCTGTTGTTTATTTGCTTATTTAACATTATTTTCTTCAATTTATTTAGTTGTTGCAATGTATATGCCTTCTTTTAAGATTGTCTACTGTTGTCATTGTCATCTAATGTCATACATTTTTGTTAAAAATCAGGTCTCTTTTAAATGAGTCCTCGATGCTCACTGAGACTAGCCTGTATAAATAAAGGCTGAATTGAACTGAATGTTATTTTTATAAGGGGTATTAGTTGAAACATTACATCACAAAATGTACTTCAAGAAAACAATTTGTCTGTTACTGTCTTAACTGTATTGAAATTCTGCTGTAGTCAGCAATATGCTTGTTAATATCAACTGAGTTAATTACGTCTAAATAATAAATGTCATGTTCATTATATCAACATATAAAACATGTCAATTTGTAGGGTCACAAATCTCCACCAACTGGGCCCTACTCTCACTTTAGATGTCTTTGGTCCCAGAACTTTTAAAGAGCTGAAAACCTTAAGTTCATTTAGCATCTCTGTCAATAACTGCATCGGTCCAAATATCAGAAGAAATGCCTGCAATGTTTAAATGTAAAGTTTAAAACTACTCTTATCAAAAGCAATGTCCTCAAAATTAAAAGATTTACCGTAAAATACTTTTTTGAATGCATGTAAAGTTCTGTATTTACTTTTAGTAATAACTCTTCCGTATGGTGCATAACAAAAGCTGCAAGCTAATTATCTTAAATCTCAGTGGGGTACGTTTAAAAAAAATCTGTGAGTATTTATTTGAATACTTTTGTGATTTGTTAGGAACACAGCTCATAGGGCTTTGCTCAAAGCTAGCATAACGCCATGCAAAGAGCAATATTGGTGATGCAATGAGAAGGAATGGGGGGAAAGAGGGGTGAGGGCTGTGTATTTTTCCACTGAAGGAAAAATTGTGTTCGATAAAACGACAATGGGGTTCAATGCTCTTGGGGTAAAGAAAACAACAGAAATGAGAGCAAAATCAAAAGAGATAATCACAGCGCAAAATTATTATTCATAACCCAACAGATGAACCAAAAGAAATAGAAAATGCCATCGAACGGGGCAGCAGTAAGAGTTTAGAGCTGAATGGGGGAGGAGGAAGTACCTGGCCCTCCACTCAGCCTCCGATCCTTCACATAAGCAACTGAAAGAACGGGGCAAGGAAAACAGAGGGCAAGATTAACACATGTCCCGTCCCTCTGCAGGAAAAACATCGCTCAATAAATCCGACAACTGTAGTCCTGCTGAAATAACTAGACAAGAAATGATCAGAAATATACATCTTGAAATCACATTCTGGGCAGAGTGTAAACACGGACACTTACTGTAGCCCATTCCCTGCAGGAAATACTTGAAGGCTTCAGTCAGCTTGGCGGGCTGCAAGATAACACATCAGTTTCATTCGATGAGCTCATGAATGCTATGTTTACTGGTCTGTCTGATGTTTTCAACCCTCTGCTGACTGTATGGTGTGTTACCTGTGTGAGTTGGGGAAGTCCACCAGAGTCGGCCATCTGCCATGAAAAGAGAACACCTTTTAACCAAACTGCTGATGACATGATAAACTTAAGTGTGAACACTGTCAACAGAGTTGGAGTCAAAAGGCTGTGGGTAAGATTAGGCTTAAGTTTACCTTTAGAAAGGTGGTGTTGGTTGGGTCCAGTTTGGAGTTGCATTCAACCTGACAGACAAAAAAACAGCACTCATGTAATCAATATTTTAAACCAGCAGTGATTGTGTGAATGTTTATGAAGCGTTCACACTATTGTGATCCATTTTTCTTTCGTGTATTTTTCATCATCTTTCTCGTTCCACAAATTTTGTGCTATTTCAACAAATCATATAATAGCTCTTTCTGGACAATCCTGCTATGACTTTTGGCATTTTGGCAACTTAGCTTTAAGAAATATTTAGCCTTTTCTGCCATTTTTTTTTACATAGAAAATTAATTGAGATTATGTTACCTCCTTCATTCTTTCTGCTATCTACCACGTTTTTGTGCTTCTTCTGACTTATTTTAGCTAATTTCAGCTTGTTATGCTTCTTTCAGCTTCTTTCTGCAAGTTTTAGCTTCATCTGATAATTCAGCAACTATTTAGCTGTTTTAATGCTCATTTTAGCTTTTTGGGCTAATTCCACATTTTTTTTTGCATGCATTTCAACTTTTTTCAGCCGAATACAGTAGAAATGTGTTCTATCCAATGCCTTCTTTTAATTTAAGCTTCTTTTTGTTTTTTAGCTACTTTTCAGCTTTTTTTTTTTTTTTGGCTCATTTCAGCTTTTTTCAGATAATTTCCACGTTTTGTGTTCATTTCTGCTTCTTTCAGCAAATATGTTCTTTCTGCTTTCTTCTACTCATTTAAGCATCTTCCATCTTTTCAGAAACGTACTTTTTAAAGCATTTTTAGCTAATTTCAGCTGTTTTCAGATAAATTCAAGTTTTTCGTGGTAATTTCTTCCACTTTCAATTCATTTATTTCCACTAATTTCAGGCTGTTATGCGGCTTTCAACTTTTTTCTGATATTTCAGCTACTTTTTAGCTTTTTTGTTCAAAATCTAAATTTTTCAGTTAATTTAGCATTTATTAGCTCATTGCAGCTCCTTTCACTTCCTTCTGGTAGTTTAAGCTTCTTTCAGCCTTTTCAGCTACTTTCCAGATATTTTTTTCTAAATTCAACTTATTTTTTTGGTCTAATTTTGTAATTTACGTGCTAATTTCGGCTTACTGTATTTAAATGTAATTTGTGTGTTCTTTCAGCTTTTTTCTGCTAACTTAGGCTTGTTCTTCCAGTTTAGTTACATTTTAGCATGTTTTTTAAGCTAATTTCAGCAGTTTTTCAGCAAGTCCTTCAGCAAGTTCTTCAGCAATAAGCATTCACACTGCATTTTCACAGGACATGCAGTTTCTCCAGTCAGCTCTAACTGTTGTATTTGTGTTTTATTTATTTGTGTGCAAGTGTTTCAATACTGTATGTTTAACATCTTCAGTTAAACCACCTTAGCGAAAAGAGTTTAGAAATAATTAAATTCCAGTTGCAGAAAATCAACATTTAAAGGAAACTGTGCACAGGGTAATGTTTCATAAGGGTTATGCTGCTCTGTGTGCATGTGGCTGACCCAGATCCTGCAGTGTGCTGAAGGGCTGAATCCACTCAGTCTCACAGACATGAGAAATTAGACAGATGTGCACAAATGCTCACACTTAATGCATGACTGCTCAGATGTGAACTCACAAAGCGAGCATCATGCACATGACAGCTCATTTCACTTTGATGCATTTAAACTCTTTGTACTAGTTGCTAAATTACACAGGTCACTGCACAAACATGACAACTAAAGCAAAACTAAAATGAAAGTTGTGTTGCATCTAAGTTGTTCATGCAAATTTATTTCAAAAGACTTAAAAATATGAAGAAGAAGAATGAAAAAATAAGTCAAAAATGAATGCATAGTTCAACCTAAACTCAATTTCTTTGCCTTTGAAGTGACTCTGCAGTTATTAAGTGTGAACACGACCCCCATGTTCAATAAATCAAGCTTTGTTTACATCACCCACCTCCTCCCACATCTCCTCTCTGTATTCATGCTACGCTCCTGTCTGTAGGAAGTTTTATTATAACGAGCCTCCCTGTCCACTCCGACTGCCTTCACTGACAGGAGAGGTCTGATTTAAATCTGAGCGGGCGGCAGAATAACCGGTGCAGAAGCAAACACATCTGGGTCACTTTAAACAAGAAAACCCCAGAGACACTGCAGGGCCATCTGTCCCCTGGACACTGCACACACACACACACACACACACATAGCAAAGACAAGAGTCGTAACAACACAGAGATGCACAGATGGGCAGAAGCGTTGTCCCCTGAGGACCAGGAGTGTTGGACAGGGGCCGGACCAGGTCTCTGCTGGCTGACCTGTTTCTGTTTATCTGAAGCAGCTTCTTTTAAACGAATATTTATTTACTCTGAATCATAGAAGCAAGCTGAGCTGAAAGGAGGAAGACAGCTGAGGAAACAGAAACTCTGTGATGACATTTATTTTTAGCCTTTCTTCATCCAGAGAGGATTTAGAAACATTTGTTTCTCTCTATTTTTGTCTTTGTTTGTTTCCTGTCTTTGTTGTGTGAATGTTCAGTCACACTATTGCGATCCATTTTTCTTTCATACATTTTCGGTGCGACTCTCATCCCACCGTTTTCAAGCTATTTCATCAAATCATGTATCAAAACGTTCAGCTCTTTCAGGACAATCTGCTATGACTTTTGGTGTTGGTGCAGCTTTAGCTTTATGAAATATTTAGCCTTTCCTGTCATTTTTTTTTCTCATTAAAAATGAAATTAGCTCATTTTACCTCCTTCAAATCTTTAGATCTGTTTACAATCTTCTACTGATCCTTTCACATTTTGTTCTGGTTCAGCTTATTTAAGCTTCCCTGTGCAAATTTAAAAACCAATTTCCAGATTTTTTTTTCAGCTGTTTTGTGCTCCTTTCAGATACTTTCTGCTAACTGCATCATTTTTGTGTTTCTTCTAATGTCTTTCTGCTAATTTCAGCTTGATATGCTCTTTTTAGCTTATTTCTGCAAGTTTAAGCTTTATTTCAGCTACTATAAAGCTGTTTTTACATTAATTTAAGATTTTTCAGCTAATTCCACTTTTTTCATTGATTTCAACTTTTTTCAGCCTAATTCAGCAAAAATGTGCTCTCTCCACTTCTTAATTGTAATTTCAGCTTCTTTCTGTCGTTTTAGCCACTTTTTAGCTGCTTTTGTTGTTGCTAATTTCAGCTTTTTTCCAAATAATTTCCCCTTTTTTGTGCTAATTTCTGCTTCTTTCAGCAAACCTTCTTTCTTCTTTCTTTTGTTCGTTTAAGCTTGTTCTAATGTTTCAGCTACATTTACAACATTTTCTTTTTAGCTAATTTCATCTGTTTTCAGATAAGTTCAAGTGTTTTTGGGTAATTCCTGCTAATTTCAGCATAATTAACTTATTTCTGCTGATTTTAACTTATTATGCTCCTTTTCACTTTTTCTGACTATTTTGGTTAAGTTTTAGCTGTTTTGTGCTAAATTTAGTTTTTCAGTTAATTCCACATTTTTAAGCTCATTTCAGCTCCTTCCACTTTCGTCTAGTAATTTAAATGTCTTTCTGCCTTTTCAGTTACTTTTCAGGCATTTTTTTTTATTTTTATTTATTGCTAATTTCACTTGTTTTGTAAATTTCTTCTCCCTTTTTTTTTTTTTTGCTCATTTCCGCTAATTTAAACCTAATTCAGCAAATATGTGTTCTTTCTTCTGCTAATTTAGCTTGTTCCCCCATTTCAGCTAAATTTTAGCATGTTTAGCTAATTTCAGCTGTTTTTCTGCAAGTTCTTGTGCAATAAACATTCACATTGCATTTTCACAGGAAATGCACTTTCTCTAGTTTGTTTTGTCCTTTCCTTTGGCATTTCTGTCTATAAATCTGTAGTTGTTTTTCTTCCAGTCTTTTTTGCACACACTCTTCATCTTTCAGCTGATTTCAGCACAAACCTACATTTTTACATTAAATGTGATATATTTGGTAAAATCACCATTTGTAACTTTTTTAGTAATTTGACTTGTTTGAAAGACACCTGTGGAAAAAAAAAAGCATTTATGTTGTTTTTGTTTACTTTTCAATTAACCCTTTGGAAATGGGGACCTGGGCTGTTTTGGGATGTTTAGTTTTGCTTTGCATGAACCAGATCTAACGAGCTTTGTACGAGGAGTTTACATGTTCTCCACTTGTGTGGGAGAGACTTCTTCCTCCCGCAGTACAAAACAGAGCTATTTGGTGAGTCTAAAATAATTGTGGTATGTCTTGTGTGTCTTCAGAATCAAGAATAAATGATTGAAGATCTGATGTTTGGGGGAAACTTGTTGAAGTGAGTAAAACCTTCATTGCTAAAGAGTTGATAGAATTTAACAAACGTCTTTAGGTATTTTTATTCTTACTTTTATTTATCTGTTTTGATGTTTATTGCATATATGTGAACAAGTGAAATATAGAACCAAGTTTTTATACAAGACCTGTTTTTTTTACAGCATTTTACAGATAAGTTGAACTTTACAAGTTTCAATTTCCAACTTTCTCCACAAGACATGTCATGAAAAATAAAATCACACGATGCAGGACTCACCACTCCCTCCTCAGCAGGAGCATTGTCTCCAACAACCAGCATCACAGGACATCTGTGGAGAATCCATCACATTCAACTGTAAATTTTCTGAATCTGTAAGGTTCACACCATTCTTTTCATCAGCACATGCTGAGTTCTTTTGTTTTATGAGGTTCTGGGCAACATGCTTGAACAAAACAAACTAAAAATACTATTTTACTCTGTTTTTTTGACCCATGTGCATTTTCCATAACTGTGATAGTTGAAAATTTATATGACATGATGCAACTGGTAAAGGCCACATTTCAGAAGCTGCTAACAGAAAAAAGGGTTCAACTAAAGCCTGATCTTACGTGTGAACAAGTGTTTTTATTGGATTTTAAGAGAATATAAACTTCGGTCAGACTTTACATTTTGTGACAACTGTGTCTGGAAACTCACTTCAAGGTTTTAGCGTTAATGGCCGACCCCCCACGGTTCATCTCCAGGTCCCTCCGGCTGTGAACGGCAACAATGATAAGACATTAAAGTTCATGCTCAGTCAACCAGGTACCAAACCCAATGATGCTGTTGGACTTCTGCGCTACAGAGAACGTGTCCTCTGAAGTGACAAGACGTCCGTTCACCTGTTGTACATGTTCCAGAAGAGCTGCAGGTTGGAGTGGTTGATCGAGTTGTTGATCTGTTGTCGGTAACTCTGAACCAGTTCTGTGTTGCCAACCAGTTCCTCCTGCACACACACGATTACACAAATGATTATTACCATTACAAGTGAGATTTGTTTATTAGCATTTTGAGTTTTAATTATACTGGTAGCATCATTCTCAAACACCTGTCTCAATATCTGGGTCAAACTACGGTGCTTTCTTTCCCCCTAAACTATTTAGATAATCTGATTTAGAAAAAACAATCCAATTCTCGATATCTTGATCTTACCTGACTGAAAAGATGTGGCAGCACAATATCAGGGATGTTGCTGGTCAGACCCGACAGCTGAGGAAACAGCAAGGAAACTCATTGTTTAAAATGTAAATAGCTCAAATAAAATCAAGGTATATTGGTAGAAAGGCACCTTGGAGGCAGCCCAGTCAATCCATCCTTTGCCATTTGGGTCAATGTTGAGCAGAACCAAACCCTCCACCTTGTCAGGGAAGATGAGCTGCGAGCACAGAGCAGAGACTAAACTTCTGCCTCGTTTCAACAGAGAGCGAGCTACTTATCGACTACAAGCAAAGACTGTGAGCACAAATCTGCCTTTAACCATTTTTAGGGTGTAAACATGTACAATCAGACGTTCAAATGCTATTTTTGAAGGAAAGTCATGACTATTAAAACAGCACAGTTTCCATTTTACATATTCACTTTTGGCATCTCGAGAAAACAGATGAAAGTGCTGTTTGGAAGCCATGTTGCTACAGTTGCACAAGCAAATCTATGTGTTTGCATGTGAGTTTTTAATTTAGGACGCATGCTTTCATGCAGATTTTTGTTCTAGAATTCAGCATGAGAAATTACAAGGCTTCAAATTAAAGTCGCTGCAGCAAAGAAGTTTATTAACGTGAACAGTGTTGTTGCAAAGACATAAAAACATATATATTTTTAATTGTTTAGTTATCTTCCAACCCTTTCTGAACGTCTTAATATTACAGCGCAAAAAGCCAAAACTTACAGCAAACTTTGCCAGAATATAAGCTCCAGCTCCAACTCCGATCCCAACAATGCTCTTGAATCTGAAAAAAAGTTAATAATAATCAATAGGATGCTGTTTTTCTTTTATTCTTAATAATATTTACAATAAGCTATTATAAATAACATGGGAACGTGGACAATTAAGGGTAAAATTACATTTCTTTGTCAATGACTCATATCTTCAAAAACATTTCAAAGCTTTCTTCAATACGGTAATTGTGGGAGTTCTGTAATTAGCTACACCTGTGGACTTGATGAGCACGAGGAGCATAAAAGGCGTTAGACGACATTCAGCCAACGCTGAAGCATTACCTGCCATTGGTAGTTTTGTTCTAGCCTTCTACTCGTGTTTCAAACCAATTATTAGTGATTTGTATTTCTCTCCGTGCCTCCAGTGAGTTTGATGCCCTCTTTATATATATACTGTATATAT
>JARVGQ010000002.1:12604346-12614695 GCA_031762355.1 Hypsolebias martinsi | reverse complement strand
ACATTTGTCAAACTTTTGTGTGGAATATCTCGTTTTTCAACAGCTGCGATGTGAGCTTGAACAGTGCTAACTTTATGTATAAAGTTCCCCTGAAACTCCAAACTACAAAGACCATGATCATCTGTATTAAAATAATAACAATAACAATAACAATAATAATAATAATAATAATAATAAAACACTTATTAATAGTTACTTAAAAATGTTAATTTCATAGCAATGTTCTTGGCTTCATGATGTTGACTATCCAGCTGAACAAACCAAATTTAAATGAATAGTTTGTTTTCATCTTGATCCATTGCGTTAAAATGTCGTGTTGCCTCTTAAAGCACCCTGGATGTTTCACTGATGAGGTTTTCTATAGGAACATTAGTTGAAATGTTTCAACTCATTTAGAAATGAAAATACAATAAAGAACAATATAATGTTTTTATCCATACTGTGGAAGTGACAATATGAATATTCGTAGAAGGATGTTAGAAATGCAGCTTCCAGGAAAAAGACAAAGAGGAGATATATGGACACGGAGGGACAAAAGATGCAGAGGACAAAGTGGGGACAGAATGAGATGGAGGAGGACTTGTTGTGGCGACCTCTGAAAAGGAAACAGCCAGAAGAAAAAGAAGACTGATGTTGGACAGTCAATCTGACACAGCCTTCAGATTAGACAGTTTGTCCTAAAATGAGCCTATTTGCTTAAATCTGATGTTATTAAAGAGACGTCAGTGGCTGAGATCACTGTGACGCCTGTGCTGCTGCGAAGGTCCTTTAACAGCAGAGGAAATTAACTGACAGACAGCGATAACGCACAACTGGTTTTTTTTTTCTTCTTTGCTGGCTTTTGTTCATTGTAAAAAGAAAATTGGCTCTGACAGAAAAAAAAAATCAAATTGATGGTGATGGAGGTTTAGACAGCCTTTTTTAATACACCTCCCTCGTCTTATTTTGAGGGATGAACGTTAATGCTGTTGCTATTAACAGACATAAATAATGCTTAGTTGGAGCTGAGGCTTAGTTGGAGCTGAGGCTAACCGTTAGCATGAGAAGCTGACACAGATAAAATTAATGAATTAATTAATTTAGAATGATAAGTTTATACTTATCAGAGATAATAAAGAGTGGATCAGTGTGTGCTGTACGTTGGTGGTAAAGTATGGAAACTAAATTAGCTTTCAGACACGTGCAAAAAGCATAACTGTTTTTTTTTTCATTCTTCTGGTAATTTGTATTGATATAAATTACATGGCTGTTAATTACATGGATTACCAACAAAAATAAATAAATAAATAAATAAATAAGACTAAAAGAAACTACAGTATTCCCCTTTCCAAGGGGTTTCTGATCCCATGCCGAAGACAGAAGATTGCAGATCCTGGACCCAAAATTACAAACAGTATGGGTCCTGTGTGTCTGAAACAGAGCAATGCTTAGCAAAAGCCTGCTTGTGTTTCAAAATAAAAATAAATTTAATTCTTAAAGAGGGACTACTGTATATGAGTTGATCATGGGTGGTGAGTCTATACCTGCAGTAAAATAGGCGGAGTTCAGATTATTTTCAATAAAATAAAATAATTTAAAAAAATCTACGTTAGACTAACAGCAAATCAATGCAGTGTGTGAGATAGTTTCCTTCATCCAAAACAAAACAGACACCGAAATACAGAAGTGAAGCTGCTAAAAAGAGTGGGCCAACATTCCCCTATAATAATGTGAGAATAGAGCAGGTGAGATTTTTTTTTTATACAAATGCACTTTTTTCCCTACAGGTGCACAAATCAAAGTTGCAAATTTTCCAACATATTTACCTTCATAAATTTCATCTAAAGCTGCCAAGGGTAATTCTACAAGGTCAGAGTAATGGAGTGTATTTATTTATTTATTTATTTATTTATTTATTTATTTATTTATTTATTTATTCTTACTGAATTGTGTCAGTTTTGGCCAACTACAAAACAAGAGTTAGTGTGAATGCTGACTCAGCATTTACAATATTGTTTTCACAGTTTGTCACTTTTCCATATTTTATTTTACCAACTAGCTCTATGCTTTGCACTATTAAGCTTTTTATTCGTCAAAATGCTAAGCTCCTTCAGGATGTGGATGCCAAGACTTCTGCTTTTTGTAACTTTCATACTTTTCAAAATGTTTTACTTCATTTACAAATACTTTCCCTATTGAAATATTTTGAGATATCTTACATTTCTTCCAAAAATATGGATTTTATTGAAATGTTCTTCAGCTTAGCTCCTCTGTGTCTACTACTTTTATATTTTAAAGTTATGTTACTTTTTGATACTTTAAGCTTTTAATTACCCTTTTGCTACATTTCTTTTAACTAGCTTTTGCTTCTTTTAGTGCTTTGCTACTCTTAAGAAGCAAAACCTACCATTTTTAACTTGTAGTTTACATTTGGTGATTTTTGACTAGAATTTTGCGTTTTCAGCTGTTGCTTCATTTCTTTATCTTCATTTGTTGTTTCTTTTAGCTTTAACGACTCAAGTTTCAGCTTCTCCAGCAAATTCCAGTAAAGTCATCAGCGCTCAGCATTCTCACTGTATTCCAGCTGAAAATGACTTACTTTAGCTTGTCTTGTTGTTAAGATGTGGCTGTATTTATAATAAACACTGACTGAAGAGACAAGCAGATGATTTGTTATGCTCCAAAATGTAAATCTTCATTGGCCGTGACTTCATTTAATAAAAGCTACCAAAAAGCTGCCTGTTTGTTCATCGTCACTGCCAGACACCTGCTTCAGATAAGGAGGCGAGACCAGAAGAGTCCTGGCCTCCCTCCTCTTCCTGGTCCTGACAACATGCTCCTGCACTGTAACTGGGGGAGGAGGGCTTGAAGGGGAGATAATACTCATTTAGTGAGCAGAGTGGGGGTGTTGCCTCAGATAGTGAATCCTCACACCTCGTCGCTGAGATGTGTCTAGCGTCTGCCTCTCTTCTTCCTTTTTTTCTTATTCACTCCTGTTCTGCACAGCTTGTTCCTCTCCAGCTGTCTTCTGTCTTGTCTCAGCTTTTCTCACTTTCATTTTGTGCTTCCTCTTCTGGGATGTGACCTTATGGGCCAAAAGAGTTGGGCATGATTTAGAAAAGTGGCGATAATGCAAGATTTAGTTTATAAGAAGGTGCAAACTGAAAAGAAGGTGCAGACTGAAAAAGGGGTGTACAGCTTTAAAGTTGTTGAAAGCAGTTATTGAGAATTTATTTTAAATAAAAAAATATATGTGTGTGAGCTGAAACTGTAAGTGTAATCATTTCATGCTGCAAAATTATTTCATTTCAGAGTTCAGTCAAGCTCTCCTTCTAACAAACAACTTAATTTGTTTTAATTTTGATCTTTGTACGTCTTAAAACTCGATCAGTGCAAAAAAAAAACTGCAATCAAACTAATTTCTTTTTCAGAATTGATCGAAACATGCAGCTGCCAGGTGTAAAATTAGCAGCTTTTCATATTTCCGCTGCAGTGGACTGCAAAATATAAACGAGTCGAATACCTGAAGTCTGTACTGAAGCTTAAAAAGGTATTTACTGTAAATATATTGCTGCCTTTACTTTTCATATGTATCAAAATATTTCAAATATAGTGTCACTTAACAAATTCAGACACTTTTCCCCCTCAAACTACAGTAAAGGCTCATTAAAATGATAGCATCGCCCACTCAAGCCTTTTTTGACCTCCAGTGATGGAAGTTATAGTTCTCAGGTTTTCATGCTTTAGGTGTTTATAGAATTTGTGCAGAATGTATATTTTTATGTTATTTATACTGTCCTGAGTGGCTGCCTATATTCATCTGGATATTCAGGTGAAACTGTAAACCTTGTTGATTTCAGTTTACCTGTCGGATTAGCTCACATTGAGCTAAACTATGAATGAAATTTCACAATATTATGAACGACATAGCATTTTTTGTATTTAAAATAATGACCAGAAGCCATCACCTTTGGCTCCTCCCAGCATTTTATGTGTATAGAAGTGATTTCCCAACAAATACCAAACGTCAGAGGCCCTTAAAGTAGACAGAAGCCAGAGGCAGCATTAGTGTCGGGCATGTCAGCTCTTTGGATGCTCGCCCTCAGTCTGCCCTTTGCTTCAGCTTTGACTTAGCCTGCCCACCAGGGTTCACAGATATAATGAAAGGCTGATAATGGATTTGCTGTCAGACAGGAATGTGTAGAGCCACTTGCACACCCAACTGAAACTCCTTAAAATTATTTATCTGTACACAGCTGTTGAGATTTGCTCAATGATTTGGGACAGAAATGTTGCTTTAGACTTCAAAGTTATTCATCAGAGGAAGGTGGGCATCCACTTGTCCACATGCAGTGATTAGAACAGGACAGCAATTCTCTGTCAAGAGTTACATTTTCTGCCCAAGGTCAACATAGATGGGGTTTTGATTCTGGATAGTTTTTTTTTTTTTTTTTTTTTTTTTTTAAGTCTTCAAATAAAATTAAAAAAAGCTAATATTATGTGAGGATCTTGCCTATTCTTCCCTTTTGTCCCTCCAAGTAGAGCTGTGGGTAGGTTTCTCCCTCTGCTCTTCATTTCCTGATACCAAATCATCTAGCCACAGTGGTTTCCAAAGTTTCATGAACACACCTGTTTTTATTTATTTATTGGTTCAGATCTTCATTGTACACTGGATCAAACTGTCACTCAGAGCTCACTCACTTCTTCCTGGTGACTTCCCTGTGTTTCTTAGTTAAGAGTTTTGTTATGTAGAGACAGGTGGACAGATGATTGTCTGTGTCACATCTGCATTGCTTAGTTCAAAACCCTCTGAGCGATGGCCTGCTCACCTGTACTTACCTGCATGACCCACTCTCTACCAAACCTCTGCAACATCGCCTGGACATCCTGGAACCTCTCACCTATGAAAGAAACAATCTCATCAGCTTTTTTGTAAAGTGTACTTGGATTAATCATTAGTTACCATTGTTTTAGTAAATAACTTGTCCAAGACTGTCTGATTTACCTAATTTCAATTGTAAATAAAAACAATTAAATAATTACCGGCATTCTTTTCTTACTGGTATTCTATCTCAGGCCCTGAGTTGGGCTCATTATAAGGTCTATAGCTGGAAACATTATGACATTTAAAGCCACTATCAAAATATGCCTAGACTGTTAGCAAACCTATAACAATATAATTTTAATGGGTAACTGTCATAATTGTTTAAGAAATTAGATTGTCAAATTAGAATGCCTTTTTTGTTTTATTTTAAGGTTATAAAAGTTGATTCATGACTGTGCATCTTTAAGAAAATTCAGCAAGTTCTCAATAAAAGCACAGTGTAAACTGGTAGACAAACTAGGGAATCGTAAAACAAGAAGAGTAGGGGGCTGAAAAAGGAGCCTTGGGGTACGCCACACTAAATGTGCACCCATTTGAAGAATACCTTTCTAAATAGACCTGTATCAGTCAAATAAACAAAACAAAACAAACAAAAAAGCATAAAGCAAAATGTCCAATGTAGTTTTTATTTACTTTGGGGTCACTTCATTAAATTGAATTACTGAGTCCTGACGGAAAACAAACATTTTCAGAGCAGTGATGCTCAGTCCTCTCTCTGTCAGGGTCAACAGTGACAGCCCAGAGGCAACATCAATATTTACATAAACAGTGACTTGTCATCTGACCCACCTTTAACTCAACAGCAGATGGGACTGGGCTGGGCCACCTTCACATGCTGGATGCTGTCACATAAATCCTCTTAAGAGCGGTATAAGCTTTTTTAATTAAACGTTTACAACAACCCCAAGCAGGATTTCCCTCGAAAGTCATTTGAATTAAAAGACAAGATGAGAAAGCGAGACCGCTGAAGAACAATATGACTTTGGTAGACCTTTGAGCCCGCAGTTTGATTTTTCAGCATATTAATTGCTGTGGATGAGAGAGCGTTCACCTCTGTGCATAAAAGTAACAGGCTGCCTTGAATAGAGCAAGAAAAACTCATCTTTGTTTCATATGTTGTGTATTCTTGATTAATTTTATGTTGCTTTAGCTTCTGGATATTGTTATGCTTCCTAAACATTGTGGTTAAACTGTTACACATGTTTACACAAAATTAAATCGCTGCATACTTTGCTCTTTTTAATGAGTCGCATATCAAAATTTTCTGCTCAAATGGGAGTAGTGTGCTATGATTTTTATTTGCAGTGCTTATGTTTTGAATTATTTAACTTTATATACATCTTCCCATAAGAAATGTAAAGTTCTTCAACTGCTTCCAAAATATTGTTCTTAGAAATCTACTTGAGCATTAGCTTGTTTTCTTATTCTTCTTTTAGCTACTTTCTTGCTCATTTTTACTTTTAGCTAGTTTGCTTGTTCTAGCGTTTAGCTAAAATTCTGCTCAAGCTAGTTTTAGCATTTAACTGTGACCCTTTGACTGTTTCAGCCTTAAGCTATGGATTTGCTAATTGTAGCCTTTAGCTGTATTTTGTTCTTCTTGTTTTAATCCTAATAATAATTTCAGCTTTTTTTAAAGAAATGTCAGCCGTTTCGTTTGGAACTTGATTTAAATCCGTGAAATTGTACAGTGCATTTCAACAGCTTGTTGAAAAGGTAAATGGGTCAATTTCAAAGTGAATTACTTTGTACATGACATACAATTCAATCAGAGATACTCAAATTCAAATACAAAATGTATTTTTGTAGTAAAATGTGCATTTATTCACGTAGTGGGATGCAGTACAGACGGATCAATGGATCATTTGAAAGCATTTGTACTTTTTAAAGTTTTCTTCGTACACATAAAAATGTGAATTTTGTTTTTCTGTGCATGAACAATTTCCAGACTGTGCTGACGGGCCTCACTGGCCTATTATGAGTAGGACTCATACAAGAAGAGAGGGCAGAGGATGGCAAGGATTAATGTGATGAAAAGCAGAATCTGACCTTGGAAACCTTAAAGTCTGTGGAGAGATGAATATGAGCTGGGTGCAGCAACAAGGATGGAGGCTTCAGGGTTGCTCCCTCACTCAGGGCTGCTTATCTGCGTTAAATGCAAATTTGTTAGAAACTGGAAATGCTGGTAGAATATGAAGAGGTGACATTTCATCGCAGGTCCATTTTGCTGCTAGTTATAAGTATTTGTCACAAACGCGCCTCATTACATTCAGAAGGAGCACCAGTATAATTCTGACTGCGGCTGTAGCTGTGGTTTCAGCGGCAGCACAGCTGGACATTTTCACATTAGCACAGGTTCAGCGACAATACAGCCAGAGCGAGCAGCTGCAGCTGTGCTCCCAACAAGCAGCCGTAAACACCGAATGCCAATGAGCGTTAAAACGCATCTCATGAAGCATCACATCATTTCCTTCGTCTGAGCTCTTTCAGCTGGCAGCAGACGACCAGCAAGTCGTTTTGTTGTCTGGACTTTTTACTTTTCCAATCATTTATTTTCAAAGATCTGAAGTCGGTTCATTTGCTGTTTTAAGATTAAAAACAAAACATCATTTATAGGGAATCAATAAGACATTGTTAAAGATGTTTTTTTTTAAAGCATTCAGAATGAAATAATTTGTCAATAAGTCCAACACTGTGGTGTGTGTGTAACCCAATGACACATTTTCCCAGCATTTGGTGCCTGGCAGGTGGTCGTTACTGATTCTCCACAACAGTTGGCATTTAGAAATGACCTCAATCTGCACAGTAGACAGACACGACTGCCTTCATTACAGAGATTAGCTTTCTGGTTAAAATATTTACAAATAATCAGAGATTCTATTGGTTTCATCACGTTTAATTCAAATGTTTTTAACACTAGTAAAACCCCTTGTATTAACAATCATGATAAATTGATGAAAAAAATGTGAACAGATTGTTTCTTCTCAAAGATGGGGGCGTTGCCTTCATATATCTTGGATAATATTTGCTCATTAAACTAAAAAACTAAATTTATAGATGCTGCCATGATAATTATCTTGGTTGTAATAAGATTTTTTTTTTAACCTGTGTCTGTTTGTCTCTAGTTTTAGCAAAATATCTTATAAACTACTGGATGGACTTCAAAAAGGTATCACTTTCTTCACTTTACATTTAAAATTCCCAATACAGCCAACCAATTTTAGCAAAAACAAAAAATTGCTCTAACTCAGTCAATTTTACAGACATTGAGCTAAAATGTGGTTTGGTAGTAGCTGAGAGTCATACCCAACACATACTCAAAGCACTACAAATTGTGCAAAGTATTTTTGTTTAAAGCTTTAGCATTCAAAATCTGTCAAGCACCACTGCACAGATGTTATAGAAACTTTCAGAGCAATCATTAGTTATTAATTTTAGGAGTCAATCCAATTCAAGATGGCTGCCAAAGCTAATTCATACACGCAAATATAAGAAAGGCTACAAGTCAATTTGACAGAAATTACAGTAAACTAAAGATGTGATGTGGTTGTGAAGTCATCCACAAACTATCTCTAAGCGTGACCCTTAATTTCATGTGAGATTGAGCATAACGTTATTTTCTAAGTTTGACCAACATGGATCGAACTCATCATTTCTCAACATTAAATAATTTTAGTCAAACTCATGAAATGCATGAAAGGAGTCAGACGATGTGCGTTCCCTCAAGGCACGTTAAGTCTTTTCATTTATAGATGATTGCGGATAATTTGTTTTGGTCATTTAAAATGTAAATAAAGAATTGTTAATACCAGTATGATGTAATATTCTTGCAAATTTTATTAGCTTTGTTTTTAAACATGTATAAAGTAGAATATAACTTCAGGTCTGCACATGCATTTTTAATATGGTCAGAGGTCAAATAAAATGAACTAATCTTCAAGTCCTATTTAAGATGCAAGGGAAAAAATACTGTTTTTTTTTTTTTTACTCTTCAATTTCCCTTTGAAGAATTTAAAACCTATTATCTATCCTTCCTGAGGGCAGGCTTGACACATGGATTATTTGTTGTTTCTAAACAGCTCTGCCGTACTTTTAAGCTAAAGAAAAGTCTGTGTCGTGGTTAGTCAGGGTGAAAGCACGTCCGTCGTTTGGAAGAGGCTCAGACTCAAGATGCTGCCTCTCCACACGGAAGATTAGAAAACATTTCAGTGAAGATTTACCCAAAACATCGGACTATTTTAAAACCCCAGGAGAGATCCTAAATGACAACAGATCTCTGTTCTGTGTGAAACATCTTGATTAATGCGTAGACTGCTGTAACTGTAACAAATCTACAAATGATCGACAGAAACTATTTAAAAGATCAACGATGCTTCACTTATTTTTCCTGTAGTTTCTTTACCTTTATTATCTACGCATCAATTAGTAAAACTGTTAAATACTAGTGTGTTGGTCAGCTCTGTGGGCATTTTGACCTTGAATATTTTGAAATGAGCAAATCTGAACAGATTACAGTACTCAAATTTTAACATTTTAACAGCAAACCTCCCCCAAATCTTGGTTTTTATAATGCTGTGAAATCTTTACTGACAAATGTCCATAGAGCTGCTGAATGGAAATAAATATTAAGAATAAATCCCGGTGCTCATCAGTCTGTTCCTGCTCGAGTTCTGACGTAATAAAGCTGTTTGAGTTCAGGTCTGAACATCGGGCAGCTTCCTCTTGCGGTAGTTGAGAACCAGACTGGAGGCGGTGAGCTGCGAGGCCCGACCCTGCTCCCAGCTCTGGAAGCTGTTCAGGCCGTTCTGACCGGACCTGAACAGAACTTTCTCCAGACTGTCCAGACGCTCCACCAGCGCAGAAGTGTCCTCATTGTAGGCATTCTGGGAGGAGTCCATGGTTCGTCTGAACCGGCCGATGAATGTCTGAAGAAAGAACAGAGTTCATGAACTAAGCAGAAAATGGGGGGAGAATCTGAAGTCTGCTGCATAAACATATTTTAAGGTATTTTACTTTGAAATTTAATGTTCAGTACTATTTCAAGTTTTACCCCTTGAAGCAAAAAAACAAAAAATATTTTGAAATCTACAAATAATACCATCTTAGAACTATCGAAAGTCACATCAAAGTATTAAAGTCAAGTGGGGTCCTTGGTCATGAAAGTAGATTTTAACATATTAGCATTAAATTTATGCAAAAAATGGATTCTGGAATGAATATTTTATAAACATTTAACTGAACGCAAAACCTGGCTTTTAAGACCAAATCTGGATTTTAAGAAATCTGTCAATATGCAAAATTATGAGTAAAATTATTTGAAAAATGCCAATTAACTATATTATGTACACTGATGCATGCTCAATAATCCAGGTAGAAAAATCCAAAAAAGCTAAGTCTGGTCCTCTGGACACTCAAAAAAACAAAACAAAACAAAGCAAAAAAATTGTAGAAACGTTTCGTCTTTCGTCCGAAAGACTTCCTCAGTCTG
>JARVGQ010000002.1:12551086-12567791 GCA_031762355.1 Hypsolebias martinsi | reverse complement strand
ATATGTAATGAAATAAACTACTGCTTACTACTTGTACTACTGTTCCTACTTGGTGGTTTTTCACTTATTGCGGTTCTTCAGGGTATGGATCCCCCGCGATAAACGAGGAACTACTGTATCACCTTAAAATATGGTGTGGTAGTAGCTAAGAGTGGTTCGTAATAGATACTCTGAGTATGACATCTTGTGATATCACATGAGATCATGCATGACAAGGCTTGACTAAAACTGTATAGTCCTTTTCTTGTTTTCTTTTAAATGAAAAGTCCCAAAAGAAAACAAGAAGTTGTGTCAAATACCTTCTCAACTGTTTTTATATAGAGTAAAAAATGTTAAAGAGAATAAAAGCAGGTTCTAGAAATCATTACAACAGAGACAGACCTTAACTTCTAATTGTCAAAGTTCAACGGAAAAAAAAAAATAATAATAATTCTGATTTAAGAAAACAATTTATATACAAAGGAACAAGTGAATACAAAAAGATGGCAGATATATAATTTCATGAGCAAAAGTTATAGATATAAAGTTTTAAGATTAGGAAACAGTTATGTCAGCGTGTTATAAGTATTTGTGAGTTTCATTTTGCAATGAAAATGTGTACCTAATAATTTTTTATATTTTTACAAACACATTATTTTCTCGTCTATTAACAAGACCAAGACACAAATACATTGCACACGTGCAAACAGAATGGAGATGGTATTATTTATCTGTTTCAGGGGGTAAACGTTCAAAAGAAAGTCTGATTTAAGCTCCACTTTGCATGACTACGCAGCACCAACACAGAAAGAAGACAAATTGAGCCGTCACACACTCTGAGCCAAGTAGACCTGCTCTCGTCAGACCTCTGCCCAGACGAGGTCACCCAACTCAATCTTTTGCCGATGCATATTTCATCAACCCTGGGCTGTCTGAGACCCTGATGGAGCTCCCAGATACCCACCGGCCTGAGTTGAGGCTAGCCTGTATAAATAAAGGTTGAATGAAAAATATCTGAAGATTATAAAGTCTCTGTCAGCACGAGGAAAAGCACCTGATAAAACAGCACAGCTGCAAGCTGAGTGACAATTATCTGCACACATCGCTCCTGTTTGGGCCTCGTCTGCATATAGGCTAACAAATACAAAGTGGGAGGTGATCTATTTTGATCATGTTTCTTAAAAGAGATCATGAACAGTATTTAATAACTGGATACAAATTCGAAAGTCTGACCATTTGCTTGTTTAAACGAGTCATTATTACAGTTTGTTTGCTATTAAGGTAAGAAAAATAAGATTTAAGCCAATGCATCAATGGGCTGCAATGATTGACAAAATGGCTTGTTGCAGAAAGGGCATCTTCAAAGTGCCTTCATCCCACTTTTGGCGTTTGCAGGGGTTTCACGATCTTATTGCTTGAATGTTGAACACGTTCATAATGTTTGTGCAACACATTTTCTCTCAAAATAGCCACAGAATTATTGTGAGCAAATCCAACACAGCTGCATCTCAAACTTTTCTAAAGAGCGCTGGAGCTGAACGTTAACACCTGCATGGGAGCTTTTCCCTCTCACAGAAAACATCTGATTACATTCCTGAACGTCCAGGTATAAAAATCTCTAAATCAAGATTTAACTGTTTTCTTTTGACCGTCCCTTCTTCCAGCGTTGCTTAGGCAAGACGTCTGAGGCACCCAGGGCCTTGCACAAGGGCACCCAATGAGGCAAAGGAGGGTGGAGGCCGATGCGGATGCTTCACCTTTCCCACTCAAATTTTGTTGTAGCTGTGCAGGGATTCAAACCTGCAACCTCCTGATCACAAGCTCACTTCCTCTAACCTCGGCACCAAAATCTGCTTATCATTTCTAAATCCAGTAGGATAAGTGATGAACATAGTGGCAGCCACCAAGGTGGATCCAAACCGGGCCGAGGCAAGTATGATGTGGATGAAGGAGTCATGGGCCCAAGATGCAGACTGAGACATAGAGTCTAAGCCCCTAAGAGTGAATAGAAGATGATTAATGTCAGACTGACGAGTAGAGTAAAGAGAGGGTAAAAATAAACCTGAGCTAATGAACATAACTAGAAACTGTGCTGACAAAGAAGAGAGCAGGTGAGTGGATGTGGCAGGAGCAGGGGAGCAGAGAACTGACGGGAAAACATACACACTGATCAACATGAACACATAAGCAGCAGTGACTCTAAAAGCTAAAAGCAAAACTTACAGAAATCACTAAACCTAAATAAGACGCTGCCAAAAAGTCATAAAAAAAACAGATACTGACAGATAATGTGCCTGTCTGAGAATACAGATATGCAATGATTTTAAAAATTGGCTGCACAAAACATGGCACACGGCTCTTTCGTCTCCTGGTCACAAACAGCCAAAATTCAGAGACTGCAACTGAACATTCACCTCTTGTGCAATTTTGAGTCGCAAATCTCCAGTCGTTGCAGCCAGCGAGAGTCGACCTTACAAATAAATTAATGTTAGATACTAACCCTCAGATGTCCCCTCGTGCATCTGAAATATTCTTTATATAATTTTTTTTAACGATTTTTCTTTTGTGCATGCAAACCAGAGTGAGGGAATCGTTACAAATAAACTGTTGTGGTTATATTTACAGTACGTACGGTACTTTAAACCCCTCCTGTCTGTTGTATGTGCACTCGCACTGTTTCTTTTTTTTTCTCACAGTAAATAAATAAAGATGCAGCTCAGTGAGAGGAGGATGACTCACAACCAACGAAAAGTGTCGCCTATCAGCGTTAGACCTAATGACGTCCAGAAAAGAAAGAGGAAAAGCTGTACAACACAGAAATACTGCAGAACCATCTGTTATTGGCTTAATTCAGTATGTCATGGTGATTTAAGTTATATATAAAATGTTAAATTATTGGCAGAAAGTAGTTCGAACTATTGAACAGTTTCAGCTATGGTCCAGCTAAAAAACAAATTTGGCTAATTTTTAGCTTTACAGAAAAATAATTCTTCAAGTCAGTGGCCAGGTTGGTGTTTTGTCTGCATATCAAGTGCATGGTCGGTAAAGTAATTTTCATGAATTAAAGTGATTGAATGGTCTGATTATTTGATATATTTGTTCATATGGAACAGCAGTAGAACAAGTAAGAGGCTTTAATGAGCAATGAATGACTGAGAGACACAACAGTACTGCAGCAGGCTGCACGGTCATAAACCCATCACATAATAATGAATAATGTTCACAGAAAGGCTTCGGGACAGAGAGGTGCCACACAAACAACTCTCCAAGATCCAGTCAATGAAAGTGTAAACTTCTGACTTCAGCCTTCTGAAATGAAGCAGCTTATGAGGATTTGTTATTCTTCACATTTCCGGCTGTTATCTGCGTTAACGCTGGACGCTTTGCTTGATAACTGTCGACAGCTGCAGAGGACGGACAGACAGACGGAAGCCAGAGGAGGAATGGGGAGTTCTATTTAACTGAGCAATAAAACGAGGATCACACCAGTCCAGCAGCAGAAATGAATCATCCATCCATCGACTTTATGGCGCTGAAGAGGAGGAGGAGGATAGAGTGAGAGAGATAAAAGGGGACAGTAAAGCAGAGAAGACAAAGAGGTCAAAGGTGAAATGATGAAGAAAAACAAGCAGAGAAAAGAGGAAAAGATACAGACTAAAGAGATGATCTGAAGCTACTTTATTGGAATGAGAGGGGAAGGAGACAAGATGGAGCGGGGGAGCCTGCAGATCAAAGGAGAGGAAATGAGCTGAATTAGATGCAGAAGGAGACAAGAACTTTCTGGCATTTGAATTCTTCTTGAAGTCACCGAGTTCTGGCTGCACCACCTGAGAAGAACAGGAACAAATCGACTCGGCCATTCAGTCCAGCGCCCGAGTGTAATAGCCATTAGGATGCTGTTTAAGTGAAAACAGTCGATACGCTGAATAAAAAATAATGTGAACACTAAAGGACGAGCATTTTTAGCAAAGTGCTCAGAAGCGTTTCAACAGCTCGCACTGGTGGGATTCCCTGTTTGCATGAAAACTTCTCAGCTCGCAGCAGAACAACTCAAGGATCTGTAGCTGCTCAAGGTTTTATTTGGTGTCAGTCACTGAAATGTGCCTGTTTTTAATTTACTAACAAGATTAAAATCTTATGAGTTATAAATCTGAAACGCATGCACATTAAAAAAAAAACATATTTTTAACCATCTGATTTATGAAAAAAAAAAACAAGCCTAAAAACAGCTGTATTTAAAGCAGCCAATGGTTTTTTTTTTTGGTTGTTGTTGTTGTTGTTGTTTTCAGTCTTTTTTGCTGTAAGAGTCAGAGATTCTTTAATGTCATGTGGTACATGTGGTGGAACGACATTATGTACACAGGGTCCCAGATACATCCAATAATAAATTACAATAAACAATAAATTCCTTTTGTATTTCATGTTGTTCTGTGTGATTCCTGTGATTTATTTATTTATTGGGGGGAGGTTATTGTAATTGTTTGTTGCTTGTTTGGAGTTGCTTCATGTTTATTTTAATAATACGTAATGTGTTATGTAATGTTATCACTGCCATACAATGGTGAAATTGGCTCTCTGCATTTAACATATCCACCACCAGGGGGAGCAGTGGGTAGCTATTGAAAGCACCCAGGGAGTAACTGGGGATGAAGTGTCCTGCTCAGAGACACCACATGGTGTGCAATGACTGGGGATCGAACCTGGGACCTTCAGGTCTTGAGCTGGCTGCCCTGCCTTTTACTTCCTTTGGAAACTGTTGGTGTTTTTACTGCAGAGTGCAAACAGGAAGGCAGGCCAAAAATAACCTTTATGTTCACTACAGAAATGAAACTGTGCACAACAGAGAAGAAACAACAGAATCACACTGTGTGAACAACAAGGAATGGGACATAGGGAAAAAAAAAACTATATATTAGTGCTGAAGATTTTGAATGTTTATTAGCTGGATCTGTGTAAGAAAGAAAACTGAAGGTAAAAGCAAAAGTATAAAAACAAAATAGGCACAAGATAAACCTAAAGAATCAGTTCAGGGCTCTGGTGACTAATCTGATTATTGGTGTGTATTTTCAGTCATTTTAGTTTTCATGTTGTCGTTCTGTGTTGATTTTACATTTCTGGAAACTTTCTCATACTTTGGCAGTAGTTTATTGGGATTAGGAACATTTTTGTTACTGTTTACCCATACTTTGTTGTAATTTGTTTCTTTGCTGTTGTTATTTTGAAAATCAAATGTCAATAATTCAAAAAGTATTTCTTTATTTCTTCAAAACAAAAATACATTTTTTTATTTAAAGGGGATCATTTAACTATCTCCTTGCTTCTCAAAGAATATCTGTTCTGCTCCCTGGTCTATGAAGGCACAAATAAAAGTAATGGCCCTAGAGAACCCGCAGTGGTACTTGAACGTCACATTAGCAAAGACTACAGGAACAGATGCTGCAGCCCCGTTCAAGATGAAAACTTTATTATAAGCAGCAGGTTTGCACACAGCGACACAGCAAGATCAATAGCTTAATGGACAAAGGTCACCAGCGATGAGTCAGTTTGAATGGAGATCATGGCAAATTAAATGAAGCAAAGCAAAGAAAATTAAAACAAGAAATGTTATTTCTGCTTCTTTTGATTTCATTAGAATCTTTTTATCCTCTAAAAATGATCCAGGTTAGAGCAACCTGGAAGACTGAGCTCCATTAACAGCAGTGCAACTACAAATATTTGCACCCTGGCTGTTCTCTTAATTGACCAATATGACATTTTTGTCATTGAAATGTGAACATACACAACAGATACATTTTGCATTTCCTAATATTTCAATTCTTTACAATTCATGAATAAATCATTCTTCTTTTCTTTGTTTTTGCAGAAACAGAGGAAGAAAAACTAACAGCCGAGCCAGTCAGGTCAATGTCAGCTGAGGACACGGCTGGCTCTGCAAACTCAAGATGCTTTTGTCAATTTCTACTCCAATTCAGGAAGCGAGGACACTGGAGCTTTATTACTCTGTGACATGAATGTTGGTAACTGATTCAGCTGCAAACACACACACACACACAAAGTCATGCTAAGACTTAGCTCTAGCAGACAGGCTGAAGGCTGAGGCACAACAAAGCCACTGAGGGGTTTAGCTGTGTGGCGTGGCAGACTGAAGGCAGAGATTTAACACACAGAGGCACTCCAGGCAGGCGGTGTCAGGCAGACACATCACAGAGAACGAGAGGGAAAACACCATTAATGCTACAGACAGTATGTGTGAGAGCAGCTCTAGTCACGCTGCTTGTCACGCTCGCAGAGCCAGCCAGCCACACAAAGAAAGGCCTCTGTCTCATAGTGACATTTAATACATCCAACTGCAGGCAAGTTATTGTTCCCTTATATGACTACAGTACAGGCAGAGAATGCAACGTTAGCATGAACCCACAACGGATGCGTTCCTTAGAAATACGGCAGATTGTTGCAATGATTTTCCTAATCACAAAAAAGTTACTTAAAATGACTAGTAATATTTGATTAGCATCTCACTGAGTGGCAACTGAGGTTAGTTGATGACTCAAAATTATGTAAAAATTGTGAAAAATATATATTTTTCGTCGCTGTCTAATGGGACTGTGAGCGTTTGCGACCAAGTGACCAGCAAGGTGTACAGACATGTTTTGAGAGGCCGATTTTTAAAAATCATGGCCATATTACATTTCCTAGACTACATACATTATTGTATTGCACTCTTCCAAACATCTAATTTTTACACTTTTAAAATGATGATAGATGGAATTGGACCAGTTTTTATTTTTAATAATTATTATTTTTCTTTAATTAAGTTTTTAGACCTGGACATTTGCCTCAGCTGTTTCCCTAAATACAGTTGTAGCACTCTAAACGTTACATAAACTAAAGTGAAACATTTGAGATGTTGGTGAAGACTGTGACTATGATGAGAGAAAAATTGTTGCACAAATATAATTGTTTGCTCTCCTTTTTGCAGATAAGATGCACTTTTTTCCATGCAAGGATGAACATAGCATAAATTTACATACTTGAACCCTAAAATTATTTGTGTCCATTTACTTAAATGGAAATGGCAAGAAACTGAAACTTACTGGCATTTTGTGAGTGTGTCTCATTACAGAAAATGTAATCTCTTGACAAAACTGAAGGGAAAAAAGGAAAACGTAGTGTGCCAAGGACTGAACCTTGAGGGACTTCATATATAATTTGGACATTTAGAACAGGGGTTCTCAAATGTTTTGGGATCAGGGACCCCTTACAGGGGAGAAAAAGTTTCAGGAACCCCTCCACCCACCCTTAAAAAAAAACTCATCTTTATGCAATGGAAATAATTGTGTAACATAAATTTAAGACCTGTTCTTTAATAGTGTTAGTACAATTTTTATACTTTTAAACATGGGGTATTTTTCATTCAAGACACACTTAATTAATTTTTTCCCCAACTTCCAAAAATTATGGTTTGGAGAAAATTAACAGCAAACAACTTTAAAACTTTACCTATTCACATATTGAACATAATACATGTATTGCCACTTCTTCAAATTATTACATAAAACTACATAAAGCTGAACAGAATCATAACAGCAGTGGTCATACCAAGTAACACGGTTTAATTTGTAGACTGATCAATGCTGTAATGCAAATATCGGGCGGACTAGTGGGTGGGGGATATCATGGGGTGGGAGGGTCCTCCCCCAGACAATTTTGAATAAAGTTGATGTGATTTCCTGCATTTTGTGTATTTTAAACATCTATGTGCATGTAAAAAGAAAAATATATATATTACTGTATTTTGGCTGACCCCCAAGCACCAGCTCACAGACCCCCAGGGGTCCAGGAACCCAGTTTGAGAGCCACTCCTCTAAACATTACAGAAACTAAAGTGAAACGTGTGACATGGTGATGAAAACCATGAAAGAAAGTTTGTTGCACAAATCTCATTGTTTTGTCTTTTTTTTTTTTTTTTTTGCAGACCACGATAAGATGCAATTTTTCCATTCAAGAATGAAAAGAGCCCCAATTTACATACTGGAACTCAAAAATTCTTTGTGTCCGTTTACAGAAACAGAATCAGCTACAAACAGTAACTTATTGGCCTTTTCTGGGCGTCTCTCATTACAAAAAATGTCATCTCGACATAAGTGAAGGTAAAAAGGGAAACCTTAGTGTGCCAAGGACTGAACCTTGAGGGACTTCATATGTAATTTGGACATGTAGAAGATAGAAGATTTAAAACAATCAGATAGTTTGTTTTTGAGAAGAAATATAAACTGTTCCTATACCAGACCTTTCAGTTCTTCAGCCTTTAAATCTGTTCTTGGAGTTTTCGCCATTGTGAGTTCATAACTGGTTAAATTTCACTTCACTTTCATGACGGTGTCACATTTAATTAGTCACCTCCACTTCTGTTCCTCTGACACAGAAACTGCAGTCAGTCAGGGACTGAGACGACCGACAGCATTCCTACCTTTGTTCGCCTCAAAGTCGGCAGGCTGCTACTGTCAGACCATAAACGGCAACCCTGGAAACCGAAGACTCGATTACATCATAACTTACAACTAACGCAACTCTCGCCAACAAACTCTCCGTACCTTACCGGAAAGAGCAGCAGTTTCCATGGGAACAAGACAGAACGAGAGAAAGAGAGGGATGGAAAGACAGAGGACAGGATGGATGCTGGGGGTGTGGAGACACAGAAACAAAAAAAACATGTTTTGTTTCTGGCACGGGTAACTACGCTGACCTCAGATGAAAGTGAGGAAAAAGTAGAAATACGTAAAGGAAACAGAAAAGCAGCTTGAAGATGTTTTGTGCTTTGAATGTGCCCAATCCAACATCAGCAGAGGTTAAATTAGGATGTTTGCTCAGAACAAAGTCCCTGAATGCTCAATCAGTCCCTCCGAGTCCAGCTCCGCCGAGACCATGGTGGGTTTGACACGGATCTGTAAACAGCACATGACGGGAACTCTCTTCAAACAGCGTCAGTATTATGCTATGCTCATCCCTCAGCATCGTTTAAATAAAGAGCCGCTACATGTTGCGGACGCTCCAACAGTCTGTAATCTGTTCCTTTCGCTTTACTGGTCTGTTTCCTCTTTAAAATGTATAAACTAATTGAAGAAATGGTCTTCAAATGACAGAAACCAGTTTCAAATTATGTAAAATTTATTTTCCTCATCATTTATACTTTATTACCAACACTTAAATTTCCCCCTTTCCCACTATTTTGATACATATTTCAAATATTAAATAAAAGGCCTATAATTTTCTGAAAGAATGTACTGTATATCGCCCGCCACCTTTTATGACATACATTTAGACTAAGACCACATTTTATGCTGAAATCACAAGAAGTCCCTCTTACAGTGGATGTTTGGGAATACTCTCAGCTACCACCATATCGAATATTATGGTAACATCTGTCAAATTGACTGAATTATAGTCATTTTTGTATTTTTTAAGGTTGGTTAGCTGTGGTGTCCCTTTTGTATGGGTCAACTCTAAAAGGTAATCAGTTGTAGATGTAAGTTTCAGTAAAATCCATCCAGTTGCTTGTGAGATACTTTGCTAACAGACAGAGCTGACTCAAAACAGTTAACAGAAAAATATAGAACAAAGCCCTTGTGCAATTTCTTAGCACTCAGAATAGATGTTGAAGACTAGCGTCAGTGTTGTCCAGTGGTTCATGAGATATTAACACTCAGACAAATGCAAAAATATTATCGCTGCACTTTCTCCTTTTGACAGCAGGCGACAATGACATTTATAAGATAAAAATCATATTTTTTTAATTCACATTTTTTCATTCATCCTTTATTTAGACAGATAAGTCACACTGAGCCTAGAAGACTCATTTACAAGTGAGATCTGCTTAGACAGACAAAAAAGTAATGAAACTGGGCACATTAGGAAATGGTTAGCACTAATATTGTTAGCACTAATCTAAAAAAAAAAAAGTAAGTACTGTAAATGTAAGAATTCAGTTTTTCTGTTTGATGTTTTATTAAGAAAGTCCATTCAGAAGTCGTTTGTTAGAAACAATAATTTAGTACAATCATTTTAAACGTTAAAACGTGTCTACTTGATACAGATGAAAATGTCAGACATGCCAAATCTTGCATGTCGCAGCAGAGTTACGCACTTTCAGCTGCTCCATTTTATGCCAGTTTTACACATTTCTGAGTGTTAAAATATGCTGCACGGCTTCAGACGTATAAAAACAGCAGCTTTTTATGTTGCTGCATTTTACTTGTTGTCATTTTGTTGTTTCTCGGTGGAAAATGTTAATGTCTCCTTGTGAATATTTTGCTCTTTTTATATTTTCTGCTACATTTTTATCTTATTGTCTGTATGTGATGATGAATCGTTACCAAGCTGTGTTTCTGTGATTATGTTATCATTTAGAGAGGCAGTGGTAAGGATGAAGTGACATTTTACAAAGGTGAAGGGGGTGTTTATGTCTGTGGTCACGTCTGGAAAACCAGCAGCAATAAGCAGCTATCTGGTTGTCACAGCAACGCAGATCTATCTCCAAGCGTCACTGCGCACGCTCTCGTTCGCTCTTCATCATCTTATTCTGCCCTTGCGAAGTCTGTGTGTCTGTCTGTTTGTCCTTGCATGCCTCCTGAGCGTGCACTGCTCCGAGTGAACGGAAAGTAACGAGACCAGGAGAGATGTGGGGAGTGTGTGAGGCGGAGGAAACAGAAATAAATTGCAGCTCTGACCTATATTCGCTATACCAGACAGTTCAGCAGCACAGATGTTCCTCCATCCCTGCGTTCCTTGGCTGTAATATCCAATCGCAATGTCCCGCTGCATGGATGACAGTCTTACTGATTGTGTGTCTGTGCATGTCCCACGTATGCTGCACATCAGAAGGTGGTGTTTGCATTTGTTTGTGTGCGCTGCTGCAAGTATGTGTGGGAGGATCTGCACTGGTTTCTCAGCTTAAAGCTGCACCTCGCTTATTTTGTCTCTTCATTTCTGTCAGAGCACGAACGCCAGTGCACTCCAGTCAATACTCCGTATCTGCTCGGGCGACTCCAGTCATCGCGCCGAATCCTAAACCTGATGATGCAAGCATCATTGAGCAAGATTTATTCAAGGCCTCAGATATAGCTAAACAGGACCCAAGCTGCAGCCTGTTCTGGATGTACTGTACCGTATTTTTCGGATTATAAGGCGCAGTATCAACGAGCGGGTCTGTTTTCATACATAAGACGCATTAAGCGAAGCAAAACAAATAAGTCAAGCTTCATTCAACTCATTCACGATAACCACATAAAATCGGTTTGTGGTCAATAAGCACAACCAGAATAAATACATAAGGCTCACTGTCAATTTGTGAGAACATTAAAGGTTTTAAGTGCGTCTTATAGTCCGAAAAACATGGTAAATATACATCTATGAGCAAAAACTGCAAGAAATACCAATAATTTTAATTTTATTAAATATTTTATTATATTCTAACTGCACGTTTCAGCAGAATAAAATATGAGGAGCATATTAAAGACCATAAAACTAATTAGTGAAGGTTTTATTTGAGGCAGGAGTTCATAGTCTCAGAAACAAAGTGCAGATTACAGGAGCTAGCAGAGTCATATAAGGCCCAGAACTCATTCAAGGAATGCATATCGCCCACTGCCTTTATTGCCAGAGTGTGAGACTAAATTATGACGAGAAGGAATAGATTTATAGCTGCTTTGGCACGTGTACATGTCCTCATGATCACGTGCAATGCTGTGAGGTCTCACTAAATGTGTTAGCACTCAAAGCCTCTCAGCTACTAGCACACCACAATTTAGCTCAAAATCTGTAAAATTGACTGAGTTATAGTCAAGTTTGTGATGGTTTCTTTTAATTGGCTGTGGCCGCCATTTTGAATTAGAATATTTTGCTAACAGAAACAGTGTTGATTCTAACAATTAATGCCAACGTTTTAAGAAAAGATGTGATGTGTTGTGACTTACTCTCAGCTACTACCACACCACATTTTAGCTCAGTATCTGTAAAAATGACTGAATCATAGGCATGGATGTGTTGGCTACTGGATTAGCTGTGGAGGCAATCTTGGATGACTCCAAAAGTTAATTAGTTACAGATGATAATCAAATTATTACTTTTTTTTTTTTTCAAATCAATTGACTGGCTTATGAGATATTTTGCTGATAGAGAAACAAACATAAACCTGCAGACACAAACAAACACAATCAACATCATTGTCCACACTCAGGTTATAATAAACTATCCCTGCACTGAGTGATTCTTTGTTCCTTAAAACATCTTCCTAAGACTGGTGGTAATTCAGTTTCATAATAGTGTTTGTCACACAAATAAGTTTCCAATAAACATTTAGCTTTGTGTTCTTAAGTTCTTTTTCATATTTTTTTTTATTTTAGTTTAACATATATATTATTATTACTGTATTATTATTTATTATCATTATTTAATTTTTATTTATTTTATTATTTTTGATATATGTTTTATCGCTTGGTCCATTGATTAAAGAAAAAAAATGGACCAGTTAATTTTTTTTCTTTGCTGTATACATGATTAAAATTTGTTTGTGTCAATTAATTGTCAGTACTGAGGTCATGATGGAGGCTGCAGCATCATTTGGTTCAGCAGAAATGCACAGTTGTTCATCATCAGCGTAACTGTAAACACTCACATTGTGAGTTTAGATGATAAAAACGTAAATCTTTTTGTAAACCCATGTACTTGTCTCGTGTTTCAACAGAGCTACGTATCCTTATCGTTCTGGCTACGAGGCTGAAAACAAATTTAAGGCTGTTCTTTATTAATGATGAATATTAAGCCGGACTAATCTTTCAGGGGAGGAACACCACATCACTATTTACATTTAAATTAAAAAGCACCTGCGTGTCGAGGTGAAGGATTTGCTCCTGCGTCTGTAATCGGAGAACAAAAGCATCATGACACGAGGGAGGAGGCCAAACAGGAAGTGATGTGTTCCTGAGTAATTGCTTTGTATCTCGGAAAGATGAGTGACAGTGTGTGTGTGTGTGTGTGTGGGGGGGGGGGGGTTGAAAGTTTTTTATTAAATTCGTGCCTTTAATGGACATTATCTGTTGATGGAAAAATAAAATAACAGAAGCTGGACAGAAGCTGGTGATTACCAGATCAAACTAAAGAAAATACGGTGTTTTCTGTAAACATTAATTTACCCATGAGCCTCAAGGACACTGTGGAGCAAAAATGTGCAATTTTCTATTTTATATATATATTTGCATTCATTTATTTAATTATTTTTTATCTCTATCGTCTACCACTTATCTGTAGTCGGTTCATGGAGGCAACAAGTCCAGAAGAGAAACCCAGACATTTCCTCTCCCCCAGCGCCACCTTGGGGGCCTCAAGGCGTTTCCAGGCCAGAGACTGGGACATTTTACCAGAGGGACATGCCACCTAAAGAGAAGAATTCAGGAGGCATCCTAATCAGATGTTCAAACCACCTCAGCTGACTCCTTTCAATGCAAAGGAGCAGCAACTCTACTCCGAGCTTCCCCCGGATGAAGGAGCTCCTCACCCCCATCTCTAAGGCTGAGCCCAGCCACCCGATGAAGGAAGCTCATTTCAGCTGATTCTATCCAGGATCTGGTTCTTTTGGTTATGAACCAAACCTCATGGCCATAAATGAGGGTCGAGCTGTAGACAGACCAGTGAATCAAGAGCTTTGCCTTTTGACTAAACACACTTGAAGTGTTGGTGTTCTCATTTGTCTGTACCAGGGGTCTGCAACCTGCGTCTCTGGAGCGGTTCTTTGGTCCCGCTGCAGCGGCTGTTTCAAGCTTTGAGCAAAACTAACATAAAACTGAATTTTATTGGTTGTTATACAAACAACAACAAAAAGGGACTAGTTTTAGCTGTTTTCCTGTAATTTATTTTGCAAATATGTGAATGCTGGAACAAGTAGGAGTAAAACATACCGTACTCACTTTAACTTTATGCTTTATTTCTATATTTAATTATTTTTTCCCACAATTAAAAAAAAAAAATAGATCTGCATAGTTCATAATTTCATTAATTAAAAAACTACCCCTCCCCCTCTCCCTCTTTCCAAGAATCTGGTCTTTTCATTTGTCTTAAATTGTAAAAATATCAATAAATGTTAAAAATAATTTAGGTTTTTTTTTTTAGCTTTATAATGTCACACCTACTGGCCACAAAAGTCTCCTCCAACAAACCTAAAGTGGCCCATGAGCCATCAGTTAATAATCACAGTTGAAGCAGGTTGTTGCAGCTATGAACACTTTTAATTTAGTGAACGAAGACATAAAAATGGCTCTTTTGATCGTAAACATTGCAAACCCATGGTCTGCACCATAAATAAAATATGAAATTCACCAGTTTTAATAAAACTCAGAAAGTAATTATTGGGTGTACTGTACATCTGCAACTGATTAACTTTTGGAGTCAACCAAGTTCAAGATGGCTGCCACTGACAACTGACCTTAACACAGAAAATTTAGATATCGAGCTAAAATTTGGTATGAAAGCAGCTGAGAGCGATCTCAAACATAAAGTTTTAGTAGTAACACATCTGGCTGGTGTCATGGTTTAACGGAGGATGGTCAGAATATTTACAGAATAAAAGTCACAGAGTTGAATTCCCTAAATAAAATCAATTACCGTATTTTTCGGACTATAAGGCACATCAGATTATAAGGCTCACAGTCAATTTTCAAGAAAATTAAAGGATTTTAAGTGCTCCTTATAGTGCGAAAAATACAGTACTCAGTAAACTGTAAAGCTTAGTCAAACAAACTAATGCATTTCAGGGATGCACCTTCAACATCGTGTCACTCAAGTGAAAACATTTGTAAAGAAAGTCGCAAACGTAAGGATGTTCTCAGTTAAAAACAATATATAGTCTTAGCAACCAATAATATGTCTCATTTAATAGTATAATGTCTCATTTGATGCTATTCTGATGAATAATGCTTGGTATTGTTATCACTCCTCCTTAACAGCATAAAAATAGAACTGAACGCTGATGTCTGGAACAAGTTGTATAACCTGGAAAAGCATTTGGTTTGTTAATTTAAAAGAATTGGTGGCAACTTTAAAAGAAGGGCTGTCCAATTATGAATTGGGATACTGTATTAAAACCACTGATACACCTCATGACTTTTAATTAAGGAACACGACGACACAACACGTTAGTTAACGTGCGAAAACGGGGTTCACGGTAAGAATAATGTGTTTCAGCAGGTTTTAGCAACACAGTGCTCTTTTTGTTACACTGACCCCCCAATAAGCCATGAAAACAGCGAGTAGTTTTAAAAAAAAGTGACATGGTGGCTGAGAGCAGCAAAAGAAAGCATATTTATTAATGTTTCGCGTTTTCAGTTAAATTTCAACAAAAGTGCCCTTAGTATTCTGAAAAAGGTTCTAACAATGGGACAGTTCAGCTCAGCTGCTTAAAACTATTGTTCAGCCCAAAACTGGAATGTTAAATTGACCCCATCGATGTGACAAATGGATCTGGAGACAGAAGTGGCTGTGGCTGCGGAGATATCTGTGCAAAAATGAAAAATACAATAAAAAGGGGAGGGCCTCGGCAGCAGCACGGAGTCAGCTCTGTTGTTGGTTTCAGGCCTTTTTCTGCTCAAACTATCAATGTAATTAAGCGTTAAAAATGCGTTTGCACTTGTGAGGTGCCACTGGGGAATCCTCAGCCAAGGACGGCAGGGATTAACTGTGTTGGTCAGAAAAGGAGCGTAAATGTATTGATTAAGCACTGATTCTGTATTGACAGATCGTGTCAATAAAATGTCAGGAGGACGGAGGAAGGCCTTCAGACTAAGGAACCGTCTAACTGATAGATATTCAGTAAAGTTTAAATGATTGTTAAAGCGCTGAGTTGATCTGTAAAGTCTATTATTTATTTGTGCTGGAGTGTTTGTGTTCATTTGACTGATCAGCTTAGAACAAAAGCTTTTTATAAGCTGCATTTAATGAAGCGAAATCACCTTAAAGTATTTTTCGATGTAAAAGTCGCAGACTTCATGCTCAAGTGTCCACCCTGAGCGGCTGCAGAGCAGCTCCGCAGACAAGGGGCGTTACCTTCGGAACAAATTGAGGTCACCGATTGGTCATTTGCTGACACGCCTACTGGATTCATTGACAGGTCGAGAAAAGAAACAAAAAACTAGCCCTGGCAGCCTCAGCCACAGCGGTGTTCTGTGTTAATTTGTTCTTAATAAAAAGTTCTAAAGAATATTTATAAAAAAAAAAAAAAAAACAGGAAGCACTGCTCCTGCAGCCCACACATCAGACCAGCCCACTAAGAAATCTCCAGACCCTCCCGCAGCCACGCTAGACCTGATTTTAATTTGCTCATAACAAATTCCTTCATTTCTCACATTTTCAGTCACGGCGGCAACAGAGTAGGAAGCGATCACTTGCCTCTTGGCAAAAAACCAAAAGAAAAGTCCAGATCAGGGATGAAGAAGGGGAATTTAATACATTGGTGTCGCATACAAAACAGTCTGTCGCCGGACAGTTTATTGTGCGATACCACGTACACAGTCGTAAAAATTTACCTTTGTGCCGACATGCCCTGCCAAGGCACGTACCTCCGCCGACAGACGTATGCAGTATACTGGGGGCTTTATACCCCGAAGTCAACTTTATTTCTAGAGCACAGTTAAAACAGATAAACTGTTATCAAGGTGCTTCACAAACAACATCAAAGAAA
>JARVGQ010000002.1:12452032-12464971 GCA_031762355.1 Hypsolebias martinsi | reverse complement strand
ATTATTATATTTCAAATATAAATTCAAGGCCCCTCAGAGGCTTTTATACAACTAAGATTTATGCTAAAAAAAAAAAAAAAAAACTTTTTTAACGCTACTTTAAAATGGACACAATGTAAAATTAGATGCTTCCATGTATTAATAGGTGTAGGACAACATATTATTGTGTTTCTTTGCGTTATTTTAACATTAAAGTCCTGAAACAAAACATCAATATTTAAAATGAAAAAGTGAGTCAGTAGTTTGCTATTTATGTTCTTATAAAACATCTGGTTATGTTTGTATATTTGTTTGAATCATGAGACACAGTGACTATTTTCTTGTTTATAGTTTTTTCAGTTTATTTTTTTTAATGTTAGTACTTCAGCATTTTTTTTTTCTTTATTTCATTTCCAACAGTTAAAATATCAACAAAACAAAAAAACATTTAAAAAAAAAAAAGGTTAAAAATTCCACCAAAATATTCTGTGTAGCAAAAAAAAAAAAAAGAGCAGGAAGAAGTAAAAGCATATCCAGTCCTTTAAAAAAGAAAAAGAAAGTTTTTAGCTATTTCATATCACAACATTCAGCTCATTCAGGTTATTACAGCTCTGATGTTTGTTTTTTGTAACTTTTATACTTTTAAAATACAAATACGTTACAGTAACGTTCTTTTTTCCTACTGAAATGACAAAAGAATTCTTCAAATCCTTGAAAGACTTTGTATTCTTCGAAAACTTCAGCGTATGTGTCATTTTTATCGTTTAGCTTCTGTTTTGCTAAGTTTAATTTTTGTTCTGGTTCTTTTAACTTTAAGAATTCCGTTTCATTCAGCACTCTGCGATCTTTTCAGCTATTGTTTTTCTCATCATAATTTTATTTTTATTGATCTCTATCTGACATAGCTGTCAACACGCTATGAGTATATTCAGTTCATAAAAACACCAGGAACTTTAATAAAGTTTTATTGACATTTGGGGCACATTATGAGACAGATTATTATTACTTATTGGTATCGTAGGCCATGATTCTACATCGTTTCATATTGAGAGGCGCTCTGTGTTTTACTCACCAACATGTTTGTATCCCTGCTTTAATGTGAAATAAAGCTTTGGAATATGCACAGATGTAAACAGTTTACCTGAATGAACTGAGCGTTTATAGAGAATCTAAAAAAATGTGATCCATAGCCTCAACATTGAAACATTTGTAGATTTAAGGTTTTATAAAAGCTGCACTGTTTTCCTGATTTCGATTAGCAGTGTGTAAAAAAAAATAAAAACATTGTGAATACAGGTTTTAAGCTGTTTTCAATATGTTTTACAACCAGTTAAATATATAAACTAATAGAAATATTTCACTCATTTCTAAATGGATGGATGCTGCAAGTATGCAACTAAATGTCATTTTAGTCCTCATCTGGTTTACTGGTTTTACCACTGTTGGCAGACAAGTGGAAAAATTGTGTCACCGGAGTATCGTTCAGTTCAGATGGATTTCAGCCTCATTAATCCTCCCCCCGCACTGGTTTATTTACACAGTTGCGAGATAATTATTTGGGTCGAAGCAGCAGGTGTCGGGAGCTCCCACTGCACCTGCAATGGCTCTGCAAGGCTAAATACCTGAGAGCAGAGAAGCAGCGCTGACCCAACACCCGACAAGCAGCTGTAATGAAAATCTGAGGAGAAGCAGAGACTAAAGTGACACAAACAGTATCAAAGGATCCCAGCTTTACAGGAAGTTTCTGTTTCCGGTCTAACTTCAGGAAACAGTGGGTGATGGGAGGTGTTTGTCAGAAATGTGGAGATTCTTGTTTTAGGCTGGTTTGAAATATGAGACTTGTTGATTTGCATTTTATGAAGGATGAAGGAAGTATCTGGCAGAGGAAACAAACCCCTAAACCACCTAACCCTGGGTCCTCAAGGGCCACCATCCTGCATGCTGTAGTTGTTTCCTTGCTCTTCAGCACGTCTTCGAATTCTGCAAAAAGCTCCGTCAACCTCTCAGTCATTCAGATTAGAGAACCATCTAAACATGCAGGATAGTGGCCCTTGAGGAGCAGGACTGGGCACCACTGCACTAAAGCAAACAGCTGGGTTTTAAAACAGCAGAGGAAGTGAAAGTGGGGTTGATGGAGGACGGCAGGGCTGTCGATACAGGACCAGAGTTCAGTGTGTGGGCTGACTCATCAACCACTCCGAGGCCAACGTCACTACTGGTGCAAACAGAATTGATGTTTGGATCGAGAAAAGGACTTTGAATTCTGCAAAACTTGTCAAAGCTCTGCTTCCAGTGACAAAATACACAAGAAATACTCCCCAACGGTGTTCTTTATTACTTTACTTTGTATTTAATTTGAGTAATTTATTTGACAAGATTAGAAAATCAAGTCTTCTACATTCTCTTTATCTTTCAGGCTAAATAGGAGTTTGTACATCGTTGCTTTTGTGGGCTGCATGGACTACAATGTCCTCAAAAGTCAAGACTAAGTGAAGCTTGGATTAAAAACAAAGAAAAATCCATGAATTGACATTTTAAGTTTGATCTCTTTACATCAGTCTGGTTTAAAGTATTCATAGGTTTTGTGGTTTAACAATGGCTCTCTGGGGCCTTTTATGATTAATCTGTGGATGTAGAACTTTGTAATCATAAGCACAAAATAGAGAAAAGTGGGACAAATAAAGCAACCTTCTCTCTTTCTGCTGTACTTCAGCTTAGCTCCCACAGCTTCTCCCTTCACTGAAGGTTGTCGTCTACTCAAAGGCTTTTAACAACAAGTTTGAGATAGTAGTTGGCACCATTACTCCTGATCTCCAAGGGTAACTATGAGTTGATGCATCATAGCGACAGTTTCTCACTTTCATCTTCATGCTTCAGGCTAATCTTTCCAAACGCATGGACATGAAACGGCTCAATCTCCAACTTTAGGCCTGTTGTCTTTCTGTTGACTTCATTTAAAGTGAGAAATAGCTCAAAAAATCTTCAAGATTATTAATAAAACATGGAATCCGTTGTCTTTGAGCAAACTTGACAGTTGTGTAGATCTTGGCTGCCAATTCATTTTTGAGATTAAAAATGGTAAATGGACTGTACTCACTGGTATATAGCATATTTCTATCTTCTCAAGATACTCAAAGTGCTTTACATATAATCTTTGCCCTCATTTACCCATTCACACATCACTCTACTAGATCTCTACAAAGCTAATTGAATAAATCATTCTAAAGAGACTAATCAGTGCTCTGTCACATTCATACAGCGATGGGACACACATCGGAGGCTATGAGTGGTTCAGTATCTTGCCCAGGAGCACTTCAGCGTTTGACTGCTGGTGAATTTGAACTCCCAGCTCTTGCGTTGGAGGCCGACTGCTCTAGCCACTCAGCCACAGCTGCCCTGGGGAAAAAATAATTTGGATTTGAAATCCCATGCTGAAAAAAGCTTTCAAATCCCACAAATGGTTAAAGAAAAACACTTTAAAGTAATTTTGTCTCCTGCAAATCCCAAATCTTCCTCAGCTGAGAAATGTATTACTTTTCATAACAAAGACACTTGGCCTCAGAGTATTTACTGTCAGTTTTAGTCCAACCAACCCTAATTTGCAATATTATTCACTAAACTTTGTCTTTAATCTCTTATTTCCACCTGAAAAGTTGCACTAATTTGGTCTGAACTTTTATAGACTCATCACAAAACTAAGCTCTGACAGTTTGTGTAGAAGAGCTGATTATGAATCACTGTTATTGAACCTGGTTTTAAAACTCTGCTGCTTCTTTCTCCACTCGGACGCTGCAGAAATGAAACCCAACAAGTTCTCACGGTATAATTAAAGCACTACCAGGTGGCTTTTTCACTAAACATGCACACTGTGGTAAAAGTAAAAATGGCTCCAAACAGATGTGTCGCATTATAGTTTTGTTTCTTCTGTTTCCTTCAGAAACCTTGGTTGTTTGGTCATCAGGCTGCGTGTGTGCCAGGATGATCATATTAAAGTGGATAATTCACGTTGGAGATTTGAAGGTGCATGTGATCAGCACTCTGGAGATAAAGCGTTATGTAACCGGGGGGAGCACTTTGTGAGAAAGAGCAGAATGAGGTGTGCAGGAGACTGAATGATCCTTTTTAATGTTCAGCCTTTCCCAAAGACCATTCCTGATTCATTGTGTTAACAGTGGTACAAACTGAAGGAAACATTATGCAGCTTTTATTGTGTAGAGGGACACATGATTCTAGTGACACAAAGTTTGTGCAAAGCTATACGTGTCGCTTGTTATTCTCCTAAATAAATAATTAATGTTCAATTTTCATGCACTACTGCCTTCTTTGTCTGCAGCCAGCTATTTAAGTCTTACAGGCTCCTGCTCTGTTCCAGCTGCAATCCCTTCATACAAAGATCTAGATCTGTGGTTCTCTAACTGTGGTTCAAGCACACAGTGTGGTACTCGGAAGAAATTTTAATGCCAACCACTGTATTACTAACATACCATAACTACCAGAAACTTTCTTTTTGTATAATATCTTGAAGTGAATGGTGGTTAACAGGCTGGTGGATACTTTAGCATCATCAGTGAAGCCTCTATTGGACTGGCTAAAAAACAACAGTAAACAACAACAATGAAATTTGGTTGAAGGGAACGGAGATTTTCTTTTCAGCTGTTGTGGGGCTGAAAGATAACCAGGGTTGACGCACATGTGGCGATGTTTCCAGCAGTACAGACATCGAACCATTACATCTTTTTTTTTAGAAACATATATATACTTAAACTGCACCTTTCAGTCTGTTCATTCAAGTTGAATATATTAGCTTGTAAGCATGAATTATTGTTTTAAGTGCCTGTCACAATAGGTGGTGTTTGAAAAGGTTAGATATGTCTGTGATGGCATTCACTATAAAGAGTTTGAGAACCACCAGCTTAGTTGCTTTGTTTCATCACCTTTTATATTTATGATTATTTTTTGCAAAGATTATAATTTTATTCAAGGGTTCAAGGTTCTTTAATGTCATTTGCATCACATGTGGTACATGAGGGGGAACGAAATTGTATGCGCAGGGTCCCACTTACATCCAACAACAGGAAGAATATAATTGTAAAAGAAACAGTAATAAGGATCTAAGATGCAAACTAAGAAATAGGCTAAACTAAGAATACAATAAAAAGAAACAATGTGCCGAACAACAGCAGCATGAGCATGAGTCTGTGTGAGCAGATGAGTACGAATGAATGCAACAGCATGAAATAATCAGCAGCATGGATAATCAGCAGCACGTATCAATCAAAGTGGCATTACAGTGATTTTTTTTTTCACAATGATAATCCTGGTTAAGGATTCATGAGTCTAACAGCTTCAGGGTAGAAGCTGTTCCTCAGTCTAGTGGTTTTAAACTTAATGCGCTGCAACCTTCTGCCTGAGTGGAGTGGGTCGAGAAGTGTGTGTGCTGGATGAGTGGGGTCCTTCATGATGCAGGTGGCACTCTTCCTGCATCTGGAGGTGTAAGTGTCTGTGATGGTGGAGAGGCTGACTCCAACAGTCTACAGTGCAGCCTTCACCACTCTCTGCAAAGCTTTTGTTTCTGCAGCTGTGCAACCCCATGCCACACGTTGATGCTTCCTTGGATGCATCATGACTTAATTTCTAAATTTCTTTTTAGATGTTTCCCTTGTTCAGCCCACAAAAGGTTTAAACTTCTGGGCCATCAGGAGGCATCTGCAGAACATCATAAAAAGCTGTTCATTGCTTTGACTAATGAGTGTTGGAGCTGGAATACATCACAACATGCAGGACAGTTCGTCCCAAGGACCAGGGTTTGTAAACGCTGTTCCAAGGAGCCACCAGCAGCTTGAAAAAGAGTCTGCGTTGTTTTTATACGTTTGCATATAGGCCTGTCGCAATAAACAAATCAATTAATCGCATGATACAGTAATCTCATTTTTATTTACTGGCTTTATTGTTTCTTCATGTGAAGACACTGGGTGACAAAAGACAACTCTGGTGCTCTTCACTGACCCCTCCCTTTTTCTTTAAAATCTGTTTTAACCATCAAAAATCACGTTTTTTTGGATTGTTAAAAGCAGCTAAGCTGAGAAGCTAAGCTACGAGCTAACAGGCCAACCTCAGGGGAAAAAACTCCCGTCTTGTTGAAGTTCCAAAATTCACGGGCGAAACCCGTGCCTTCATGTAAAAAGTTGTTTTTCTCTGCAAAAAGAATGTGAGAACTTGTTTACTGATTTTTTTTTTTTCCATTTTTATTAAACGCTTTGTGTGAAATGCTATGCTAAAGAGCTCAAACCACACCAAGCATCCACCATTTTGAGAACTGAAAAACAGGAATGAGAGAGAGCCCATGTCACGTCAAGGGACCTCCCTCCTATTTTTCTTAAAAGAGCCACGCTGCTCGCTCCCTCACTATCCATCCTTCAGTTTAAACAGTCTTATACTGCCATCCGGTGGTCTCAAAGAAATCAACATTTCTTCTTAAATTTGACGACAATGACTATGGTAATTATTGTCAAATTTCAAACAATATTATCTTTTATCGCAATAATTTCTGAGACAATTAATCGCCCAGCAAAATTTGTTATTGTGACAGGCCTATTTGCACATTTTACTCCATTTATCATCTGATTTAAAGTAAATATTATGGACATTTTGTGTTTTTTGTTTGCAAAACTAAGCGTTAAATTGCCACTTCTCAGTTGTCTTGTGTTTCTTAAACTGGTCTTGTTTTATTTATTTATTTATTTATTTGTTTGTTTTTTTTGCATAATTTTTCCACAAGAGATGATTCTGAAATGTTTACTCTAGTTTGGATAGCAGCTGCCTCTGAGGAGGATAATGTTTAGTGTTGAGATTCTCTGCAGGTGTTTCGGCTCCGATCTGTTTTAAAAGGTTCGTCACAGCTTGTGCAGGAGATGTGTAACATCTCTGAGGCCACGGAGCGAGCTGTAGTGTTTTGGTTGAGCTGGTTTCCTGCTGGATGGTCGGCGTGAAACACATTCCTCTGGGCCGAAGGTCGCATCTTTCAGAATTTAGTCTGTTTCTGTGCCAATTTATCTGATGGAGAATCATATTAAGAGTGTAGAGATCACAGCATCATAGTGACCTTGACTTCAATTTATTGGAGCTATAGCTGATTACAGAGAAGTTAAAATAATAAAGTTTATAAAGTCTTTCTTTCTGTCATTATCAGTTCTCATATGATTACTGAATGTTGTGGTTTTAAACTTTTGTCTATATTTAAAGAAAAGAAAACTCAAAATTAGAAAATTTATTAAATGATTTTGAAAGATACCCAAATTTCCAACAAAACTTTATAATATTCTAATCTTTAAAAAGGTCTTATTTTGATGTAAGAATTGCATAAGAATATCCTGATGCATGCTCAATAATCCAGGTAGAAAAATCTAAAAAAGTTTAGTCTGATCCTCTGGACATTCAAAAAACAAAACAAAATAATAATAATTGTAGAAATTGTATAAGAAGTATAAAAAGAGCAAGGATAAAACGAAATGTTCAAGCTACTGCCATTGTGGTTGCTATAACAAATTTGTCTCTCGCTCCCTGACTGCCAAGATAATGAGAGGCAAACAAACAGACTAAAAAGTACGCCTCAAGCAAACAGTTGCTGTGAGGAAAATATCGGATTTAAAAAGTTATTTCAACAAAAAAACAACAAATACACGTCTTGGGAATCTAAGACGTGTAAAAAATACACGTCTTGGGAATCCAAGACGTGTATTTTTATTCCTCCTGTGTTTTTTAATGTAGATGTGTCAATTTCAAAAGAGACTTCAAATTATGAGGAGAAAATTTTTAACTATAATTGAACTAAAGCCTGCGAAAACTCCTGCTGTGAAAAGAAACGCAGTGGGTGAAATAAAATAAAAATATCCATGTTTGGTGCATAGTTTGTACCTGGAAGAGTTCTAGGAGCAAGAAGAGTTTGTTTGCAAAAGATTAGAATATTTTAGACAGCGGAAAAGTTGGTGTCAAATCATTGGATGGACACTGTGGAAAAAAAACTATAAAATTTAACCTGAGATTGTGTAAAAACTACTGACGAGGTCAAAATGCCTACTCTGTTATGTAATGTTTAACTTTCTGTTACCCCTTTTGGACTTGGAAAGATTTATTTACTATGGAGAATGCCCGAGTTAAAGAACTGGCTTTTCCCACCCCATTGATCCTTTATTTCCTATTATTGTTTGGGTTTTTTACACAGTTTTTTTGTGACTTTAGTCAACCCTGTGCAATGTACCAGTTCCAAACATCATAGCACATCCCCTCAATTGAGCCTCACATTTGAGTTTATACTTTGCATTTTTAATACCGACCTGGGCGACAAGATGCAGAACCGAAATTTTGAACAGCATGCTAATGAGAGTGCTTCAACAATTGGGCATTAACACCCTTAATTAGAATGCAACGGATGCTTGGAGGTGTTCATCAAACCCAGAAAAGGCCACTAAAATCGTCACAAGTCTGAATTTGAGTTTCTCACAGTTAAAATCAACCGTAACTCTTAAGTTTAATACTGAGTAGCAAATCTGCCGGTGACCTCCTGCCCTTTTGTTGTAAGCAGTCCAGTTTTCTGTCTTCTCAACTCAGTAAGGAGGAGGTAAAACAAATTACCGGTAAAAAGCCACAATCAGCTTTAGCCTGTCATGTGTTTGTGTGAAAGAGAGAGGTTTTTTTTTTTCATTAAAGTTGAATCTCCGGTCTGCGAACAGCGTGGGACTTTTGTGTTTCTGCAAGATAAAGAGAGAAAGACAAATGTGTCCTCTCTGCTTCAGCAGCTTCAGCAGTGACTGTGGCTCTGACGGCCAAGTCTTCCTGCAGGTTTTAATCTGCCTCTTGTGTTCTCCTCAGTGCAAACCCAACTGACCCTACCAGCAGCATCTCCTCCACACCCCCTAACTTTCAGTTCCCTTTCAGAAAAGCCTCTCACCCTGCTAATGGCCCGACGTTTTCACACGTCAGGCTTCAAATGCTTTTTTCTTTAAAGCAGCGTTGGCATTTTTCCATCTTGAAAACCTGGGAGTGTGACCAATTTGTTCTGGAATTGTCTTGGGATGCTCAGAATGTGAAACAGGAGGTTGTTCGACAAATTACTTTAAAGATGAACTTTTAGGGATGTTTTTGTTTGTTTTATTTTTATTCACAGTTGATCAAATAAAATGTTTAAAATGCTTTACATAGTTCTTGGGTAGAAATGAGTCCAGCCTTTGGCGGTAGATTTAAGTTTAAATTGACCCAGTGCCATCCCAGCAGTGAAGCACAGTGGTGGCAGTATAATGATGTAGCAGTGGTTCCCCTACCATTTTACAAGCGGTGCGCCCCACCCCATTAACAGAACCATGCGCCCCACCTACCAAACGGTGCACAACCCTGCCCACCCATCGGCACTCGCTTAATGCTAAGTTAGCGGCGCGCAATACAGGCACACTAGCTAAAAAGCTAAAGCCTCTTCCCTCACGCTGAACCCCCTGCGCTCGAAAACTGCCGGTACAAAAAGCACGCAGCTCAGATGTGAACCTCCCCCCACCTTCGACAAAAATGATGGACAAGATGAGCCCCCCGCCATGGCAAGTTATCTAGGGAAAACACTAGTGTTGCATTGCAAAGACACGAAGATGAGTGATGCAACTGCATTCAAATAAAGAGATCTATTGACAAGTTTGAGTCACAGGTTCACCTTCAAGTCGGCTAAAACACCAGTGTCTTCTAAGATGTTTGTGTGGTCTAACCAAAACCCAGATTTTAATCTTCCAGATAATCTGCTGAGGCATTCATCCATAATTCCCGACCAGTCTGAGTTTGTCAGAACGTTTAAAGCAAACGTCTAAAATCTGTTGTTACATGTGATGGCGGTACGAGACTCGTTTTGTCTAATGAAAACCAAAGACGGATAACTTTAATAATTGGAGTTTGTGAACCATTAAGGGTAAAATATTCCAAATTTTAACCATTTACAACAAAAACAAGGAAACTCAGAAGAACTAAACTGAAATGTTATTTTACCAAAAACATCAAGAACATTTACAATTTTGATGTAGGTTTGAGAAGAGAATCATTCAGTCTAACTTTAATGTTTTCAGATATCATGGCCACAAAGTCTTCATTTTGTTTGTACTTCACTTTAAATCATGAGTGTTTACAAGTCTCTCCTGTCTGTTTCCTTGCAGGGGGCAGAGGCCATGGTGCTGGAGAGTGTGATGTTTGCTATCCTAGCTGAGAGGGAGCTGGGACCCAAACTTTACGGCATTTTCCCTCAGGGTCGCCTGGAGCAGTATGTCCCCGTAAGTCAACATGTTGTTGATCGTACTGGATGGACGTGGGTTTGTTTACCCAGATCCCCGGGGATAGTTTAGAAACAGGCAAGGAGTTGACAGAAAAGTGAACATCCAAAAGACTTCATGCTTCATACCATACCGATACTATACTATACCACTTTATTTATAAAGCATTTAAAAACAGCAACAAGGTCAACCAAAGTGCTGTACAGCAAAACAAATAAGCAAAGGACATAGTAAAAACTACATAGATCCACAGAGGTAAAGATAAGAAACTAAATGACTAAAATAATAAAAACAGTGAAGTTAAAATCAACTAACACTGGATTGAAAGCAAGGAATAAAAGTGTGTCTTTAAACGAAACTTCAAAACATTGAGAGGGAGAGCCTGCTTGACATGCAGTGGTAACTCATTCCACAGTTTTGGACCTGCAACAGAGAAGGCCCTGTCACCTCTGAGCTTAAAACGAGTGCGTGGAACCAGTAAAAGCATCTCATTTGTTGACCTTGGAGAGCACTGTGGGACATATGGCTGCGGCAGATCCACAAGATAAGAGGGGGCAGAACTAGTTAGAGATTTAAAAACATAAAAAAGGATTTTTAAATGATTTTGGGAAGTGAACCTTGAGCCAGTGAAGGGAGGCCAAAACTGGAGAAATTGGCTCTCTTTTGCCCGTATCAGGTTAAAATCGTGCTGCAGCATTTTGAACCGGTTGCAAACATGCAGTGGAAGCCTAACTGATTCCAAAAAAGAAGTGCATTGCAATAATTAAGCCTGGATGTTATGAAAGCATGTGTTACTGTCACAAAGTTACTTTTGGATAGTATGGGCATCATTTTAGACAATCTCATCAACTGAGGGAAAAAAAAAACAAAAACAGGATTTAACAATCATGTTTACGACAGTTTAGCTTCATGGAAGGGTCCATTTTCATTCCCAGATTAGTCACAACCTGTTTCTCAAACCGATCTAGAGAGGAACGGTCAATACAGTGGTTCCTGATTGTATCAATAGGAGAAAACACCACAACTTCTGTCTTCTTCTCATTAAAATTCAAGAAATCTAAAGCCACCCAAACCCTGATGCCAACCAGGCAGTCAAGAAGAGGATGGATAGAGTGTGCACCATCTGATGGAAGTAAATTTGACAGTCATTAGCATAAAATGAAAAGGTATGCTGTGTTTATGCAAAATGGCACCTAGTGGCAAGCAGGTGTAAAGAAAAGAAAAGAGGTCCAAGGGTGGAGCCCTGTGGTACTCCCACTGAAGAGCTGCCAGTGTTGAAATAAAATCTTTGACGTTGATGACACAAAAGATCCTATTGGAGAGGTAGGACCTAAACCATTTGAGGGCCGACCCTGTGATGCCCGCCCGCTGCTCCAGCCTGGAAATGAGGATCTCAGTGGTGTCAAATGCAGATATAATGTCCAATAGGACAAGAAGCTCAGAATCACCAGCATCCATGGCTAGAAAGATATCATTAAAAACCCTCAACAGAGTGGAATCAGTGCTGTGGGGAAATTTTAAAGTCTGATTGATTGGATGGAACACCTCCAAATGTCTCAAAAGTGTTCACAATTTATTATCATTTCTTTTTGTCCCCCTTTCAGGGTGTCCAGATTGTCACGTTCTTTGTTGTGTCCTCAACTGTTTATAGTCTAGTTTCACAGATTGCCAACTCTTCATTGTCACCCTTTCTGTCTCAGGGTTAAATATTGAACAAATTATTAATTTATGTGATGTGCAGCAATAAATGCATCATAAATCAGCATTTGGAATCAAGTAACGAACCAAAACATCAGCTGTTGTTATTTTGTAGAAAATGAAACTGACCCCAATTGACTCTGGGAGAATCACTGAACCGTAACAGAGTCGTGTTATTTTTGTTTTGCCCTTGACAGTCAAAAAGTCAAAATCCAATGAAAAGTCTTAACTGAATGGTTTGATATAAGCTGCCGTGCACACACCAGCTGTAAAAGAAGCTCCTCTCCAATTTAGAATAAGCTGAAATTTTAGCACACAGGTTTGGTTTTTTTTTTTTGTGTGTGTGTGGTTTAATCAGAATTAAACTGTAGCTCTGGATGATGACAGTGTTTTGTGTTTTTGACAGAGCCGTAAACTGGACACCTGTGAGTTGAGCGACTCCAGCATCTCAGCTGAGGTTGCAGAGAAAATGGCCAAGTTCCATGGAATGAGGATGCCCTTCAACAAAGAGCCCAAGTGGCTGTTTGGGACCATGGAGAAGTGAGTCGTTCGTGTTATTACCAAGAACTCCAAAGTTTTGGTCAGTCAGTAACAGAAGAGTTACAAAGATAATGCGACTGATGATAACTTAACGACAAAAATGTGGGATGTCAGCTCATCAAAGTGATTTTCCTTTTGAAGTACTTTTATGAAGCTGCTGCCAAGAGTTGTGTTGCATCATGTTTGTCAGCTTGTAATAAAGTCTGTCCACTGAGTGTTTGTAAAGAAACGTAAATACTTTCTTATCGCCTCTTGTTGCGCTTTGACCTGTCAAGTGACCCCACTCTGTCAACTTTTATGTCCCAAAAAAAAAAAAAAAAAAAAAAAACTCTGGAGGGTTCCAGATGCATCCAGTAAAAAAAAAAAAAAAAAAAAAAAAAAAAAAAAAAAAAAAAAAAAATGAAAAAATCAAAAAAATTTATTT
>JARVGQ010000002.1:12410356-12421028 GCA_031762355.1 Hypsolebias martinsi | reverse complement strand
GGTTTGGACATGTCCAGAGGAGGGACAGTGGTTTGGACATGTCCAGAGGAGGGACAGTGGGTATATTGGTAGAAGGACGTTAGAAATGCAGATGCCATGAAAAAGACAAAGACGAGATATATGGATGCAGTTAGAAAGGACATGGAGGTAGTTGGAGTGAGGACAGAGGATGCAAAGGACAGAGACAAATGGAGGGTGACGTTGTAGCGACCCCTGAAGTGGGACGAGACAAAAGAAGACATTAGAGTCATTTGGTAATGTCAGTTTTTTTTATTGTCTTTAGTTCTTTGTGATTACTTGCATCTTATGGCAAAACTTTTTCTTGTGTAGTCATTGGTCAGAAATTTGAAATGGTTGTGGTTGATGTGAGTGGGCGTGGTTAATGTAAGTGGGTGTGGTTAAATATGCATCTTGTATACAGTATATATTTTTTCCTATTTGCCCCGCCATGCGCACCTGTTACCCATCAGTAATCGTCACAGCTACAAACGCTCAGCTGTCATTTCATCGTTGTGGTTTTCAGTCCTCCGCAGTCTGCCTTCCTGTTTAGGAAGTTTCAGTTTTGTTTTTCCTTCATTAAATTAATGATGATAACCTGCCTGCTGTGTGCTTGGCCACCACTCAAGTCTTTAAACCATAATTATGACTATTAACTTTCATTCTTTGAAAGCATCATGAAGACAAAGTCAGACATGAGGGGGATCTGGAAAGTCTGGGAAAAGATAATCACATCAACTTCAAAGTCCATGCTCAATTATCCAGGTAAAAAAAATCCAACAAAATCAGATCAGGTCATCTGGTTTGTTTGTTTTTTTTTTTTTTTTTTTTTTTGTTAGTTTGTTGAGATGTTTCGTCCTTCGTCCAAAAGACTTCATCAGTCCGAGGAGCCACAACAAACTTAGTCCCACAAGCAGCACACTCACATGGTGTGCCAGCCAGTGTGCTGGTGATTAGATGGTTTCTGGGGTCCATCCTCTCCACCGTCGACTCCTCTGCAGCAGCCATGGCCAAAGTGGTTCAAAATATTAAAGTCCATGCTCAATAATCCAGGTTAAAAAATCCAACAGGTCATCTGGACGGTTTCTTTTTTTGTTGAGACATTTCATCTTGAAACAGTTTTCGTATGCGAGTGTGCTGCTTGTGGGACTGAATTTGTTGTGGCTCCTCGTCCTCGGACTGATGAAGTCCTTTGGATGAAGGACGAAATTTCTCAATGACAACAAAATTAAAATCAACTGTTCAGAGGGCCTTAACTTTGCGGGATTTTTTTTATCTGGATTATTGAGCAAGAACTTTGAGGTTTTGAATCACTTTGGCTATGGCTGCCTTAGAGGAGTCAATGGGGGAGAGGGCGGGCCCCAGAAACCATCTTATCACCAGCAAACTTGTTGGCCCACTATGTGGGTGTGCTACATGTGTGGCTCCTCGGGCTGAAGGACAAAACATCTCAACATAAAAAAAAATTTAAAAAAAGAAACCGTCCAGATGATCTGACTTAATTTTGTTGGATAATCACATAAACACTAAATAACTGCATGTGTCAACAATAACAACACAAGCTTATAAAAGTTGAGCAGAATTTCAAAAGTCAAAATCCCTAACGTGAAAACTTGTAGTTAAAAAGGACTAAACAAATTAAACGACAAGTTATGGTAAAGAGCAAAATAAAATTAGGTGAACTAATTAAAGTAAAGCTGGAACTTTGAAGTTGTTCTCAGTTACACAGAAACACAAGTTACTTACAAAGTTTTGGGTTGATTCCAAGATCAATCTGAGTCTCGATCTCAAAATCAAGAGTCTGTTGAACATTGACTCTAAACAAAAAAAAAAAAAAAAAAAGAAATATTAATGTTGATACATTTATTTCTCTTTTGTTTGGTTCAGATACAGTGAGTGCAATCTATGACCAAATCATCAAGTAGAACAAAATATACAGTTCAACTTAAAACCACTGGGTGTGAAAAAGATCCAAACAGAAACATTTGGTGAGAACATTTTCTTTGTCACAATCCTAAAGATTCAATTTTAAAATAAAACAAAAATTTTTTTTGTTTCCATCAATACAGAAAAGTATAATGCTTATCCAACCTCTAAAATCCTCAAAACCTCATTTCTTTGTAATTTTTGTGGGCGCAATACCTACTTCAGCACTTTTCAGCTGTTCATGAAACCAAAACTACTGCTTTGCTCAGAACATGATGGCACGCTGAATTTAGCTAATTGTAGTTTTTGTTTGGCTTGTTATAATTTTCAGCACTTAGCATTCACGCTGCCTTTTTGCAGAAAATTCAATTTCTCTTGTTAAATGTTTTAAGTCTCATTTTTTTCCTCCAGTGCTCACAAACCAGTTAATAAATGGGATATTCTGGTGAAGTTATTTCATAAATCTAGTGAAAACTGGGATGTCGGTTGTTGTGGGTCACACACTCTTACTCACAGCCAGCTGCCGTATCCATACTTGATGGTCCCACTGAACACTGCTGACACGTTACTTATCTCCAGACCGATTCCTTCCCCTGGACGCAGCTCGAAGGCGCTTCGACCAATCGACAAGTTGTGGATCTCCAAACTGAAACGGGAACATCCTGAGTGGCCATGTTGGGTTGTTCTACATTTTGTTTGTGTTTACCTACTTGTCCAGGCCGTATAGGACTGTGCCGATGACCAGGAGGGACTTCTCTCCCTGCATGCTCGGGTAGCGAGCGTGTTGAAACGCTGCCTCGATCACTTTGGTGGTTTTCTCGTTCACTAAAGCAACAGATGTACAAAGATGTGCACGGAGACAGCACACAAAAGGTGGGGTTACATAAACCTCTCTAAAATATTGTAATAGTTTCTGCTTCTGTGCTGATATCTAAACTTCATTTAACATAACTGTGTGAACACACTTCTAAAGTAAGAAAAGTTGTACTATGACGCAGAAATGCAACCTAACAGGAACTTAATTTCTCCGTTTACCGGTATATGTCATTATCACGAAACTATATCTGGACTTTACTTCTGCTTGAGCACAACAGGAGTAAAATTAAAAACGTACACAGCACTAGTGGTTATATGTGTTTTTTTATTTGCTTCTCACATATTAATTAATTCCTTAATTTCTTTATGTTTTATGTGTTTTTTTTTTTTTTTTTTGTATCCACACAGGGATTCTATAGAGCCCTCAGAACCCCCAATTACTATGGGGTGCTGTTTGTAAAGTTACAGTCAAAAATTAACAGCAATATTTTGGTTTATTTAGCCTTTAATAAGAAAAAAAAAGTCTTTTTTTTTCCAAAATCATATTTTTCACCATTTTATTCATACATGTATAAATGTCATAGTTCCACACTAAATATTTAAATTACAAGGTAAATATTTAGTTTATGAACTAAATACGTAACTTGTAAGTTAAATAGTTAGTAAACAAAAAATGTAGGTGTAAATTAAATGTTTAATTTCCAAGCTAAATATTTAATTTCCAAACTAAATATTTATTTTCAAAACTAAATACTTAATTTCCAAACTAAACATTACATTTTAAGCTAAATATTTAATTCCTAAATTAAATATTTAATTTGTTAACTAAATAATTAACTTGCAAGTTAAATACTCATGTGAGTTAAATATTTAGTTAGAAAATTAAACATTTACTGTGGAAATTAAATGTTTAGCTTAGAAATTAAATGTTTAGTTTGGAAATTTAATATTTAGCTTTGACAATAAATATATCGTTTGGAAATTATGTTTTTAGTTTTGAAAATAAATATTTAGCTTGGAAATTAAATATTTAATTTACACACAAATATTTAGTTGACTAACAAAATATTTAACTTGCAAGTTACGAATTTAGTTCAGAAGCTAATTATTTCTCTTGTAAATTAAATATTTAGTTTGGAACTATGATATTTATAAATGTATGAATAACATGGTGAAAATATGACTTTGAAAAAGAAAACTTTTTTTTTTATTAAAGGCTAAATAAACCAAAATATTGCTGTTGATTTTTGACTGTGTAACTTTACAAACAACACCCCATAAATTCCTTCGTCTTGATATGTATAAAAATCTTAAACTGATATAATAGAAGAAAAAAAAAATACTACAAATGATCAAACCCATTCACGCACTTAAAACTCCAGAAAGTTAGACGTGATCTGGAGTTAATCTAATGAAGTTAAAGGTTTGAATTTAATATTGAATTTATTTGAGCTGCTGCTCTGAAACAAGCTTTCAAATGTCAAAGGTGAAGTAAATGTGTGAAAATAGTTTTAGTTTTTGGCATTTAAAATAGTGCAAATGATGTGCAGAACATGTTTAGAACAACCTGGACACAGTTCTGCATCCAATAATTTTAATTACCATATTTTTCAGACTAAGGCACACTTAAAATCTTTTAATTTTCTCACAAATTGACAGTGAACCTTGTAATCTTATGCATTAATGACGTTATCTCCTACCTGGTTTTTTGAGCGTCTGCTCTGGTAATATCATTCTGGACTTTATTTTGATTGATCCACGAGTTCAAATGTCACCAAACTCAGTGGCATAGACACAAACGTTTGAGCATTTTATATTTACCACCTTCACTTTGTCTTATTGTTGAAACCTTTGCAAAATTACAAAAGGATAGACAAATGACTGAAACACTTTTAACAACATGAGATTACTCAAACCTGCTGTTAACAATGGTTTTATCAATCCATTTGTGATCAGATAACTAGATACAGGTCTGGACTCCCTCAATATGAAGTGAAAGCCTGACCATCATTATCAGAAGTGGTCTGGACCCTTTAACCTACATCTGACTGGTAGTTTGAACACAATCTATCCTGAGCCAAGCTGTAGGACCAACTGATGTGACCCCACACAAGCCGCAGAGTTTTTATCTGGGTGTCTTAGGGTTTAAAAAAAAGTTATTTTATCTGCTGGTTAAAGAGGACAACAGTCTGAGCAGCGTTCTGTTGCATCATCTTTGCCTAATCAAAAACAGACGTTATGCTACACTCAGGGGCGATTCTAGAATCTGCCCTTTAGGGGTGCTGAGCCCCCAGTGCTGACAGTGGCTCTTGGCTTGAACAACATGGTGGTCATTGGTGTCATAAGCATTCATGTGTGGGGGACACACTGGTAGAGGGGTTTGGGGGTCCTCCACCAGAAATTGTTGAATAAAGTCAATGCCATTTCCTGCATTGGTGTATTTTAACGGGATGTTAAACATCTACGTTTATTCACATAAGTAAACACTTGATGCAATAACCATTTTAGCGAGCTCGGCACAAGAAGTTGCGCAAAGCTAGTGGCGTGCAATACAGATGTGCTAGCTAAGATGTTACAGACGTAGTGCTCTGCTTTACATTACACACCCTAATAAATGCTTTGTACAAAATCAGTTTGGTGTTAAGTGAGCATAACAAACAACTTATGCAACCAGAAGTTTTACCATAGCTATATCTACATACCGTATTTTATGCTGTATGAGTCGCGGTTGGTTGCATAATTTGTATGCTCTGCGACTTATAGGTCGAAGCGACGTATGTATGGATTTCCCCCATACAGTGTATTTATAAACTAATTTTTGGCTGAGATATGACTGTTTTCATTCATTCTGACTGAAAAAAATTCAACACTACTATTTTCAGCCTCTAGATGGCAGCAGAGTAGCAAGGCATGCCATTGTGTCATGTAATAGGTAAACGTGGCTATAATGACAAATTCAAAAAAGTCCAAGACAAAAACAACTGGACTTTATTTATTATACTTTATAATTTATTATTTTGTTTTTAACATTTTTAAATTTACAATGTCCTGGATGACTGAGAATCTTCACCAGCTATTATTGACACAATCAGCTTGCCATAGGGCCCCACAGTCGTTCTGCTCGCTGCTTGGAGCAACCGTCAAACCAGCTTTATTTCCCTGCACCTCCACGGCGAAATGCAGCTAATTTGACCTTTAAAGTGCATTTATTAAGTAAAAGTTCAACTCAGGCACTCCTTTGCTATAATTCTGAACAAACAAATAATTGTTTTAGGTGCTTTTCTTGTTAAATTTTGAAGAAATATGCAGCGTTCCTCCTTCATTTTTCCTCCCTGTCTGCAAACTCCCTGGAGCACCGCGGCAGCGAATACTTTCAAAATACAACTGATTTGACCTTTAAAGTCCTTTTAGTAATCAAACGTTAGACTGAGACACACCTTTACTATAAAGTCGAGAAAACAAATAACTGTTTTTAGGTGTTTATCTTGTTAAATTTCAGAGAAATGAACAGAGGTTCGTCCCTCTGCACATGCACACTTACGCGAATCGGGTTTTGAAATACAGCTGATTTGACCGTCAAAGTGCATTAGACTGAGACAGATCTTTACTATAATTTTGAGCAAACAAATAATTGTTTTTAAGTGTTAATCTTGTTAAATTCTTGTTAAAGTCCTACCGTGCACGCTCCCGCAGCCGCCATTTAGCAGCCCATCGATTATTGGCACAACACTGGTCCACATTTCCGGGGTTCGGCCCGCATTTCTGGGTTGTCAGCGGTGATGCATGATAGATGCGACGTATACGGAGAAGCAATGTATTTATGGATTTTCCACTTTATTAGACAAATATGGACTAATGCGACCTATAGGGCGGTGCGACACGTACGGCGGAAAATACAGCACAAAACACAAAAATTGTGAGTGTAACTTACACTCACAATGAAGCTGTGGAAAGAACATGGCAGTCAGCTCATTGTGGACATTTACAAGTTAAATTTTACACTAAATCTGAACTTTGTGATGTCACCAACCACATGCCTTCATTTCTCTCATGTCTTTTGAGGAAATTCAGCTAATCGAGAGATAAGATTAGAAATACAACTCAACTGTCTCTGAACCGCGCTAATATCAAAATGATAATATGGTTCAGACCAGCTGATGCCCTGTATGACAGCCAATGTCCAAACATTTTGAAATACACAGATTCCAGTCAAATCACCGGAAACAGATTTGTAATGATGAATGTGGACATTTTGTAAGACCTGTGCTGCTTTGAACCAAATTAATAAGGAGTTCAGTACTCACACACAGCAGCAGCATCGTAGGTGAGTCTGCACACAATTCCTGTGAATTTGTAGGCTGAGGCCGGGTCCTCCAGGCAGCTGTGGGTTGGACCAAACATGGACAGGAGCAGCAGCAGCAGCAGAGGCTGGAAACCATCACCAGGCATCGTTCCTCTAAGTGTTGGTTTTTAACTCCCCTTGCAGCTCTGGGACTGTCGAAAGTGAATTTTCTGCTCCTTCGAAGCCACAGTCAAGAAGGGGTCAGTGTACAGCAACTATCAGCTGAAAAACACGGTTATTCATCCAATCAGAGACAGCCAACGGGTGCGTTTCACTCTCGGAGAAAAGGAACAAACACTAGAGATTCTGTCACAAAAAAAAAAAAAAAAAAAACAGGTCAAAGTACAAGAAGTTCCCTGACAGAGGAGCTACACAATCTCTGCTAGAAACACAAGCTGAAGTTGTTAATTCAACACACCAATAAAAGGTATTTGTTTCTTTCAACTCAGCAGGCTTATATATATTTAAAAAAAAGTCAGAGGCCTGTTCTAAAAATACAAACCTGACTAGAGCCTTTAAATTTGGTCAGAAACACAAAAGCATAAAATAAATCGTCTAAAACTGATGGTGGTTTCTCCGCTCTGCCCGTGTGACAAACATCACGACGTTCTGGTCGAACTTTCTCCGAACACAGAGTTTGAACATGTCGAGGCTCACAGTGAAACTCGATACAGGAGTTGAATCGGACTATTCATGCCCAGCTGAACGAGCTGCGTTTGGTCTGAACGTTAGGCTGAAGGGAGGAAACCACCTTTCCAAGTCCTCACATTTAGCTGTCGCTCACGCTTTTCATGAAGAACTCAGTCACAGCCTTTTGACCACAGCTGTACATGCTAACATCAGCTGTAAATACGGATATTTATTTAAAGAAGCCACCTCGGCTACTGAGTTGACTAAAAAGTCAAAGGTCAAGCTCTTGCGTCCTGCAGTGACTTTTCCTGTAACAAAAAGATTAGGTGGACAAACTTTAGCAACATGTGTTGACTCTCAGCTACTAGATTATATTTTAGACCAATACTGGAAAAGAAGTGTTTTACCAGTAGTCATACTGGCAAACAGCAACTGTGGCAGCCATTTGAAATTAAACTGACTTAAAGTACTCGGGAGAACAGCTGAAAATTACTTTCTTATAAGGTTTATGCAAATTTGTCCAGTGGCTTGTGAGATATTTTGCTAACAGACTAAATCTTTTGTCTTTACCTCCTCGCGGCAGGAGATATTAATTTAATACAGGATCATCAAACATTTGTTGCAGCCATTGTCAACGCCCATCAACACTTGTGTTTTTGCAGACTTGAGGACTTGGAAAAGGCTTCGACCGTGTTCCTCGGGGTGCACTGTTGGGGGGTGCTCCGTATGTTGGGGGCCCGTTGTTACGGGCTGTTCAGTCCCTACAAGCAGCGAGAGTTTGGTTCACATTGCAGGCAGCGAGTCGGACTCCTCCAGGGCTGCCCGCTGTCACGTTCATAACTTTTATGGACAGAGTTTCTCGGTGCAGCCAGGGGGGATTCTGGTTTGGTGGCTTCAGGAGTCCATCTCTGCTCTTTGCAGACGATGTGGTCCTGTTGGCGTCATCGTGCCGTGATCTTCAGCTCTCACTGGAGCGGTTCGCAGCCGAGTGTGAAGCGGCTGGGATGAGAATCAGCACCTCCAAATCTGAGGTCACGGTCCTCATATGAAAAGGGTGGATTACTCTCTTCAGGTCGAGGGGGAGGTTCTGCCACAAGTGGAGGAGTTCAAGTATCGCAGGGTTTTGTTCACGAGTGAGGGAAGAATGGAGCGTGAGATTGACAGATGGTTTGGTGCAGCATCTACAGTATTGCGGACTCTGTACTGGTCCGTTGTGGTGAAGCGAGACCTGAGCTGTAAGGCAAAACTCTCTGTTTACCAGTCAGTCTATGTTCCTACCCTCACCTATGGTCACGAGCTCTGGGTAGTGACCAGAAGAATGAAATCATGGATACAGGAGGTTGAAATGTAGCTGGACTCTCCTTTAGAGATAGGGTGAGAAGTTCGGTTATCCGGGAGAGACTCAGAGTAGAACCGCTGCTCCTCCTCATAGAGAGGAGTCAATGGTGGAATTCATCTGCTAGAATGTGAGTTCTGAGGAGCTCTGCTTTGTGTGTCTCCTGGACTATAAATGATGTGTGCAAATACAAATATCTCACAACCATGTGAGTGTGAGATGACTTCTGGCTTCTGATTTGAGTGTAAAACACCCTTGAGCCAGAAAGTGCGCTGTCACTCTGCACATACGACAGCTTGTGTCAAAATGTGATTGCTTTATAGCAATGATGCAATATTCTGTCATTCCTTATCTAGCAATTCTGTTATAGCAGCTGGTTGTTGTTTTTCTACCTTTACTGGTAATATAAACTTGCTTTTCTGTAATATTTTATACCAGATCTACTGTATGTCACTATGTTTGTTTTGGTAGGGTTTTCAGTATCACCCCCCACCCCCCACCCCCAGGTTCTTGAGTTCCAGGGTGGCTCTAGTGAGCAGTTACAGCTGCTGGTCATTTCACCTGATTTGCCGCAGGACTATTTAAGGATTCAGATGAACTCCATTCTCTGCTGGAGCATTATCCTACCTATTGGTACATGTGCCTCCAGCCTTATAGTGCACTCAGTGCTAAAAGTACTTACCTTGTGTTCTTTCCTTGTGTTTCAAGGGACGTGCTGACCTCAGTCTGATCTTCCTGGAAGACTTACCTGATGACTTAAGGCCTTGTATGTTGTACTAACCTCAAGCTCCTACCTCAGCTGCACCTGCACAATCCACCCACTTGCTTTCACCTCAACTGGATCTTCACTGCCCCTCTACTTGGACCTAGCTGTTATGGAAACCCTCTGCATCCTCCTCCTGCTGCAACGAACCAAATAAAACATAAGGAACCAGGAACCAACATTTAATATCTGCAACCAAAGATCTTTTTCAAGGAACTAACCCATCTCTTCCATTCACAGACCTCCTGATCCTAGACTGTACATGTATATATATATTTCTACACTGTAAATAAATCACTTTAATTATATTTGAGTCTGATTCTGTTGTTCTCTCAGTCTGTTCTCTCTGGGATCTCAATCGTGACAATTTCTTGGAGAAGCATAGATTTACTGCAATAAAGATGGCAAAAAAAAGTTACCTTTAAAATGGGCATGCATCATTCACAGAGATGTTAAATGCAACACAATTCTATTTACAGTATGTCTAAAAAGGTGATATTTCTGACTGTAAAAGAACTTCCTAAACCTGGTGTTTGGTAGTGCAGCAAACTTGTAAAGCAATAACTTTTTTTATTTATAAAAAATGTCTTGCTTGTTGGAACTTCAGTCACTGGGTTGTTGTTACGCCGAGTTGCTAAAACATTCATGGTGCCAAAAGTCATGGAGTTCTTAAAAATACACCTCATGTCTCCCATAGGCCTGGAGGGGATTTTATATCATGCTTATAAATTAAAATGCGTGACTTAAAAATGCCATGTTATTGTGATAAGTCCAAGGACTTGAATAATGTTTGTTCATATATGTCATGATAAACTTTGGCCGAATGTTCTGAGAACAGATTGTTTGAGAAGTTGTAAAGGAT
>JARVGQ010000002.1:12352311-12363589 GCA_031762355.1 Hypsolebias martinsi | reverse complement strand
GTTTCGAATTACGGCGGTATCGACCTACGAACGGTTCTTAGGTCCGGAACCCGTTCGTAACTCGAGGACTACCTGTAGTAAGAATACTGTAGAGGACCCAATGTAGGAAAAACCTCCTTTAGTAGTCGAGGGGGGACAACATCAAAGGGGGAACCAGATGGCTTCTTGCTGCACATTACCTGCCCCAGAGAAGACAAGGAGATTGGCTCAAAATGGTCAAATATAGCCGCACATTGAGATGGGATGGACGGATCATGAGCTGGTGGAGAAATGAGTGCACAGGTGTTCGTGTAACTTTTTATAAGAAGAAATGAAGTTCTCGCACAGTTCAACTGAGGCGTCCAGAGAAGGTTCACAGAGGTGTAGAACTGTGTTCAGGGTAGGAAAAAAAGAACTCGAGGGTTGTGGGAATTTGAGGCAATTCTATCAGAAAAATATTTAGATTTAGCAACTTTAACTGCTTTCTGATGATGTAGACTCTTAACGTTTGAAAAGAAACCTGCAGCCTGTCTTTTCTCCATCTGTGCTCTGCTCTCCTACACTGCTGTCTTAACGCCTTGAGTGACATCATTAAACCACAGCTCTGAGCCAAGTTTTGTTTTTCTGGTTTTAACGGGAACAACATGGTCCAGAACATTTAAACAGAAAGGAGTTGAATTGAGAGGTTAACTCTTCGGTGGAAAGAGACACCAAGACCTGCTAGATCCTCTAGAGTTAAAAGCTTCAGTAAAACGGTAAATGGCTCGTGTGCTACGAGCAGGAGCGCACAGCTTAGCAGTAGGACAAGCGGGGGTGAAGTCAAAATGCAGGCACGTGATCTGAAAAAACAAACTCCAAATTACAGAGACATCGCATTTTAAAACAAGGTCTAGCGTGTAGTGTTGTAGTACTCAAGACCGGTCTTTGTCTTAAGATCAGTCTCAAGACCACTTTTTGATGGTCTCAGTCTCATCTCTGACTCAACCGCATTTAGTCTCTGCATCAGACATTCAGGACTTGTGATTTTATTTCAAGACCGCAACTGTGGAAATATCACTAAATTACCAGAATATTGTCCAGTTTGTTAACATTGTTTTTATTGGATGCAGAATGTACTAGTTCAAATCCAAGCAAAAACATGACTCATTGATAAATACATGTTTTTTTAACCTGTCAAACCCACACCCTTTATAGTTAACAGATTTTTGGCCAGAAAACCTTGACTATCTGGCAACACTGGCCACTCCCAAGAAAGTGAGAAGTGATTGTTTTGGCGCAGGAGAAGACGTCTGCCATATCACTTATAAAATTTGGCTATTTAAATCGCAATGTACTTAAATGTGTAGCTTTAGGTGTTCATCTACTTTATTGAAACCACTGTATGCATATGGTTAGACTTAAGATTTCACCACTGCAGTTTTTAGATTTTTTTTTTTAAAGACTGCATTTGATGAAACCGCTTCCAATTTAACAGCCGTGTAATTTTATTGTTGAAAACACAAGTTAGACCACAGTCTAGTTTTGTTTTGTAGTTTTGACAATTTATAAAAGCCGATACATTCATACAAAAGCAAACAAAGTTGCAGTATGCAACTTAATATATTTTTATTTTATTTGAGGTCTTGGTCTTGACTTTGTCTCTGGTTAGGTGGTCAACACAAAACCAGCGTGTGACCGTGTTCTTGGGAGACAGTTTACCTGCCGAGATAAATTAGATGAGTCCAATAAACCTAGAAAGTACTTGACTAAGGGCTTCTCCTTACAACACATGAATATTAAAGTCTCCAATAATCATCTTTTAAAACTGGAATAGCATGCTCAACCTTTAATTTTTAGAATTTCTGCATTGGCGATAATACAAATTTTACAGCAGCATTTACTTAAAGTTAATTTATTTTAACAGTTTAAATCAACTTGTACAATTTTAACAAACCAAAGAGGTCCAATCTCAACAAACTCTGGTGCCAATAATTTAGATGAAGGGGAGAACTTAAAGTCAAGATGAAGTTAAGCGGGGCCTGAAGAGCCATGGGCACAATGTCCACAGTCTGGGCTGATTGTTCTGAACCGTAGGAGGCAAACACCTCACTTGTGGAAAGACGCCGCTGCCTTCATGTGGCCTTTGCTGTGGAACTTTGGCCTGTTTTGAGGGATCTCCATAACTAGGCTCAGGATTTACAATATACAGTTTAATATGTGGCAGCTGTTTGGCAATCTCTTCTGCCCAGCGGGTCCACACTGAAGGCTCTTTGGTCCCTGTGGAGAAAATCTGACGAAAGCTGGGCAGTTGTGGCTGAAGTTGCTGTGGTGCTTGTTGCTGGGTTTGTCTCTCAGGTTGCTGAGCTGGTTGCTGGTGGGAAAATTTCACTAGACCCCAATTAGCAGAGGCCGAGGGGCAGTCGGACTTTGTCAATTGTGGATTGCGTGCTGGATCATAGGAGGGATGGGATCCTAGTCTGTAATGCATGCCGGGCCTCTCTTGTCCAAACTCAAGTGAACTCTTCTGGGCCAGCTCTGACTGACTGAAAGGGTGGGCCAAATTTTCTGGCCTTTGTAAACTGGGCCTCCTGTCTCGATGGACTGGAGCAGAAAATTTCAAGTCAGCACCTGGGGTGCGTTTTCTTTTAAGAACGTCCCTGGACAAACCTTTATGCTCAGACCAGAAAGGACTACCAGCCTCTTCTTGGTATAAAACTGGGCTCACCCAGTCACCCTCTTTGACATCTCGGAGCATGTCCGATCCCCTCTTTGTCAAAACGAGCCCTTTGATAAAATGTTGAAGAGGTATGTTCACATTAAATTGTACATTTTTAGCACCCACAGCAGGGTTTTGTGATGATACCCCATCTGGATATTTAACAAGAACTTGAGGTGTCCTCTTGTAGGGGTTCTGGATTTGTTGGTGCAAACTTGGTTGGTGGCTGACTTTTGGGTGATCACGGTTCTTCGTTAAATCCTCAAGCAGCTTCATCCAGGGATTGTTCTGTTCATAAGTTTGCCTCATATGCTGAACGGGTTGAGGCAGACCGAGAAAGTAGTTGTAAGGGTTTCTAACAACTTTCCATTCTTGAGGTTGTGCCACAGGCTGTGCTGTGAAAAACAAAATGATAAAGATTGTGATCACTCAAGATTTACAACTATGTTTTTACTTCTATTTTTAGGCTGCAGGAGGTTTTAGACAAATGACAAGAAAAATAAAAAAAAAGGTCCCATTTAATCAAATGAGGCTTACCTGTGGCAAATAAGCAGTTTTCCACTTCACTCAACAAGCAAACCAGCAGTAGTCTGAAGGAATTACAAGTAGAGATGCATAGTTAAGTATAAACAGCACTGTTCACTCTTTAAATAGAAAATATAAAAAAATATATTTCATAACAAACTTTACCTTGTAATGAGGAACCCAGCAGGCATGGCTGCTGCAGCTGCACCTCTCAAACAACCCAGCTACCGGTGCTGATCTGACCTGTAGATTTATAAATTTATGCATCAACAGACACAATTCACCTACATGTGAGTTCACATTATTCACATCATGCACTTGTATTTATGCTCTTTCCCCCCCTTACCTCTCATGTGCAATCAGTCATGCACTGCAAAGAGACAGATCCAAACCTCACATACTCTGCCTCACCAGATGTGATCACTTGGTATGATTAACCTGACAGAGATCCATCCCAAATAGAGTAGTGATCAGTCAAGATGCATAGGACTGGACTGTAGAAAACATTATAAAAGATTTAGACATATCTCACATAAATATCAGTCAAACAGTTCCTCAATCTCCAGTTCACCCATCTCTTTCAACTTATAGTGATGTTGATTTCACTTTGTTGGAAAATTGTAAAAAAAAAAACAAAACAAAACAAAACAAAAAAATTCAGATCCTCATTCAATACAAGCATATTTAGATAATAAATATTATGGATATGTCCAAATTTATACAGATGCATCAAGAAACTCAAATAACAATAAGGGGGTTTCATTCATTGTTCAAGAATTCAGTTTCAAAACAGGAAAAATAATTACTGATAGAGTCTCAGTTTGCACAGGAGAAATGATGGGAATCATTTTAGTTCTGGGATGGATTGAGGAGATTCTACAATTAAGCAGTACAATATGCTCTGATTCAAGTTATTCATTATATTCATTGAAGAATAATCATTCAGACAGCAGACCTGACCTTTTATTAGAAATTCAATTATTAATTTATAGAATTCAAGCGATAGGTTTATTAGTTATGTTTATATGGATACTGTCACATATAGGAATAAAAGGAAATGAGTTGGCAGATAAAAATGCAAAACAAGCAACAACAAAAAAATAGTTACATTGATATATTGGTATCATTCAGTAAAGGAGAAATCAAATCAGTTATTAAACTAAAGGTCAAGGAAAGATGGCAGAAACAGTGGGAAGAAGAAAGAACTGGCAGGTGTCTTTATAACATTCAAAGGAAAGTCAGTATAATGAGGAGAAAATAGAAAAGAGTAAACAGTCATATCCAGATTATGTTTTGGCCTACATGGTTAAACAAACATTATTTAAAATGAGAAAACATCTTACAGGAATATGCAACTTTTGTTTTCAAGAAGAGACAATGAAACATGTTTTATTGTTCTGTCTCAAATATTCTGTTGAGAGAAGGGAACTGGCACATAGACTACAGGACAACAAATTACAACTGAATATACAAGACCTTTTGGATAAACGTTCCACTTCTGAAGATGTTGCTTTTTTTCTTAAGTTATCTTAAGAAAACAAAAAATAATTGATAGAATAGATTTTTCCCTCTCATTATTATTATTATTATTATTATTATTATTATCATCATTATTTTTAGTTTAAAACCAGTGTAATATTTATTTAGCATCCTGATCCACACTCCATTCCAGTAGATAACAGTAATGCACATCAAAATGTTGCTTGCCAACCGCCATAACAAAGAAGAAGAAGAAGAAGAAGAAGATACATAGGCCTAACTTCACAAATTGATTGTCACAAATAAAAAATAAATTTAAAACAATGCACTATAACATATTCCTCCGGTCAGATATTCATGTTCTTCAGGTGGTGTGGAGCATTTCTCTCCACAGTTTATGTAGCAAGAGAAAGCACGTCGTACGTCACTTCATGTATATTAAAAATGTAGAAAATGTTTTTTTTTATGTTATAAAAGACACAGCAGTTGAGAAGAGCATGAAATGATCTAAAGAGCTGAAAAATGTCCTTCCTTTCCTGGAATACTTTGCCATGTCAAAACATTTTCACCCATTAGGTCATAGTTGGGCTGAGATGGGGCAGAGGCAGGGCAGCTGACTCAGGACCCTAAGATTCAATCCCCAGTCGTTACACATCTCGTGGTGTCTCTGAGCAGGACACCCTATCTCCAACCGCTCCCCGGGCACCTTCAATAGCTGTCTACTGCTCCACCTGAGTGTATCCCAGGTGCGACGGGTTAAATGCAGAGAGCCAATTTCACCATTGTATGAGAACATAGTATGATGACAACACGTAACACATTAACATATATGGATATTCGTCTGTACCTTAGCAACATGTCTCATGAATCACTGGACAAGTTTAATGAAACTTGCAGATGGTAAGTCTGTTTTTTTACATTGTTCTTCCCAAAGATGGCTCACTAAGTACATCCAATAATGCTCAGTCAGGTCATCTGGACAGTTTCTTTTTTTGTAGAGCTGTTTCACCCTCTATCTGGAGGGCTTTATCTGTCTGAGGAGTCCCAAGTAAACTGTTTCCCCACCAAGCAGTACACTCCTTAAGTGGACCAACCAGTTTGCTGAAGATAGGATGGTTTCTGGGGGCTGTCCTTTCCCCCGTCGACTCCTCCCAGGCAGACAGCCACAGTCAAAGTGGTTCAAGACATCAAAGTTCATGCTCAATCATCCAGGCACCAAATCCAATAATGCTCAGTCTGATCATCTGGACAGCTTCTGAGGCTGCCTGGATGATCGAGCATGAACTTTGATCTCACTAAGTACAGTTTGCACAAATCAGGTTCTTCTGATTCAAAACAAATGTGGAAATGTGAGTGTTGAGTGTGATATAAAAAAAAAACTACATTTCAAAACAGACACAAACGCATTCAGAAAGTGAAGATTTTGAAACCACTGACAGCCACCCAGCAGCTGTCGCAGCTGTTGACCATGTTTTAAGCTGTTCATGAGCTTTTTTTCACGCCAACAGACCACACGGTGCAACACCAAGGTGAGTCAGCAGCACACGAAAGATTGATCACCGGCCTTGGTCGTGATTTCTGCCGCGGTGAGCTGAGCGCCCTCCACTCTGACCGAATGATGATGGATCTTCTGTAGGTTTTCACTTATTTTTATTTTTTTTTTATTTGTCAGTTGATTTACACCAGAGGATGCGAGGCGGTGGCAGTTAACTTCTTGCTTGATGAATGAGATTGATTTAGCCAAGCACAGCATTGTGTCTTTGGCTGCATCATCAACTTCTGAAAAGATGCTGGCAGGTCGAACCTAAGGCAAAATCACACCTGATTACAAACGTGACAGAGACACAGTTGGATGTCTGCATTTACAGCATCATGGAATTTATCACACTTGCTGCACAAGTAGAAAATAATTTTAGACTAAGAGGTATAACAGGGTTATTTTTTAAGTTATGTTTAGTGATGTAGTTATCAAGAGTTAGTACTTCTTTTACGTTAGTATACTGCTGTATGACATCACTCATGGGGGGTCCCATAAGCATGTCTGGTCAGCTGCAACTAACGCCTGATTCTCAAACAAAGATATCAAAGCATTCACAGTTACCTTTGCAATAAAATGTTAATACGTATAGGAAAATCCTGAATATATCAGAATGCTGATCAATAAATACAAAGTACAGGTAGTCCTCGACTTACGAACGGGTTCCGTACCTACAAACCGTTTGTAAGTCGATTTTAATGTAAGTCGGAACTCATTATACTGCTCCGCAAACCCGTTCGTAAGTCCGGATTTTTGCCGTAAGTCGAGGAAATACATGTAAATTGTATGTTAACACACCCGTTCTTAAGTCCGAGTTGCTGTAAGTCGAGGGCGCCTTAAGTCGAGGACTACCTTAGAGGTTAAATTTCACTCTCTTTGGTCTCAGGTTCTACAGTCAGTCAGTTAATAGACTGCTAAGTTTAACAATCAGCACATATTTACAAACCGTCATCAGGCTCATCACGCCAAACGCCAGGACTCTCAGCTCCCTCTGGACCAACCTGCTCATCTGTCTGCTGCACAGGTCATTTAGGCACATAGCTCTGTCGGGGCAGCACATGCACGTTTTATTCCTGAAAGGACATTTTCTGCTTGGTCATAGTTACACTGTGAGTGCTGTCTGTAATATGTGTGATTATCTGGTAGTTTGCTGCTTTCAGGAGCTGAAGTGCTAGTCATGGTGCATAAATGCTGTTTTTTGGGGAAAGACCAAAAGGATGAATGCTCACTTGACAAAGAGACAAAAATAACTATGTACTGCATCAGGCTGCAGGAAGGGGGTGGGGGTTAAAATTTGTCTCAAGGGGAGGGGAGCCTTTTGAGGGGAATAATGATGCGCTTCGCTCTAATCCCCCGACATGTGCGCTCTTCCTCACGTGCACGTCCATCTACTGCACTGCAGAGTGAAATATGGAGCACAAAAACACAGTGACAGTGCAGCCCACACTGCTTTGTAGCAGCATTCCTACAGACTGGGAAGCCATTATTTATTACCTTGCTATGAACTTAGTTTATAAATGGTTGGTTTCCCTAAACTTCAGTAGACATGCTGGTCCAAGCTGTGGATGTGTCTACCACCGTCTTCTGCAAGTAAAACAATAACTGTGGACGTGTTCTCCTCATGCACGTGTGGACTTCTTCCTGTGTTGGTTTTATGATGGACTGGTGAGCTGTCCTAACTTACATACACATCCCAGAAGAACATTTATAAGAAAATAAAGAAACCAAACGAGAGAAAAGCAGACAGATCATTTGTGTTGTTATAAAGTATTTTATAGATGTTTTGCTCTTTGTGGGTGTGCAGAGTACCACTGAATTTTTTTTTGCAGTATAATTATTATAAGAATTAAAATTTCAACTATTTTTACTGAGTCTATAGCAAAGTACACACGTGATAGTTATTTTACCAGAGTATTTTCATCTCAAATGAGTAAGTTATGTACCACTGGGAAGTAGCGCATGGAAATAGTTTGTCCATGAACTTTGTCAGAACTGAGCCTCTCATTTGCTGTAACTGGACCCCACATCAGGCATTGTCTCACTGTATTAAGGGTTTTTATTGCACGTGTGTGGGTTTTTCCAAGGATTAATATTCATCAAGGCGTCGGTCCACAGGTGCTGAGACGGTGTGCTTTCCACAGGCTGTGTTGGTTTACAGTGTTAAGTGTCTTGAATGAAAGTGTCGCTTGTGTTTTTAATAAATGGTCATATTTCTTTAATTTTAATAAGATTAAATTTCAAGCCATGGATTTATATTTCCTTCATGTTCCTCATTCTGACCTGTATGAGGTTGCACGCATTCCCATCTGCATACACTGCTTCTGGGATTTTTTTCTTTTAATTATTTTTAATCTCACGCTATGATTAATTTTTTATTTTTTTGTTTTACACACTGCATGTGTTTAGCAAAATATGTCATGAAACACTGGACAGATTTTAATGAAATCCTGAGAAAGTAATCACTTGATGTACAAATGATGCACTTTTAGAGTAAACATTGTTCAGCTAAAAAGACAACAAATACAAATACAGCTGTCAATTTTGGTGTGATAGTAGCTGAGAGTTACCTCCAACGCATGCTGTGAGTGCTACAGATTGGACTAAATCTCTGTTTAAAACATTGACATTAACTCTTGGAGTCAACTCTGTCTTTTAGCAAAATATTTCATGAACCTGCAGACGTTTTAAAAAAAAAAATCCATTGGATGTTCATCTATAATTGACAGACTGTTTAATCCAAGTCAACATGGCCGCCACAGCTAATGGCCCTTAGAAAACAAACGAAAGGCTTTAATTCAGTCAGTTTTACAGACAGATATGTCACTCCTAACAAATATCCCAAGCAATGACAGATCATGCATAACACTGTTTTCTAAATTTAACCAAAAATGTTAAACTCCTCATTTTTTAAACAAGATAAGCTTAGTTCAAAATGAAATGTTAGGCCTTTAATTATGTTTGTTTTCATTTTTTTTTTCCATACCTGGAATTCTAACTTCTATTAAAAAAAGACTGTCGCTCCCTTATAAAGACACAAATGGACTTGTTTTGACACTGAGCTGACTCCGCTGCAATGATCTGACCTTTTTGGGTAAGAAAGAGCCGAATATAAACTGTTTTGGTTTGGCACAGAAGTGTCTGCTGAAATCCTTTAGAGTTATTCTGAAGGCATACCATTGTGTTTATGCACGTCTTCTTTTTGAAAGTATGGGATAAGGTGTGTGACCCGGGTGTGTGTGTGTTCATTGTGTCAGATGTGTCAACGGATGTGTAGCTCTCCACTCAGTCATCACACGTGCTGTGGTGGATGATGGAAAATGACACACTTTAGAGCGGAGGGCATGCCAAGGATTATTCACACCACTCTTACACAAACATACACCCGACTAAAATAGCTTAATAGAATTAGAACTCTTATATATTTACGCATTGACTGTTTTGTGTCCTTGACATCGCCGAGCTATTTTCCTCACATGCAAATCTTAACGTGCTCTGTCATCGCTGTAATGTTCCAGTCACATGACGGGGTTATACTTGGTTTTGCAGAGTGTGTTTATTTATCCAATGCAGATTCTATAAGTCCAAATTCGGTTTGAAATAAATAAATAAATAAATAAAATAAAGAAGAAATGTATAGTTTCCCATCACATCTTGTAGACATGAGTGTGAACATTTGGTGTGTTTGGCCTATTGTAGGCATTATAATAAGTTTGACTGTAAATAAAAAAATAAAAATTAAAAAAAATACACGTCTGAGCAAAGTTTTAGAGAACTATGAGGAGATGGGTTCCTTCATTGTTTGTTTGTTTGCATGATACAATGGGTACTACAACAACAACAAAACATACTGGTTTTTATTGACAAGTATGTCGATCCATCCATCCATTTTCTTTAATCTAACCTTTGCTTTCCGGGTCATGGGGAGCTGTTGCCTGTCTCAAGCAGTCACTGTTTGACGGGCGGGGGACACCCTGGACAAGTCGCCAGTCCATCACAGGGACACAGACAGACAAACAACCGATCACATTCAGGGACATTTTAGAGTTTCATATAAACCTAACATGCATGTTTAGGGTCTGTGGAAGGAAGCATTCAGAAAAAAAAATGTGCACATGAAAAACATGTGAATTGCAATCAGTAGGGCTGGGAGACGAACCGGTGACCTTCTCACTGTGAGGCCACAGCTCTAAGCACTACGCCACGGTGCTGCCCTAAATATTTCCCTCAAAGTTTCACATAGATTTATTAAAATATCTTGTCTTTCATTACTAACAAGGCGTGAAAGGACAACAGATGTAACTCTGGTGTATATTGGCGTATGTTGATGTGCACTGCATCAGTGATGGCAGAAACACACTGTCCTTTAAAAAGTCTAATGAAATGAAAACACTAGTTTTGAAATATGTTTTTGTTAATTTGATAGTTTTAGACTTGACTGTAAGACTTGTAAGAACAAAAGTCAGACCTGACAGTGTAAAAGTTAATGTTTGTTTTTCTTCAATGTAGCATCTTCTCATATTTTTTGCCACAGAAAACTTTAAAAACCTGCACTTTCTCATTATTGTACTTACCGGTAAATAGTTTTGTGTTCTTGTCATACAAACGTCAAGACACGTCATATTTACCATGTTCTGAACACAGTGTAGGATTTATTTTTGACTTAAGCTTCTCTGAGTCACTGCCTTGTTACACTAGTCACACAAAAACTTGTTTTATTTTACCTAAACAAGGGTATGATAAAAGCTTGTAATCTTAAAGAAACTAGCAGTAAGTCAAAATTAAGCTGTTCACATTTTTCATGTGTCCAGATCTGTAAATATTTATGCTCTGTTTTCTTGAGGTTATTAGAAAGTTATCATTTGGACCAAATGACAAACATATTGCATTAATATAGTGGGGTCTTCAGTCAAAGACCACGAGGAGGGAAACGTGTCAGGAGACAGAGGGAGAGGAGGAAAGTGAAGAACGTAGGACTGAGGGTTGCAGCACTAAATGTGGGGACAATGACAGGCAAAGGTAGAGAGCTGGCTGACATGATGCAGAGAAGGAAGGTAGATGTTTTA
>JARVGQ010000002.1:12338101-12352211 GCA_031762355.1 Hypsolebias martinsi | reverse complement strand
GAGAAGGTGGAGGAGCTGAGCAGGTGTGTGTGTGTGGGGGGGGGGGGGTTAAACGGGCTCTAAATGAGCTCAAACACTCAACTTAAGAAATAAAAAAGTTCAGGTAAAAAAAATAATAATTTCAATATTTCTTAATAATGAAGTATTCTCTACAAAAATCTTTATGACCCACTACTTTGCATGTTAAAGTCCTGAATAACAAGACCCTGTAGATTATTCTTTGGCCTCCCCGATCAGATGAGGAAACTTTAGTTTTAAGAAATACAAAAAGAATTAGAGAGCATAGTTTCCTTAAATGATCAGGTGGTCAGTTTACATACTCAGTGGTCCCTCGATACTTAGCGGTTCGTTTATCGCAGACTTGCTCTATTGCAGTTTTTCAAAATAGGATTGGACATGACACACAACTGGCTGACTGATGGATGCGCTTCACGATCAGCATGGAATTTTTATTTAAAATGAATTTATTTAAATGATTTAGCACCTGCTGCACTCTTATGCAGCCCATACTGCAGGATAAACTTCCTGCTGCAGCTGATCAGCTGTTCACCATGCAGTGCCGAGAAGTGGGCGTGGCCAAGAGCGCATGCAGGTGGCTAAGTGCAGAGGAGGCAGAGAGCTGAAATCATGACATGCTGTGCTCTTTTAGAGCGTTTAACAGTTCAGAAACATTGTTTACAGTATTGTAAGTGTGGGAAGGTTTATAATGCCTTAATACCTATATACATTATTAATAAAATAAACTACTACTTACTACTTGTACTACTACAGGTAGTCCTCGACTTACGAACAGGTTCCGTACCTACAAACCGTTCGTAACCCGATTTTAATGCAAGTCGGAACTCATTATACTGCGCCGAAAACCCGTTCGTAAGTCCGGATTTTTGCCGTAAGTCGAGGAAATACATGTAAAATGTATGTTAACGCTGCGCCGCACACCCGTTCTTAAGTCCGAGTTGCTGTGAGTTGAGGGCGCCTTAAGTCGCGGACTACCTGTACATCCCTTTCATGCAAAGTGTAATTGTTTGATTACATAATGTAGCTTTCACTGTGGTATGTCATTTCTGAGAGTGTTTTATAGGCCTTCTACATGATAAAAACGTGGCCTTTATTTGGTTAGCAGTTACCAAGCTTCGATGAAAACTTTTGCCCTTATCTCTAAATGGCTTGCTGTAAAAATGATGTCACTGGTGATAAAGTATGAATTATAGCCACTGGACACAATGCATTAAAAAAAATGACCAATGACCTTTAAAAGAAAGCAGTCAAGATGTGGACTTATGCACCTTTTTACCCCCCAAAAAAAATACTCTGAAAGATTGAGCTTTAACTTATTTTATCTTTTCAACTGTAAATAATGTTTATATTAATTTTTATAGGTTTCAGGTGAGGGGTGGCACAATGGCTCAGTTGGTAGAGCTGTTGCCTCTCAACAAGGTCTCTGAATCAAATCCCAGCCGGGGGCCTTTCTGGGTGGAGTTTGTATGTTTTCTCCACACATGTGTGGGTTTTCTCTGGATACTCTGGTTTCTTCTCACAGACCAAAAACATCCATGTTAGGCTGGGATGTCCCTAGGTGTGTGTGGTTGTTTGTGTCCCTGTGATGGACTTGCAACCTGTCCAAAGAATTCCTTGCCTCATGAAGAGGCCCAGTGACCTCTGTGACCCAAAAAGGAAGAAGCGGGTAAAGATAATGGATGTTTCAGGTGGAATTATTCATTTCTGAGCTGCTGCAGAAATTTCAACTTTATTCTACCTATACTTTTCATCAGCTAGGGAAAAAAAAAAAAAAAAAAAAAACCACCTTTTCAGCACTTCATCTGAAGAAAATTAATGCTGAAATAGTTTGAAGCTGTTTTTAAAAGAAAAGCAGCCTTTTTAGTGCAATGTTAAGGTTGTAACTTAACATCCCCTCCTTTGCTACACATGTTCCAGTTTTAATCGTTCATAAAGGGGTTTCTTTGAGGGAAATTATGAATTTTAAACTATTCAAGATACATTTTATATCCCAGCTGTTTGGAGGCAGAGGAGCACTGGAACCAGCAGGAGGCACCAAACACTTTGAACACCAACCTCCATTAGTTCAACTTCGTCCCATCGACTCACCTATGGTTTTAAACTTGCACCTGTGCAGATGAAAATCTACAAATCAGATCACACGTTGTGGAACATTAGGAGTGGGGGAGGAAAAAAAAAAAAAAAATCACTACATGCCCACACAAATGGCCCGAAGAACATTGCCACAGAGATCGACAGAAACTCTTCAATGAACAAGAAAGTTCATGCTCATTAATTTGTCTTCAATCAACAGTACACACCAAATATTGCATCATGACAACCAGCCTGGTGTTAAATCCCACCCCCACTGAAATGGTTTCATTTTAAAGTGCAAAAATAAATAAAATAAAAGTCAACAGTAGCAAACATATTTGACAATGTATTAACATTATATTGATCTGAGGGCTTTTAATAAGGCTGAAGCGATCCAGAACTTTACAGCAAGACACTGGAGTTGACAGAATGTTTAGAAAAATTTATTTTTTAAACAAGATGACAATCTTGTTGCTTGCATTGCTGTCCTGAATTCAACTCAAGAGGCTTCAGGTTTTCAGTCGGAGCTTAAGACCAAGTTTGTTGGGTGTCAGGTGGAAACATTTTAGCCTTCAGTCACTTGAATTTCCTTTTTGCGTCACTGTTTTAATCTTAGATTGCACTGTGTCCTTTGGATCCCAGATTCTCTTTGTCCGTTTGGTGAATGGACAGTTCAGGTTTTATCCGCCTCCCTTGGTCATGGTGCCCAAACAAATTCTGCATAACCCGAGACATATCAAGCTTTGGCCGTCGATGCTTGTGGGGTTCTGGACAGGGACCGTGCAGGGGGCAGCGGCGAGGTGGATGGTGGGGACCTAGACCAGGGAGTTTGTGTTGATATGGCTCGTGGTTCCCTTGATGCACATGGTGGGGACCCAGAACAGGGAGTTTTGGTGGATATGGATAGTGGATCCCTTGATGCACGTTGTGAGGTCCTGGACCAGGGCGCTTTGGTTCATGTGGACTATGGGTCCGTTGATGCACATGGTGAGGTCCTGGACCAGGATGTTTTGGTGGATGGTGGTGGGGTCCTGGACAATGTGTTGGTGAATGTGGATGGTGAGATCCTGGACAATACTGTTTTGGTGGATGAGGAGGATGATGGAGACCTTGATGGTACAGAACATTAGAGCCTTTAGCCGTAAGCTGGTGTGGTATAGGAAAAGATACGTAGAACATAACACTGGGTTTTGGTCCATGTTTTGGTCCATAGATGACCTTCCTTTCCTCAGCAAACTTCCTTTCCTCAGCAAACTCAGATGGGATAATCCTGCTTTTGATTACGTATCTGCCAGTGCCACACAGTTTCATGTCAGAGCAGATTTTTCCACTGCTTTGAGAGGAAATTGGAAAATTTGAGAAATGGGCTCTTGGTAGCCATTTGACAGGAAATGGACCCCGTTGCTGATAGTGGTCCAAACTTTTACCTGCAAAAGAGAGACAGTAATCTCATCAAGATAAACAAAACTCAAAGAATTAAAGTTCCCCACTGGACAATTTTCTTCAAACACTAAAAATTTGTTCAATAAAGCTTGGGCATGTGTTAGAGATCAGATTAGAATTACTTGGGTCGTCTTGTTCTTTGAGCTGAAACGTCTCCCTGATCAAAGCTGAGGAACAGGTCACGTCAGTCAGCCAGAAATACAGCAAAAATCTATAAAGCAAATACCATAAAATAATGATTCCAGATCGCATTTTGTAAATATTCAGTGGCTTTAACTTACCTCATTACCAGGAATGCAGCAGCCATGGCTGCAGCAGGTCTCAGTTGTGTTGAGCTAGTCTGTGGATTTCGATTGCTCCAACTTCCACAAATAAACTCATCAGCTGCTACTGCACACCATAACACACACATGCACCAGGAAGTTCACTGAGCATAATATGCTGTCACCTTTATGTGTTTCCTACCTGCAGGTCTTTCTCAGCTGTTATCAATCATGAATTTTAATGAGAACTTGAACCGAGGCATCCAAGTTGGAAAAAAGACAAAAACCCTGCCTCGCACAAGTGGAATCACTTACCGTGATTGCCCTGGCAGAGAGCAGTGGTCTGAGGTGAGCGGTTAGGGAGGACAAATGTAATTTTAAGTCCAGAATTTGTCCATCTTAGTAAAGTACTGCAATTTGGCCACATCTGATCCAGAGTGTGGGGCTTTTTATAAAAGTGTTGAGCATGAGCAGGCAGGGAAATGATCTGATGCAAAATAAGTGTAAAAAAAATCCAAAATTGCTCATGAGTTTCATGTGGCCTAAATACTATATCTAATTAAGATACATACGTTTTCGTGTTTTTATGCTGCAATATAACTCTCCTCTTGAGGAAATAAATAAAAACAAAACTCACCAACAGAGGTCAGTCCAAAACGACCTAAGTAAAGGTTTGTAGACAAAATAATAATAATAATAATAATAATAATAATAATAATAATAATAATAATAATAAGAGAAAAACCATTAGTCATATAGTGTCTGGCTGCAAAATATTGTCCCCAATATAGTACCTGGAAAGACACAACAAGGTTGGGACTTACCTGCACTGGGCATTGTGCCAGAGAATGGGTGTAGGTACAAATGACAAGTGGTATGAGCACAGGACTGAGAAAGTGGTTGACAATGGGGCTTATGTCATCATGTGGGACATGACCATCCCTCCTGGTCGTACCATCTCTTCAAACTGGCCATACATTGTGGTCCATGACAAGAACAACAAAATGTGTTACTTGCTTGATGTGACTATCCCGAATGACAATGACATCCTAAAGAAAGAAGCAGACAAAATAACAAAGTGCAAAGACCTGGAGATAGAAGTTCAATGCATGTGGAACACAAAAACTCAAGTAATGCCAATTGTAATCGGAGCTTTAGGAACAACGAAGAAAGAATTTTAAGAGCAACTTGACAAACTCCATGCAGAGTCAACGCCAAAGAAATGGACAAGACTGTGCCGTTAGGGACCGCTCACATACTTCGATGAGTACTCAGAAGAATACTTACTTAATACTGTCTTTAAGAAACTGGTTAAAATTGAATTGTTAAACAAATATAAATGAATTTATTTTAATGAGTTGTAAGTATAACTGAAAGTTGAATGAGTTATTTACTTAGTTTATTAATTATAGAAAATTTTGTTTGAATTAGATAAACAAGGAGCAGATTTAATAAGGTAGTTTCTTCATCTGCTACCTTTCATTTTATATTATATATATTTTTTTTTCTTTTCCAATTACATATATGTAAATGTTGTATTTCATTATTGTATAAAATGAATGAATAAATAAATAAATAAATAAATAAATAAATAAATAAATAAATAAATACCAGCTGAGTGCAAAGATTAAACCTGGTTGGCCCCTGGTGGATGAACCAGCAATAAATGAAGAAATGCTGAGAAAACAACAACAACAATAATAATATAATAATAATAAAAACAGCAACGTGAACGAAGTGGGGTGTTTTCCAACAAAATTCCTGTAAACTTTTTTTTAAATTTAGAAAATGTATTTGTAAATAACAGTAGCCTTGTTTGACCATCTTCTGATAGTGTCTTCTTCTTTCAGCTGCTCCCTTCTTCAGGGGTCACCACAGAACACTATGTCGCATGAAGACTTGGCAATTAGTTTTATGCCGGATGCTCTTTCTGATGCAACCACAGAGCTACCACAGCTCTCCGTGTGGAGCAGAGAGCTGTCATCTAGGGTGCCTGGGGGAGCAGGTGATGGGGGTTAAGGGCTTTGCTCAAGGGCCCAGAGTGGGGCAAATGAGGGTGGAGTCAGGTGTGGGTGCTTCATCTTTCCCACCCACATTTTGATGTTGTCGGTACCGGTAGTTGATCCAGCGATCTTCTGATCACAGGCCCACCTTCTGTAGCCTCTGTGCCACCACTCCTGCACCACCTTCTAATAGATGATTGTACAATATGTCCATGAGTGTTCCGTCAGACACAAAAAATGACTAACAGGTTGCACATATTTGTAAAATAATGAAAAAGTTAAACGTAGAAACTTCCATGTAGAGAAAGAACATGAAACTGAAGCTGATCAAACTTTTGTGCGTTAAACATTCAATCCAGAGAAGGCAGCTGTCGTCATCTTCCTGTACAAACTTGTGAACGTCACGCAGATGTGACGAGTGTCTTGTCAAATTTGTTCTGCAATCAGTTCAGATTTTTGTTGACCCCTGGGCAATAAGACTTGCACACACACTGACATGTCCTGGACGTTTTCTGGTGCAGACTTTGTGGTGCATGAAAATAACTCTGCACACAAAAGGACACATTTAACATCGCCTGTAAACGTGTCAAAGTTCCCTCAGGTAGACCTGTGGGAGCGAGCTGCTGGCACTGTCATGGGGTCCACTGTCCAGGAAAATGAGGAGTCTGGTAAAGAGGTGAAAAAAGAGAGTCCAGACAGGATGGAGTGGATGTAGAAAAGTTTCAGGATTGATTTGACAAAAGGGTGTCAGCAAAGGTCAAAGGAAACGTTTACAAGACAGTGGTGAGACCAGCTATGTTGTTTGGTCTGGAGACAGTGGTATTGACAAAAAAGGAAAAAGAACTGAAAGTTATGTTTAGGTTCTCTTTAGGATTGACAAGGATGGATAAGATAAGGAATGAGATCATCAGAGGTACAACGCAGGTTGAACCACCGAGAGATAAAGTTAGAGAGAGACCAGGCTGAGATGTTTGGACATGTCCAGAGGAGGGACAGTGGGTATATTGGTAAAAGGGTGCTAGAAATGCAACTACCAGGGAAAAAAAACAAAGAGGAGATGAAGTTAGAGAGGACATGGAGGTAGGTGGAGTGAGGACAGAGGATGCAGAGGACAGAGTGAGATGGAGGAGGATGACTCGCTGTAGCGACCCCTCAAGAAAGAAACGCAGAAAGAAGAACGTTTTAAAAATGTGTTTTTGTGACAATTTCAAGCTGTTTCAGTCGTGGTTTCGAAACCATCCCCTTCGCTTTCATATATGGTGTGTCATCATGCAAGGGATCCAGTCATGCAAGACCACCAGTTTTCTATTGGACAAGGCTGTAGGTAGCTGCAAAAACGAACAGTCTCGTTGGAGAAAACACCTCTATTCCTGCCAAACAAACAACCCCTCCACCTCAATTCTGATGGAAGTTATTTGTCATACTCCAAAATATCTACAGGAAGAAGAAGAAAAGGATGTGGAAGTTGAAGGAAGTTTGGTGGTGATAGAGACACAGCGAGAGTGGGAGTGAGTAATGAGATTTGTGATATTTTACGTGTTTGGATTTTGTAGTTAGGGTGTAGCTTAGTGTGTTTTAGTCAAAACAACGAGGCAATTTTTGAACGTAATGCTGCAGTTTCTCTTTGAGGTGGAGAATGGAGCCACAAAAACCCAGAAATGGACTACGTTTTGGAGTCAGAACCTTTTCAGACAGAGCAGGCAGTGATGAAAAAAACAGAGTCTGAGACAGAGTGAGAACTTTGGCAAAGAATTAGGAGATCCATTATTTGTTTTAAAAGAGGAACAAGAGAGCGCACTAGAAACCTAGACCATCTTGGATCATATGCTAGAAACCTAACCTGCTCTGAAGCAGGTTGGTGTTTTGGATTAGAAACCACATGTCAGTGTCATCTCTCAACCAATCATTGCCCTTTAAAAAAATCTTCACCAGAACTAACCAATGTCATCATTACTGCAAACAAAACTCTCAGAAACTTGAACTTCTTTGCTTGAGGCAAAACCTCACCCCTGACCCTGAGGGAGCATCCTTCTTTTACCTGCTTTAATTTTTCTATTTTTGCTAACCAGTTTCATGGTGCATAAAACCAACCACAACTTCTCATTTCTAGGGTTAGCTAAAAAATACCTCCTAAATAAAATCAATATGCTGGATCTATTCCATTCTGCAGAGTCCAGTGCATAACAGGGTTTAGGCACCTGAGTACTCACCTGTCTAGGTGTCCTGTTTAAGACCAATTGTTAGCATGATTAACACTTACAATGTTTCCAAATATCTGGCATCTGTACTCATCCCTTGAGTTGGCAGCTCAGAACACCACATACAGAACACCATGGACTTTGTGGATAAGGTTTGTCATCGAGACTGATGAAACAATGGTCTCTTTTGATGTCAAATCACTCTTTACATGCATTCCTGTTGATGAGGCAGTAGAGGTGGTATGTTTAAGGTTAAAATCAGACACCACTCTGAACAGCAGGACCACGCTTTCCACAGAGCAACTGTGTCAACTCTTGGAACTGTTCCTGCAGTCAACCTACTTCACATATGGGGAGCAATATTATAGCCAGAAACACGGGTGTGCTATGGGGTCTCCAGTTTCTCCTATTGTTGCTGTTGTATTTCATATTTTTATGTTTTTCTATAATTTATGTTTAGCTTAGAAATGTCACTATTGATGCTGAAATGTTATTGCATATTTTACACTTTACTGTATCCTTTGTTTAGCTTAGTAATGTCACTACTAATACTGATATGTTAAATTTTATACAATGTGTGTGTGTCTCTTCATTCATAGGGTTTGAACTATATTTACAGACCAATGATCAGTTAAAATGTTTAATACTTACTTTGATTAATTACTTTATACTTATATAATCTCACATTGGATAAAGATAATCTTACTTGTTTATAATTGAGGCCTAATCAAACATTCTGGAAGAACCAGAACAGGTAAGACGCTGATGGAGAGGGTTTTCTTCTTCCTTCCTTTTGTTCTCTCAGCACGTGGGCTATCCACACACAGATGGAGTAAAACATGTTGATTAAATAACACATTAGGATAAAACACATTGATCAAGTTAGATCACGACATTCATAGTTTGATTACTACATTCACATAGCTATGCTTAAATATAGCATAATTAATCACATTAATAATAGCCATGGTTAGTTTATCACTTAGACAAAGAAGCCCACAGAAAGCCATGATATTGTGGGCTCCTTGTGGCACAAACAACGTCGTATATTAAGCTTTTCAGTTCTTAAGGAATGTAACAGACTGGTTTATGACCTTCGTTGCCATGCAACTCAAACCTGCTCTTCAGTGGCTGCAAAACGGTGCCACTCAGATTAGAGGAGGGAAGAACACCCAATCCAGAATTTATCCATCTGTCCAGGAGCGAGACTTACAAAAAGTCTATAAATTAGCCTGGAGCACAGCGTCATTTGAACATCATCACGAGATGATGACATTTCAGGTTCGCTCTGATCATTGTGCCTTCAAAATGCATTTTGAACAACTCATGTAACTTTTCTGCATACTTTAACTCTGTGTTCAATTAAATACTTTTATACCAAGGTGAAGTTTCATTCAGATCATTCTGAACACCTCAAAACTCCTTCAAATGGTGACCCTGCGACGTGATGATCTGAGTGCATGAGGTGTGGTAAGATTCGACCACGAGAGCGGGCAGCTGTTCACGTCCAGAGGAGAGGTGCCTCAATCAATTTATCAGGTGAGCAATGTTACCTATGTTGGTTTTTATAAGCCCCAAAGCTTTGCTATTTGGCCGTAAACCAAATTAAAGCCTCTTGAAATACACAGTGTGCACTCTCTCCTGAAATAAAGGAGATTAGCTGCTAAGATTAATTGTATTTTTTGAGGCATTTGGACATGGAGATTGAAGTTTGCAGGATAATTAAATGTTTTTTTACAAAGTGGAAAAGCGCTGATAAGAATAGACTGGGCCAAGAACTAACAGAAAAAGTACTTTCTATGTATTAAATTAATTCAGCCAAGAACTATAACAATATAAAGTGGAGCTTTGATTACGTATCAATTTAATTACTTATTAAAGTAATTTAGCCGAGAACTATGACATTCATTAAGTGAAGCTTAGATACATATTAAATTAATTTAGCAGTGACGTAGTAAAGATAATCACGCCAAGAACGATAAGAACAAGCTGTGAAGTGTGATTACCCTTGAACTTCAACCTATAAAGTGAGGCTGCGGAATAAAATCCCAGTATCTCTGCCGTGGCACGCCTACTACCGGCCGACAGGCTGGTAGGAACACGTCAACCAGGGGTCACGTGGCCCAGCTAACGTCTAGCTGATGAATGTTAGGGTCCATTTAATAGACGAGATTCGGAAAATAAACTGGGATTTTAACGGCGGGGGACCGTACTGTAGCGTGTTCTAAATTTTAAACAGAAATATACCACACTGACAAAATCAAATAAAAAATAAAAATACGCCTAATAAGCATTAATAATTTTTTTTAATTACAAAAAAGAGAGTGTAATAAATAAGTAGTGATGCGTGTGTCTGTTCATCTGTCTGTGTGTGGGTCCATCTATCTGTTTATCTGTGTGTGTCAGTGTCTTTTTGTTCTTTTGTGTGGGGGCGTCTGTCTTTGGTGTGTAAATGTGTGTGTGCTGTGTGTCTATGCTGGAGGGATAACCAGCAGTGACAGCGGGAACTCGTGCGTGTGTGTGTGGAACGAGCAGGACACACCTCCAAGAGGGAGCTGTGAGTTATTGCTTTGTGACAAGTGAGTGCTTAGCTGAGCTGGTGTTGTGCCTGCAGCTAGTATTCACTTGGAAAAATGCTTGAGAAAAGCTCATGGGTGAATGAAAATTACAAAATAAACTTTGAGGGACTTGTGAGAGAACACAGTGTGAATGTCCACCGAACAGAATAATGTGATTTTAGAACTGTTGTGAAACAGGCATTCCGAGTGAGGGGGCGATTTCCAGACTTTTTCCAAAGAATAAAGCAAAAAGGAATGAGCTGGAGAGGTTGTTAATCACAAAGGATCTTAGGAAGTATTTACTAAACAAATCAGCGTACATAGAGCTGGCGTTAATATGTCAAAGCGTGAAACAGCTCAGTCAGGAAGAAACCAACAAACCTCCAGCTTGTGCAGTTCCGCAGTCCTGTCCAACAGCGCCACTTGCTGGAGTGTGCCCCATACTGCTGGTCCCTGGAGGGACCGTGAGGCTGGTAACAGGACACTCAGAAGATGGAGAGGAAGACTCAGGAAAAGGAGAAATGCCACAGCTGATGTTGACTTTTGAGGGCGAACGGGTGGGCACAATTATTTAGGCAGGAAAAGAGATGAAGGAGGTACAAGCATATCTGTTTGGTAGCAACATAGGGAATAACTGTCCTTTGATCACTGTTCCAGGTGTGACAGGTGGTGTACGTAGGTATAAACCTTTTGCTATGAGTGACATTGATACAATTGTAGATAAACTCCCACCAATTACACAGGGAGGGGCAAGGTGGTTGGAGTCGCTGAACACGTTGACCTTGGGACATACTTTAGCGGTGCGTGACCTGAAAGCGATTTTAGCTCGATGTGCCAATCACGCTGTAGTGCAGGCTTTCCTGAACACAAATATTGATGTAGGTCAAATCCAAATTACAGTGACAGCTTTGACAGATGAGGCCCCACTGCATGAGTTGTTTAGTCAGTTGTCTCCCATTATCAGAAGGCTGTACCCTTTGCCACTGGGAATGCCCATCCCTGAATTTAAATGGGATAAAACCACTGAACCTCATGAATTTATTGAACAGAGTAAAGATGATTGGTTGAGAGTCACTGGTAGACATTCCCAATCAGAACAACAGAGGCCATACTTTAGAAAAGTAGTGCTTGAGGGTTTGCCAAGCGACGTGGTGGAGGATCTAGAGAAAAATGCAGTTACTTACAGCTGATGCAGAAATGTGGGAGAGACATGTGGTGCACTGGCTTAAGTTTGCTAAAAAGAAAGTTGACATGGACTCCGAGGAGCTAGAATAGATGAAAAATCAACTGCTGGATTATTGAGCATGAACTTTCTTTTCAACTGCTTAAGATTAAGCTGAGTGGAGCCAGACATAAATTAAATGAGGAGAAAAAAGCTAAAGCGAAAAAACAGAAAGACAACCTGCGTTCGATGGGCTTAACATGCAAAGGCACATGTGAGGCTGAGACTGGAAGCTTCGTACACACATAACATTCAGAGTTGTGGCATCCCCTGGCCAGGAACTGGGCATAACAGTACCAGCTGTTCATCTCAAAACTGTGAGACAGATTCAACGTCAGCTGATCCACTTCATGCACCTGAGACCAGGCCATGAGGGTTGGGTCACTGTGTTTGACCCTTGGCTGCGGCGGCCGCCGGCAGCGGCGATGACCTGGGATGACACAGAAATATTCACATAAAAAGATGATGGAAGTCATTAACACAGCCACCAAACCAAACAGCAAAGTAATCTTCCATGGATTCTGGAACAGACCCATGAGTGCAAACTTCAAAAACCTGTGAAAGAAAATCAGATAAGCAAGACAAACTTGAAACAGATAATAAGAAATACAACCACACAAACACAAAATCTAAAATCAAAACCTCAATATCACAAAGAATGACCCTTTTTTATTATATCAATTTAATCCCTAATGTAAATCGCTCAAAGAATATTGGAATGATGGAGATGCTCAATTGAATTTAGTGGAATTTTGAATAGTTTGAGTAATCAATCAAATTTACCCATCCCTTTTAAAAGCTCTGGTTGTTCCCTCAGAATGACTGAAAGAAAACACACACATATAAAACCCCTATCTAGCTGATCTTCAGATCTTGCTGCTTGCGGTGGGAGGCCTTGTTTGTCCACAAGGCTCCTTAGTTTGTTGTTAGCTAAGTGACAAGTGTTATGCGTGGCAGGATTCCCTATATCAGTTATGAAGCCCGTTTCTTCACAGCCAGATGGGAACAGCGAGTCCAGCGTTTTGAATTGTGGATTTCAATGAACTCCTCCTAGGGATTTGGAAGGATTGCCTTCAAACTTGGTTAATATGCTCTTAATACATTGGACAATAAAAGTTTTCAAAAGCTTGAATTTTGGTTTATGCTAAAGGGGCGTGGCCAGGCCTCAAAATTGCACTTCACGCCAAAAATTTCAAACTGCTATAACTTTCACAATGAAAGACAGAAAAGCACCAAACTTGGCATGAGTCATCCCTGTTGGATACCCGACGATCCTTTGGAGTCATCTTGTGATGTCATCGAAGCCCCACCCCCTCAGAACAGGAAGTCACTTTTTTAACTTGTAAGGCTCCCTCTCTGACACACGTAAACTAATCAGGATTATCCTGTGTTAGAAGACATATAACAAGTTGGTCTGATTTGCTTTAAAGCGAAAACTGTTTTCGCTGGAGGATGTGGGCGTGGCGGAGTGACGATCTCAGAAGTGACGCCATCACGATACGTTTGGCTTTAAATTCCAAAGATTTGAACTGAGGTGCCCCAAAAGAGGTACGATCGATCATTATCCACCACTTCATCAGGCATACATGACAAGTAGCCAATACACTCTATAGCGCCCCATATATTATTACTACAGTTATATCTCAGTGAACAATTAACCGATCTGGACGAGATATAGTGTGCTTCATCACTGAACACTTCTACACAAATTGATATTGTGAATTAACATGACTCCAGTGCGCCCCCTACATTATTCAAACTGTTATATTTCATTGACAGATCATCCGATCTGTTCAAAATTTATTGTGCGTCATCTGTGGGCAATGCCAAACACATTGGTATTGTTGTTTAAAATTTCACTCCAGTGCGCCCCTACAATATTCCAACAGTTACAGATCAGTGAGATATCATTCAATATGCACCATATTTATTGTGTCATCTGTGAGCACTTCCGCACACATTTCTGTTGTTATTTAACTTTTGACTCCAGTGAGCCCCTACATAATTCAAACTGTTATATGTCATTGATAGACCATCTGATCTGTTCCAGATTTATTAGGCCCGAGCAGCGAAGCGCTGCGAAGGCCTATTGTAATCGTTGCATTTATTATTATTATTATTAGGCCCGAGCAGCGAAGCGCTGCGAAGGCCTATTGTAATCGTACTGTTTATTATTAGGCCCGAGCAGCGAAGCGCTGCGAAGGCCTATTGTAATCGTAGTGTTTATTATTTTTTTCTTTTTTTTTTTTATATTATTTTTTTTTTATTTTTATTCTTCCGTCAAATGAAATGGCCTTTTGGGGGCTTTATCATATCCAAAAACTCACCAAAT